>OZ020605.1:42152209-42677125 GCA_963971545.1 Philophylla caesio | reverse complement strand
GTTAAATTTGCAGTATTTAGAAATATTAACCCCTATATAATACTTTACAATCTCGTTAATAATGGTTGTATCTTTAAAGGTATCATGGGCATTCAAGGGTTAAGTCAATCATACATATTTATCTTGTTTAATTTTTAAAATTTAATTTATTTTATTATTTATGTTGCAATAGTTAAAATAGGCTTATGATAGCTAAAATAAGAAACGTACACCTTTGATTCAATACTGGTAAGTAGTCTGGAAAAAACGGCCAGCAGGCATAGCTTTAAGGTCGTTTTTAAACCACAATCTATCACACACAGCGCATGCGTATCCAAAGTCGTTGTCGATCATTTTTAATTTAAATTGTTTATGGGCATTAACATGGTTAAGATAATGCTCATATTGCAAATCAATGTTTTCGTAATTTGGTTGTTGTTGCTGTTGTAAATGTTGTTGTTGCTGTTGTTGTTGCTGCTGTAAATGTCCACGTAGCCTATTAATTTCTTTTTGGCGTTGACGTTCTCGGTAGGCACGTTGATATCCAGCGTTTCTGGATCTTCTTAATGATTGCGATGTTCTCTACAATAATAATTAATATTAGTATTTGACCTGTAATTTATTTAGAAACATGAATATTACCTGCATTTCGGTTATATACCTCCAGTTTAAACGTTTAATTTATTGTTTTAAAGAACACCAATCAGCTGAGTTGTAGAAACACAAAGCGATCAGCTGTTCAAAAGTAGTACCAACGCAAAGCGAATAAAGGAATTTCAATCAAAATTTAGAGAACACGCTGTGCTCTAATTCACTCAGCAAAGAACGTAGATAATGTACGTTCTTTGCACACAGTTTGTAAAAATTTGCGCCTAATTGCATGCAACTCAAAGGTACAGGGTGCTCCCGATTAAATATAATTAATTTTGCTTTTTGTGTCAATACCAAAGAACGTAGATAATACCCAAGACAGACATGGGAGCTTATCTGCATTAACAGCCTTTATTGGTATTAACTCGTGCATTATTCTCTTCACTGCATTTCTATCTGGCAAAGCTGTCAAGTGGACAGGTGTATGTTCGGACAAATCAAACAGGTTTTTTGTTCCATCAAACCAAGAATGATAGAATACAAGATTGCGCAAACCCGTTGCGGATGAAATATCTTGAGTTATAATAAACAAAGAATAGGGAGAGAATAGTGGGAAGAGAATAATAAGCAATTTGCAATTTTTCAAGGAGAAATGAATTTTTTGGTGCTTAAGTATAAAACTATGAATAATAGAAAGAATGCATCAAACAAAAATTTATTGAGTGGTACCGCTTCTGTTTCCGCGAAATTAAAATTAAAATCTCCACCCAAGATAAGTGAATGCCACTGAAAATTGTTTCCTAATTCCCGTGCACCAGCAAACCGATTAAACTGTGTCAATCTAAATTTAGAGAACACCCTATGCTTTAAGCCGCATAGTTTATAAAAATTATGCGCCTAATTGCATGCAACACAAAGATAATTGATTTTGCTTTCTGGGTCAATATAATACTAACACATACGTCAGACGGCACACGCATTTTCACACAGAGTCGTTCTTGACCAATCAAAAACGTCTTACTTTTTTTTATATGGAGTTCTTATGGTAGTAGTAGCGTAAGAGATTTGCCCTACCGCGGCTATAGATGTTTACACATCAAAAATTATATTGTCAATATTGATAATTAAATTAATTTTTTGGCAGAAAACGACGTCACATTTGAACGACTGCAATACCTATCAGTTGATGACATTAGGGATATTATAGCGTCCGTTGGAAAACGAGCGGAGTTCCGAGAACGTTTCTTCAAATGGAAAAAGGAAACAGTAAGGCTTTTATAACCGGATAATTTTTATTGTTTTCTACGTTGTTTTTTTATTTAAGCTTAACATTGACGTCCATACAATGAATATTGACGCCAATACCATAACACAAACGCCATCTGAGATGTCCAAAGTGAACAATTGGATATTTACAGTAAGAATCAGGAGCGGCGTCGCCGAGCAACAAAAAAAATCAGCAAATAACAACAAGCACATATGTATACTACTTGTACTATTATATATATATATATATATATATACTATGTATACTATTAAATCCTTCAATTACTTTAAGTAAGAAATCATGCTACTAATTTTTTGCTTTTTTAATTAAATTAAATAGAAGGAATTTTTGAAAACGATATTTTGGTAAATGAGTTCAGCATTGTTAACATTGTTCATGAGGAAAATGATTTTAAAGTCGGAGTTTATAAAAATTCTGATATTATTCAATGCAATAGCTTGTTTTATGAAAAAAATAATTTTTTGTTTCTTTTTTTTTGATTCCAAATACAAACTTTTCAAAATTCTATCATTTCTAACAAATGATAAAGATGTAATTGTGAAATGTTTTGAAATTAATATTAAATTTGACTACTACTTTCAATCCTACGAAGTAGGTAAGAAAAAAAGAAATATGTGTTTTATAAATATTTCGAAGTTTGTAAGCCCCCCACTGAATATTTGTACGATAAATAATACCAAAACTTATATTAGATTGAAATGTTTGTAAACTATATAATTTTTTTTTGTATTAAATGTATTATATTATACCAAGGATGCATTTTAACGTAAAATTTAACCGTTCCGAAATGTTTTCTCTTGTTGAAACATTTCAAAATATTTTCGTTCAAGTAATTGTCATAATAAATTTCATTACGTTTTTAACCGAAACGAAATGCTGGCGTTAACGTTAAAACGTTAAGAAAAACGTTCAGAAAAACACTGGAGATTTACTCGTCGCAAACAGAAGCGCAAACAGGCGCAAAGAGAAGCGCTGCATACTTTTAGGCACATTGAAATTAACGAAAACGGAAATTTTATAACGTTGCAACATTAACGATTTGATTTCGTTTTGATAACATGGCGCCGAAACGCAACAAACTGATTTCGTTAAGTTAATTTTGCTCGTTAACAAAACAAAATGGTATCGTTTCGTTTGTTGAGCAGCCCTGTATTATACTATGTACATTTATTTAAATAAAGTTTTGTGAACTAATAAAAAAGTATGAACAAATTTGTTTTTGTTATTAAATCGTAAAATTTAGTATATTATTGGTGAAAATAACCATGAAATAGTTAAAAAAATCAACAGGATATGGTAAAATTTACTATAATATTGTTAAAAATAACCATGAAATGGTTTAAAAAATCAAAAGGATATGGCAAAATTTACTATAATATTGGTAAAAATAACCACGAAATATTTAAAAAAATCAACATGGTAAAATTTACTATACTATTGGTAAAAATAACCATGAAATTGTTGAAAAACAATCAACAAACAGATGTTAAAAATTAATAATTTCATTGTTGAAATTAACTATTTTTACATTTGGCGCCGAATCGTTCCTTTTATGGTTGAAAAAATCGTTTTCAACAACGTTGTGGTTGATTTTTTCCCTCTGTGTATAAACCATAAGAAAATTATAGATATGTAGAATCCAAAAAATTATAACAATATGAAAAAAAAAAAATTATCCGTACTCTTAATATTTACTATGAATTTTTCATTTCCGCGCTTATATTTTCACTTCTAACCGATACTCCTATTATAATCATCGCTCTCAGTCAAGGCACGAAACTGAAATTAATAATTTTAAGCGCAAAAACGTCTTGTGCACAGCTTAAATCTTTCTAAATATCTTAAAATGTACCGATGCAAGGAGTGGCAATGAAACGCTTCTTCTGCATAATGTATCATGATCAAATTTTAATATTGAACAAGCTTGGTACATGCACTCCTATTATATTGATCGCAACTCTATGTATGTACATACAATCGACCTGCGAATCGAATATATGTACATATGTACATAGATATCGACATACGTGTGTACATATGTATTTGTTTAAAATTTGTTAACAACACAATTTTCACTGATTGCCATCTAAATTGGAAAATTTGTTAACATCTTCCTTTATTACCACGGAATCTTATTTACTTAAAACTCTTGTTTATATTATATATTAAATGTGTATAAGAATACTATTTATATTTCATGCACACTTGACTCTGAAGTGACATATTCCGATTTAGTCCTACAGAATTTTAGAATTTATGAAAGAGCATGTACTTACATATATCTTTTAGAGTTATCAAATTATAAGTATTTAAAATATCAGCCAAATACGAACATAAAAGAGGTTTTTTGTTAAAACTCAATTTCAGTGTATTTTTTTACGAAATTAAGTTTCATCTGGCAAATCTTATTAAAAATTTAAACCATCCGGGAACTCAATTAAACAAATGCGAAAACTTACACTCACAAACTCGAAATGGCATCAAAAGTGTTATTTGATGCAAAACTCTTTGAGAATATGAATTTTCTCAATCATTGTGTTTTTTTTTTTGTGAGTTTTCCATTTTTATTTTAAGTTATTATGCTATTGGAAACGCAGGCTAATTCAACAGATCAAAGTTCATAGAAAACAATCCACTCGCATTTTGATTTATAAATGTAAGTATATATAAAGACTTATATGAGTATATGTAGTTATTCGTATATTCTGTCATCGAAATCATCGTTGCCGTTGTGATGCAAATGTATCCAAATAATGCGGGCAACTTCTTTTTTTCGCTCAGTACAAATTTGGATACATTTTCAAATGAATTGAAATCTATATTTCTATAAGATATATTTAGAATAAGTTATGGTCTACAATAATAATTAACTAGTTTTAAAAATTGATGACATCTTGTCACCCAAACATACTGATTTATCCAAAGGCTGAGAACATTGTTTCATATTAAACAGAGCAACCATTTCGACTTGGCGCGTCATTCCCTTGTTGTAAAATTGCAATGTATATGTTTAATACATTTTTAACACAGATTAGATACGATTATTTGCAATTTTTTTCAGCAAAAATAATCGACATTCGTATTATTGTTATAACTAAGATATTTCTACTGTGGCCGCTGTGGTCGAGTTGGGAGCGGTGCGTGCTATAACTTGATGCCGGTGAGTTCGAGGTTCGAATCTCAGTCCGGGCAAGCAAAATCTAAATAATAGAAAAAGTTTTTTCTAATAGCGGTCACCCCTCGGCAGGCAATGGCAAACCTCCGAGGGTATTTCTGCCATGAAAAAGCTTCTCATTAAATACATCTGCCGTTCGGAGTCGGCACAAAACTGTAGGTCCCTCCATTTGTGATATAATATAAAGACGCACACCACAAATGGTAGGAGAAGCTCGGCCAAACACTGAGCTATATAGTGTACGCGCCAAAATTATATTATATTATAAGATATTTCTACTAAGAAAGAGCAATCATTGATATATACTGTTTTTCAGGTTTATTAAAATGCACTGATGTTCTTTCTTAGTATTTAAGTACTATATTTATTTAATAATAAGACAATATATTTTTTAGGGATTATTTTTATTTTCCTTGTAGAAATGTTAAGTATGTAAACAGTCGAATTTCCAAGTACAAACGCTTTTTTACATTCGACAAAAATTGTTTTTAAACTATAATTTGACTAAAATGTTTTGAAAACTTCTTATATATGTATACTGTAGGAAGATGTTTAAATTGTTATAAATTCCGAGAAAATCTTTTCTTCAGAGATGGACACATTTTTAAGTTTTTGACGGATACTATAAAGGCTAATGCAGTGGCAACACTGATCGGCTTGTTTATCCCTAGTAAGTTTAAATTTTGCGGTTATAAATGTTATAATAAATCGAGAGAGCTACAGAAGTTGCACTTATCGCATTCAGTTGGCGATCGAAATCATCCGGTAATCCTTAAAACGGTGCTTTCTGACGTATTGCTGTGAAATATTTCTGATATATGTATGTCCTATTCAGGAATTGTTATAAAGTTAACAGACTGCAGGTAATAACTGAAATTAAGGTATTCTTATAACATTTTTCGCAACCTGAAAGAGAAAAATAATTAAATGAGTCTGTGGGAACTATGTATGTAAATATTTCGCAGTGGTACAAATTAATCCTAGAGGACAAGTAATGACAGTGAGAAATTTTAATTACACAATTTTATCGTACGCAGTATTAGGATTTTGAACACAACCCTATGCATACTCGTACATACATACATATGTACAAATACGCATTTATGTATATACATACAATGTATGTCATACATACATAGTCTAATTCCAAAATTGTTGCTACAGTTTTCCTCTTCTAAGAGATAATTAAAAATTGGAGTCTGCGCATGTCATTTGCAAAACGTCCTCTGGATTATTACCAATACCTCAAATTTAAAACAAATTAATCCTAGAGGACAAGTAATGACAGTGAGAAATTTTAATTACACAATTTTATCGTACGCAGTATTAGGATTTTGAACACAACCCTATGCATACTCGTACATACATACATATGTACAAATACGCATTTATGTATATACATACAATATATGTCATACATACATAGTCTAATTCCAAAATTGTTGCTACAGTTTTCCTCTTCTAAGAGATAATTAAAAGTTGGAGTCTGCGCATGCCATTTGCAAAACGTCCTCTGGATTATTACCAATACCTCAAACTTAAAACAAAATACGTCTGTTTGTGACATGCTAAAAAAATACACAAACATACTAATAAAATTGCGTGAACTTTCAGTGTGGACGCTAATTTTTTTTAAATATATTATGGGTTTGAAATTAAAAATTGAAGAACCTAAACGTAATGTAGCAATAGGAGGAAAATCGTTTTAAAGCACCAGTGTTAAATACAATATTGTGAGCGTGAATTGTGTAATGGTGCACACTTAATTTATTAAGAACGTGGATATTTTGTGTTGCGTGTGAAAAATATGTATTCGATTGTGTTTTAAAAGGTGAGAATTATGTATACTCTGTGCAAAGGCATTTTTATAAAAAAATTTCAACAGGTCTTAAAATTAACCCTCATGTTCCTGTTTCACTTTTTAACGTTTGCAAATAATTAACATAAGTGTTTGATAAATATTTGTTTGTATGCCTGTATATATACAGACACAAAATTCAAACAAAAGTAGATTAAGCAATATTTATTATAAGACTGTATGTATGTAACATACATATGTACATATGTATGTACGAGTATGTATGTGTGTATCACATACAGTAATTCACGGCAGTCCTGTGGGGAACGGAATTCGACGAAAACAGGTTCATCAAGAATTGAAAGGAATTGATTTTTCATAGCCATATATTATTTCATCTTTTCAAAATAGCCGACTATTTTCAAAGTATTGTAATTATTAATCAGTATAAACGAATGAGAATTCTTCCGTTGAAGCAAGCTTTCGCATAAAAAAATGTTAGAATTTTTAAGTTTATTCTTTATTTTTATTTAACTTTACGGATAATTATGTAAAAAGATTTAAGAGATCAACATAAAAACGAGATATGATTTGCCGTTTGTGACGTCATATTTCATTTCGTCTTATATTAGGTGCCGGCTCAAAGCAACATGTAAATACATACTTTAGAAAAAAACAGACACAAAACCCTGTAAGATTATCTCATAGGTTAAAAAACAAAAAAAAACACGTTTAAATTACAGATCGCACTAAAAAGTAGAAAATTATTTTAAATATAAGTGAAACAAATTAACAAAAAAAACAATTCATTATTATTTTCAAAAAGCGTACATTACTTTGTACTATATATTATACTAAATCAATTTTAAAAAATACTTACATATTTAAAGTTTCAAGTAATTGGTGTTGATCACTATACGCTTCTTTTGAATGATATCAATTTTAATACCCGAGCATACTTGTACAAGGGTATATTAACTTTATTTGCATAACGGTTGTTTGTAACAGCCAAAAATAATCGAGATATTATAGACTACTATATAACAAAATGATCAGAATGAAAAGAGGAACCGATTTAGCCCTGACTGCTTGTCCGTTCGTTTGTCTGTGTGTGGTCACGATAACTTGAGTATAAATTGAGATTTATTTATGATACATAGATTTCTCTTTGGCCAGGGTAGGTTGGTATTGAAAATGGGCAAGATCGGTCAATAGTCATGCGCACCTCCCATATAACGGAATTTTTGAAAAATGCAAAAACTACGTTTTTTCGTTATCCAATGGAACAAGTTAATTAAAATTTGATATTTAGAGCGATTGTAAAAAAAGAAACTGGAGTTTTATGAAAGTTTGAAAAATGGGCGTTACCATGCCAGTTTTTATTTATTATTTTTTTACAACTAGCAGAAGTAAATAAAACACCTTTTGAACTCTGTTGTACACGTATTTCATGCGGATAATGAAACTGGCACCTAAATTTCGCATCCTTTAGCTAGCTTCCTACTTTTTTATAATTATAGCAGATTTTCACAGTTAAAAATGTAGCTCTGATCAATATAGAAACAATATTTCGTCGTCCCAGTTAATATTTATGTATAGTTTTCTGTAATGTGTATAATTTTTCGCAAACCTATTTTTCTTCGTGCAAGTTGAATACAACATTAATTTCATCAAAATCGGTCGGTTCAGAAAAAATTAACTGATTGAAATCGGCCTATAAATGCGAATTTTAGTTATAATCCATCACTAAGTAACATTTTTCTCTGGGCAAGCACAACTAAAAAAAAACTACTTAACTTGGGAAATCCATTCCCGAGTTATGGGCGTTTATTCGTACGCAACTTACTTTTATATATGTATGTACATACATATGTGTATGTGCATATGTATGTATATTTCGTTGCGAAGTGAACAACTTAAAATTTTAACGTTTCTTCAAAATTGTATAATAATTCGGGTAGAGTTTCCCTTTTGGAATCGCATCCTCTTTATCTTTTGTGATCATTTGAGGAGAGCTCCCTTTGTGTCTTTTGGGATCATTTGGGGAGCGTTCCCTTTATGTCTTTTATCACGACGAATAATTACACGTGTCCAACTACACAATCACAAACTTCAACAATTACGAACAAAATACGATCACGAATCGATATGTGAGGCGTCATGTAAATTAGCACCCTGCCTTATCTATATCTTAAAAAGGCCTCCGTTAGGACCTTCTGCAGGAATAAACGAATAACTGTGTAAATTTCCACGTCTTTCTGTGCTGTGGTTCGGACGTTTAATTTTTATATATAAGATTAATTTAATTTTTTTATTATAATTATATAGCTTTTTTAAGTGAGCCCCATCCTTGGGGCTACCACCTTACCTAACCTAGCTTTTTCTGTTAATTATTTAACACTTAAAAACATTATTTTCTTGAAACTTGGAGCTCTGCGAACTCTTTTCGGTCGTTCCCTTGGCATACTCTACAAATTACCAGTAATTAAATATATGCACTCAAAGTAGGAAATATCATACACTGCTTTTACGCGGAAGTGGCCATGTCTGAACACAGCCATAAGCAATGCTTTTACCTTTTGTATGCACAATGCTGCAGGAACCAGAGGATCACAGCAGAAAAGGATTACATATGTACAACTTACTCGTACCGGTTTTTTCGGTCTCGTGAAGCCGCTCCGCATTTGAAATGGTCCGTATGAATGCAGGCGGCGAAGTTGTGCGGCAGTTGGTGGCTTTGCTATTGCCGAAGACGCAATTCGTTCGTTTCATAAGTAAAACGAAGCCATGGCGCCGAACCTATGAATGCGAGCACAATGAGACACGAGCGGCTTAACGTTGTATAATTCATCAAAATTCATAATAATTCACCATAATTCAAATGAACTCGAAAATGTGATATGCGAAAACGCAATAGCAATTTTTTTCAGGATGAGTTTTGCGATGATATTGATGTGGATGTACGTACATACGTGCTCACATATGTATGTACATACATACTTAAGCAAAGCACCGTACGAGTACATACATATGTATGTATGTAATTCCATGTAAACACATTTATTTCTCGTTTTTTTTTTCACAATCATTATTTAGTAACATACATACATATATTTTAATAACATAATATGTATGCACATACATATGTACATACGGAGGCGGCTCAGTATTGACAATTTATAAATTTTAATGGTGACGCACGTTTCTAATAATTTCTATTTAAAATCAAAATCCAAGTGCCTCTTTATTAAACATTATATTTTTATTAACGTGGAGTTTAAAATAATTTAGAGGTGGTAAGCAAACAATTAAACGGTCCTAGTAAACAATTGCCCTTTTGTCAAAAACAAATTGTAAATCTACATCAGTTTTTAAACTTTCAAGATTTTCACTTTGTTCTTTGTTCAAAACTCAGATTTGCATGGTTTTTTTGAATTTGAAAAAAGTCAGTGGACTAGATTTATGAATTGTGATCAATAAAAAAATAATCAAATGCTTATATTAATAAATTCATGCAATAGGACAATTAAGGGCACAAAAGCTATCTAATACGATTGACGAAGTGGCGCTTCATATGACTAAATTCATACATACATATGTACATATGTATGTATGTACATGCATATCATATGTACAAGAATTGTAGAATACTCTTTTTTGCTACATCGTGATCTATGTATGTATGTATGTATGTATATACACACATGCATACATACATCGCGTCATAACGGGCAACATGCTAAAAATAGGTACATATTAATATGTAAGTGCGTACATTTAGTGGTGGGTAATGGCGCAAATTGTTTGGCGCTGACACACTGGCGCCAGCGCCACGGTCGGAATCAGAACAGTTTTTTTTTTTTTTTTTTTTTTTCAGAGGAGGAAGCATCGAAAGCCTATACCCCGTCAGTGTGGGACTTTAACCGCACTAAACCTCCTACCGTCAAGTACAAATCCCCCTGGTACCACCGTTAAGTATTGCGTCGGGAGGCGGTTTGAGCGCTAAGCTCTACGTCAGTTACTGGTCTGATGCAGTCCGTCAAAAAATTGCATCTACTTGTTACCACCCACTGTACTAGTAATGATTCTATCTATATACGCCATTAAGCTTATTCTCCCCCCAACTTGTATTCATGTGCTTGAGTTTGCGGCAATACGCCGATCGAGCGCGCGTCTAGCCTGCTCGCTTTTTCTCAACTCTTGCATGACTACGGCAGCCATATGACAGGCTTTATTCCATGCCGTTTTGCTCATTAACAACAGGGATATAAAGTTTTCTGGTGTTGCACATACGCTAAGAGTGTTATTGAATACATACCTTTGATTACTAAACCTTGGACACTGGAAGAAAACGTGTTCCGCGTCTTCGATTGTCGGGGGTCCGCATCTTTCGCAGAAGGGGTTCGTCTCGTACCCGAAGCGGTAGAGATAAGCTTTAAAGCATCCGTGGCCGCTGATGAGTTGTGATAGGTAAAAATCCACGTCTCCATGTTGCCTGTTGAGCCATTTATCTAGGACGGGTATGAGTCGGTACGTCCATCTGCCCTTTGTTGATGTTACCCATCGTGGCTGCCACAGCGAAGCATACGCTGTCTTGCCGCGTTTCTGAGGCTGCTGTCATCAATGTTGTATTGATCGTGTTTTGTTTTGCTGATCTCGCACATCTCGCACGGGCATAGACCTGCAATAACAAGGGCCGCGTCTTGGGAAACTGTTCGGTATGCAGAACATACTCTGAGAGCGCAGAGGCGATATGTTGAGTTAATGTTCCGGGCATATGATGTTCGCGAAAGAGCATTGTGCCATACCGTCGATCCGTAGAGGAGTATTGACCTGACAACTCCTACTAGGATTTGCCTGGACTGCTGTCTTGGCCCTCCAATGTTTGCCATTAGTCTGGACAGGGCTACTGTGGCCGTCGCGGCCTTTTTATTGACATACTCCAAGTGGTCACGAAAACACAGGCGGTGATCCACTAAGACACCAAGGTACCTCACCGATGGTTTAGACTCTACAAGAGTATCACCTACTCTAATTGAGACCGTTTCCACTTTCTTGCGGCTGCTGATGAGAACGGCTTCCGTCTTGTGGGCAGCTAGAGTGAGCGATTTCTCTCTTAGCCATTCTTCTGCTGCTTTAATCGAGTTTTCAGCGACATGTACTGTTTGGTCAATCGTTTTCCCTGTTATTGCAATGCATATATCGTCCGCAAAACCAACGAATGTTGCGCCTTTTGGTACGTTAAGTCGTAAAATTCCATCGTACATGATATTCCACAGTATGGGCCCCAGCACCGATCCCTGTGGTACTCCTGCAGTTATTTCATGTTCAACGATCCCGTGGTCGCAATCGTAGCGTAGCACTCTATCGGAGAGGTAGCTGGAGATTATTCGCTGCAGGTAGAATGGGGCCTCTATGCCGCGAAGTGCGTTCAGTATTTCCTTCCAGCTTGCGCTATTAAATGCATTTTTGACATCGAGTGTGACTAGCAGACAGTACTCTTTACTTCCTCCTAGCCAACGTTTACCATCGATCGCTTTTTCTGCTATTGATTGTACAATTTCAATGGCATCGACTGTCGAGTGCTTCTTTCTAAAGCCGTGTTGATTGCAGGAAAGTCGTTTGTCTGCAAAATCTTCCAGTCTGCTTTTTATTATGTCTTCGAACAGTTTCCCTGTAGTGTCCAGCATGCATAACGGGCGAAAGCCGGTAGTGGAGGAGGGGTTCGCAGTTTTTGGTACAAGCACCAGTTTCTGCAGTTTCCATGTTCTTGGGAATACACCTTTTTTTAAGCATATGTTGAATACCCTCGCAAATATCCCTGGATTGTTAGCAACAGCTGTCTTCAGAGCAATGTTCGGAATGCCGTCGGGGCCTGGTGCCTTGTTAGCCGATAGTTTGGAGCCTGCTTTAAGCACTGCTTCCTCTGTTATGGTCGGTATATGACTTTCGCTCTCTATCTCCAGCATCCTTGGAAACTTTGGTTGCTCAGGGAAGAGATCTTTTACAATTCGCGTCATAAGTATGGGGCATGTTGGCTGGGCTGTTTTCTTTAGTCTTTTAAGCACCAACTTATATGCGAACCCAAATGGATTGTCGTTAACATCCTCGCATATTTCTTTGAACATTTTACGCTTGCTGTCTCGGATGGCGTTCTTGAGAAGTTTTCTGCAGTTCTTAAAGTTTTGCCTGAGCTGCAGAGCATTTGCTGCGTTGCGTGAACGTTGGCATAATCGGCGGGATCGATTACACTGCTCACGAAGGGCTGCAATCTGTTCATTCCACCAATATGCTGACTTTCGTATTTTGCCACGGCCTTTACGTTCCATGCTAGTATCACATGCTTTTATTAGTCCTTTTGAGAGCTCCAAGGCTGCATCATCTGGCGGGGACAGTACTTTAAAATCGTCAAAAGCTACAAGAAAGAGCTCTTCGTCAAAGCTTTTAATTTTCCAGCCCGTGTTTACTTTTGAAGGTGTTGCATCCGCAGTAGAACAGGCAGTGCGACCCACATTAATAATAATCGCTCGGTGGTCGCTATGGGTGTAGGATTCGTCAATATGCCAGCTTGTGTTCCTACTCAGCCCTGCGCTTAAAAACGATAGGTCAATGACAGAGCCAGCCCCATTTCTGCAAAAGGTGTTTTCGTCCCCGCTGTTGAGTAGCACCAGGTTAAGCGCAGCGAATGCATCTAGGAGTTCTCTGCCTTTTGGGTTTGTTCGCTTACAGCCCCACTCGACAGCCCATGCGTTAAAGTCGCCTGCCACCAGTGCTGCGCTTCTCAGCTTCACGTCGTTTACAAGAGCGATGATAATGCTTATGAAAGTGTTAAGGTCATAACTGGGTGGTATATAGCAGCTGTACACGTATATGCTCAGCACTTTTACGCAGACAAACCCATTTGAGGAAACAACTTTTTCGAGATGGAGCGGGGTAGCGCCGCAGCTCCATATGGCGCATTTTCCAGATCCGTTTCTTGCCCATGAGGAATCCTGCTTATCCCTATATTGCTCGCTCAATATTGCAATATCGATGTCTAGTTCGGAGACTGTTTGCGCCAGCAGATCTTGTGCCGCTTCACAGTGGTTAAGGTTAAGTTGCAGAAACTTCATACCCGTCGGTTTCTTTCCACATTTTTAGCTATGGCCCGCTGAAAAGCAGGGCACATTCGACTACCACCCACATGGCTGGTGTTACTTTCTCCCTGTTTGGAGCACAGTGCGCATGATGGTGGCTTATTACAGCTCTTCGCTTGGTGGTCTTGGCCACCGCATCTGAAGCATAATTTAGTTCGGTCTACTTCACTCCGACATTTTCGGGCGATGTGTCCAAAGTCGTGGCATTTATAACATCTTGTGGGAGCGTCTTTTCCTCTAATGCGACAGATTACCCATCCGATGCGGATTTTTGCGCACATCATAAGCTTTTGGGCGATAACTGATGGCAAGCTGACGGTGCAGGTCTGTGTGCCCCTATATGCGGCGCGCATCGAGCGAATTGCCGACGCCATAATCTCTTCGCTAGGAAGGCTGCTTCTTATTGCTTCAAGCACTTCATCACTTGACGTGGCCTCGTCGATAGCCTTAACCTCAATGAGCGTTTCCTGGGTTAGGGAGCGAACCTGGGCTTTTCCACCCAATACTGCTTCTACGGCTGTCTTAAGCTTTTGAGTAACTGGGTCACCTTGCTTTTTTAGCTCAAACAGCAGCTCGTCCTTAGCGGTTTTTCTTATACTCGTTACGCTTAAAGCGAGCTCTTTAAGGTCAGGCTGTGCCTTAATTTCTTTTAATATATCCGCGTACGAGAGATCGGTCATATTTTTCAAGACCAGCGCATCCGGTTTTATTGGCTTGCTTCTGGGCTTGCGGTTAGTGACTTTGATCCACCCTTCTTGCGATTGGCTAATTTTTGCACCTATAGCAGGCCTTTTGCTTATATCTGCACCACGTACTTTTGCTACGGTCTCCCTATCAATTCCTGATTGGTCGGGGACCTTTACCTGTTGTTGCCCTTTTCGCGAAGATCTTCGCTCCAATGGCGATGTTAGGCGGCTGCGCTTTGTTTTTCGTTGCGGCGAATTGAGCGCATCTGCTTCTCTTTCAATTGCAGCGCGAGTTCTCTTTCCTTTTTCCTCTGCAGTTTGCGTGCTCTTATTGGCGCGAGTCGATTTACGCTCTGACAGCGCTAGTTGGTGCTGCTTATCTATCGCGCTCACGAGGTCTCTCATTGGCATATTTATGTGCCTTTGTATCTCCATCATAGCAATGAGCTCTTTAATCTTCGCTCCCAATAGTTCTAGCGGGTCTTCTTTGGATTCTCGCTCTGCAGTTTGCCCTTTCTCGCATTCATGCTGCGTTTTTTTCCGCGTATTTTCTTGGGGGCTCAACTGATGTTCACTCGAGTGCTCTAGAGTAAGTGGTATGTCTCTTACCGGTGAGCGAGCTATTTTCGCTCTCCTAATAAACGGATTAGCCTCTTCGCTTTGTTCAGCGTATCTACTCGGGGGCTTATCACTCGACATTTGGATTGTTTGTCCACATAAGCGTTTTATTTTCCTTCTCAAGTCTCTCTTTGCTGCTACCGCTGTTGCTCATCTACAGTCTTTTTGTTTTGCTGATCACTCTGTTGATGAGTAGCTGCTCGCGGTCTCTCAGCTCGGTTTCGCGCACTTTTTATTTGGTCGTTTGTATTCTCTATATTTTATCACTTAGAGAAGTAAGAACTTTGGTTTGTTTTTTGGTGTTTTTACACTTTAGTTGCCCAGGTGATTGTAAAACTGGCACTTCTTAGCGTTGTCGTTACGCTTAGTAGCATACCTGTGTACTTACAGAATATGTGGTGGCCGTTTTTTGGCTAAAATTTCACTTTACAACGGAGCACTATTGAAACAAGTCTTCACTTTCAAACTTCACATGTGTGTCAGCGCAATTGCGCCATTACAGGGCAACACATTGATTTTTTCAAATTAACGGTTTTTCAAACAAATTTGTTTTACACGGATTTTAAGAACATATTACTTCGAATTTCAACAATTTTGCTTCCTGGTGCACATTCTACAAGTAAGTTGTTAAAAATTTTAAGTTTGGTTTGAAAAATTAACAAAACTCTAAGCACCGAAAAATGTTTAGCAAAATATGCAAAGTTTTTATTTCAATTAGCGAAAATATTTAAAATTAAAAACTGGGCATACATTTTGGGAAATCGTCTGTGCACAGACTTCAGTGATAGTGTATATACAATAATATTTTATTTTAAATACGATGACATCAAACACATCTGCATTGTTGCATTTTGCGTAAACACATCACACAACCTATACATGCAATTGTTGGTTCATGAGTTGCTTGCAATACAAGCTTTGCATGGTTTGGTTGGTTGGTGGTGTTTCCAGTGTTCCGGTGTTTGCTGGCGCCATTGCGTTACAGAGTTGTCAAAATCGGTATCAGCACTCGTAACTCAACTCTCGGTATCAGCGCAATGGTGCGCCGCCATACTGTGTTACCCACCCCTAGTACATATACCTCATTGCATTTTCTTATCCTGTGCACGCAACTGATTTCTTCTATACACATGCATACATACATGCATTACGCAAACACAAGTACGTAAGACCGCTTTCAACTATACCGCTCAAATTCAGAAACACCACAAATTTTTCGCGTGACAATGTAGTGGTTAGTGCTGCAAATTTGTACATTGTTCTTAACATTTTTTTACATATACATGCAACAAGATCTTGCCTAAGTATGTATAATATATATATATAATATACATTGTATATACATATATATGTTTTCCAGCTACCGTATGTTGCCCTTATCCTTATAATGTTAGGCATATACTACATACCCCATATGTACATATGTATGTTTTTTTTTTTTTTTTTTTTTTTTTTTTTTTTTTTTTTTTTTTTTGTTTTACGAGGAAGAAGCATCGAAAGCCTTCACCCCGTCAGTGTGGGACTTTAACCTGCACTAAACCTCCTACTGTCACGAACCGTTCCCCTCCCGGTACTACCGTCAAGTATTTCGTCGGGAGGCAGTTTGAGCACTAAGCTCTAAGTCCGTTACCGTCTTGATGCAGTCCGTGGAAGTTGCATCTACTTGGCACCACCTCTGTTGGTCTAACTCGCCCACCCGTGTCGGGTCCGTCGTCCCCGCCCACTTATGTAATGTCCGCCTAATTGCGTTTATATGCCTGACATCTGACACTACTTAAATGTTCTAAGTTAGTTTTATTATCTATATAATTCGAAGTTGAACTTACTTGAGGCTGTCGGAATGGACGGGAATCCGAGCAGCCAATTTCACAGGTTAGTTGATTTCCGGCTACTCAGCATTGCTGACACTATAAAGAGCGCTATAGTAAGCCTAGGCCGTCGGAACGGACTTGGTTCTGAGCGGCTTCTTGCCCGGCTATGAACTCTGCAGACAAAACGAGCCCGATGAACAAGTTCCCTTGCTGCGCAGACTCAGCGAGTAGCATGACCGAGGTGGTCCAGCAAACGAATACCAGGAGCCACAATAAACTGGAGCTGAAGAGCGTTTGGTTCCAGCCTCATAATTTCCTCACTTTGACGCTTAAGATTACCTACTCAAACGTAGAGCTTGTATCCAGTCATATTTGTCGGAACGGACGAGGTTCCGAGCAACATCTAGCGGAACTAAGCTTTGTGTGGGTGGTCCAACGAACGAGATCCAGATCCGCATCGTGTTTGCTGGAGGAAAGCGTTCGGTTCCAACCCGCGTTTTCTTCTCACTTTACCTTACCGTCCACAACCTGGCGAAACTGGAACGAACTTGGTTCCAAGCGGCACCCATTATGTTGTATGCTGTGCAGCCGTAGATCCTGGTGGGCAATTTCTACGGCAGCATCGGTTCAGCAGGTAGAGGGACTCGGATGTAGTTTTGCTGGTCATTCGCAGAGCATGTCTTCAATCGTAGCTGTCGGAACGGACGAGGTTCCGAGCTATATCTAACGGGGCTAAACTTTGTTTGGATGGTCCGGCGAACGATATCCAGATCCGTCCTGATTACACGGGAGAAGTGCGTTCGGTTCCAACCCGTGTTTTATTTACACTTTGACGATGTAAATTACTTAAAATCTCCCTAGCGATCGATTCTGTCGGAACGGACGTGGTTCCGAGCAAAATTGAATGATGCAGTACGCTGTGAAAGTGGTAGAAATCTCACCGGTTTTTTCGGGACCACTCCGTGTACCTTAGCTTTTTGTGTATTTCTGCTATAGCGCCACTTATTGCTTCCCAATTTCGGATAGAGCTAAGCATTGTATCGATTATATTATCCGGACTAAGCGGATCTGCAGATAGAGTACTTATGTTAATCGTAACTGCTGAAAATCGTGGACAAGAAAATAAGACGTGCCTCGCATCTTCGTCTACATTGCACGTTGGGCAGAGGGCGGAATCGTCCAGCCCGAAGCGGTTAAGGTATTTTCTATAGCAGCCATGGCCAGTAAGGAATTGGGTAAGGTGAAAGTTGACTTCCCCGTGCTTTCGACTGACCCACTTCTGAATGTTGGGAATAAGGGTGTGTGTCCATCTTCCTTTTTCGGAGTTATCCCAGCGCTCCTGCCATTTTTCTAAGGATAACGCTTTTTCTTGGACAGCAATTACCTCTGCGTTGTCGAACTGCTTTCTCCGCTGATATAGTCTCTCTCTTTCTTCAGCCAGTATATCGAAGGGAGTCATATCCGCGACGACCATTGCCGCGTCATCCGAAGTTGTTTTATACGCGCACGTCACTCGTAGAGCGCATAGTCTATACACAGTTTCGTAAGGCTTCCGGTAGGCTTTTACTTTCAATGACTTAGCCCAGACTGGCGCTGCATACAGCAAGGCTGAGCTGATAACTGTAGCTAAAATGGACCGTTTGCTGCTTCTAGGTCCGCCTATGTTTGGGAGCATTCTTGATAGAGCACTGTAAGTTTTTGACGCCTTATGTGTTACATAATCTGCGTGTGGTCCGAAACATAACCTATCGTCGATAATCACACCAAGGTACTTTAACTGGCGGGAGGATCGAATAGTGTGGCTATTTACTTAAAATACCGCCACCTCAGGTTTCTTCCGACTACTTATTAGAACAGCTTCTGTTTTTTCTGCTGCTAGAGATAAGCCTACGCTATCTAGCCATTTAGTGACCGTCTCTATTGTGGCGTTCACTTTGACTTCGACATCGGATATTTGCTTACCTACTGCTACCAGTGCAATGTCATCAGCGAACCCGATTATGTCTACTCCGTCGGGGCGCGGTAGGCGGAAGACTTCGTCGTACATTATGTTCCACAATATTGGACCTAGTACTGAGCCCTGGGGAACCCCCACAGTAACGGTATACCTTTTAGTTCCAGCGTCGGTAGAATATTCCAAAACTCTATCTTCCAGGTAGCTTCTAATGATATTAAATATGTATGCCGGAACCTGTAGTTTTAGGAGTGCTGTTAGGATGTGTTCCCAGTTTGCAGAGTTGAAGGCGTTTTTAATATCGAGTGTGGCACAGTAATGTTTATCGCCCCCTCTCCATCTTCTACCAGCAATTGCATTTGTGGCAATTGAGACTACTTCCTGTATTGCATCTATGGTCGACCTTCGCTTACGGAAGCCGTACTGACGTGGTGATAATCCCATTTCGTCTTCAGTGAACCGTAACAATCGGTTATATATGACTTTCTCCAGAACCTTACCCAAGGTGTCGAGTAGGCAGATCTGTCGATAGGATAAAGGTAAACCCGGCGGTTTGCCTGGTTTCGGAAGAAGCACGAGCTTCTGTTTTTTCCACACCTGCGGAAACACTCCTTGCTGAAGACAGGACTCCATCACTCTGGCATACAACTGCGGGTCCTCCGCAATGGCCATTTTGAGAGCCCTATTCGGGATGTTATCAGGGCCAGTTACTTTGCGGTCACCGATCGCTTTGGCGATTTCCATCACTTCATCAGCAGTCACCCCGACAATTCCGCTAACGGAAGCGGGAGCTCGTGGTACGCTCACCGTATCACGATAAGGAAACAAAGATTTTACAATTACGTCCAGCAACAGTGGGCATTTTTCCTGAGGCGCCTTAGAAATTCTTGACATTACAACCTTATAAGCGTTTCCCAGGGGTTCTTGTCAGCTTCGTCGCAAATAATCTTAAATGATGCTTTTTTGCTACTCCGAATTTCATTTTTCAATTTCTTTCTTAAAATTTTGAATCTTTCCCGCCTACCTTCATGTCCTGGCATCGCTATTTGCCTCTGACAACTTCTTCTTTCCCTAAGACAACTCGCTCTAAGCTCCCTGATGGTATCGTTCCACCAGTACACCTGTTTACGGGTTGTATTAAACATTTTACGTGACATCGCTGCGTCGCATGCCATTGTGAGGTCGGAAACCAACTCGCAGGCTCCCTTTACTGCTTCTTGTTCTGGACATATCTTGTTGGATGCTTCTCTTAAGACAAGAGTAAACAGGTCCTTGTCAAGAGTTGCCGGGCGCCAAGAGCGGTGATGGTGTTTATTACCGTGACCGGTGCGGTTGTCTCTAGAGATATCTAGCAGGATTGCTTGATGGTCGCTGTGAGTGTAATGCTCGCTGACCATCCACTTAGTGCATCCAGCCAGTGAGCCACTCGTTAATGTTATATCAATGATAGACTCTCTGTTATCTCTCCGGAATGTGCTGATATTTCCGCGATTCGCCAATACGAGGTCTAGAGGAGCGAAGGTTTCTAGCAGGGCTGCACCCCTTGCATTTGTTCTTCTGCTACCCCATTCTGTAGCCCAGGCATTAAAGTCAGCAGCGATTATTAAAGGATGTCGACCGGATGCTGTCTCAACTATTTTGTTCAGTAACTCCTGAAAGTCCTGCTGCGTCCAGCTTGGTGGTGCATAACAACTGCAAATGTGGTAACCTTTGATAACCGCCCAAACAAAACCCTTACCTGTAAACTCAGGATGCGCACTTTGTATGGGGAAGTTTCCGCATGCCCATATTGCTGTTCCTTTGGTTGCATCGGCAACCCACCCATAAGCTGTGGGGATTTTGTATGGCTCTGATATAATATGCCACGTCCGTCTTCGTCTCTGCCACCGTTTGCTTCAGTAGGTCCTGAGCAGCTTGGCAATGATTTAAATTTATTTGTATAAGCTTCATTTTAGCATTTTGGCTATTGCTCGTTTGTATGACGGGCACCTGTTACCTCCCGAGACATGGTCAGACGGTTCTTCTTTTCCATGCTGGCATAGCAGGCACTTATGTGTATTTACGCAGCCCTTCGCTGCGTGCCCTGCGCATCTTTTGCACAGCTCGGATCTATCGCAACTTGTACATTCGTTTGAAATGTGGCCAAACGACCAGCATCGGAAGCAGCGTGTTGGCTGCAACACCTTTCGTAAACGGCACACAACCCAGCCTACCTTCACCTTACCTTTCGACAGAAGGGTACTTGCGATATTCGCAGGCAAACTTAGCGTGGCGATTTGTGTGCTGCCATATGCCTTGCGAAGACTTTTCACTGCCGAGACATCTACATTTCTGGACGCAAATTGCTCGTTAATTGCCTGCTCAACGTCTTCTCTGGTAGATATTTCGTCCAGGTCTTTGCACTCAACGGTTATCTCGTGTGTGAGGGCTCTCACTTCAGCTTCGTCGTTCAGCACTTTTTTAACCAGGTCTTTGTATTGGGACCTACCTGCCTCCCCTCTGGTATTAAGCTGTAGCAACATCTCTTCTTTTTGTGTTTTACGGATATGGGTGACGAGATTTCCGAACTCGGATAAGCTAGGCTCAGATTTTATTTTCCGAAGTATATCGGCATAGGACGTTTCACCTTTCTTGGAAATTATAAAAGCGTCAGGTTTTCCTTTTGCAACTGATTTTGGGGTATCCCTACGCACTATTTCCGAAAAGGTCGGTGTTTTATTTTTGCCCGTTTCTGAAACAAGGGGTTGCCTAGTTCTGCGCACCTCAGTCCAAGCCTCGTTCTCATTTGACTTGGCAGTGGGCTTAGGTAAATTGCCTTTCTTAACACCGTCTTTAGGGTGAGAATCCGGTACTCGTGGAGACAATATTCTGGTCCGCTTTCCTGATTGCGGTGGGGAGTTCTCCTTAGCAGAACCCGCATCGTTACGGGATCTAGACCTCTTCCCACTACCAAAGCTGGCTTTATCAGTTTGCGAAGCCATGTCTATTTTTACACCTAAGCATCTTTTTGTTGCTGGTTTCAAGCTCTCCGACTTCGCCATTTTCTGTAAGTCAGCCAGTGTTGAGACCAAGTTTCTCATTTGCTGATTTACGTGCCTTTGGAGTACCATCATTTTAGCCAGCTCATCAATCCTGGAACCGAGCAGGCTTAAAGCGTCGGTATTATCCAAAGGGGGGGCAGCGTTCCCCACTTCACTTTCACCTGGAGGAGAGCAGCTGATGGTTGCAAACTCTGCAGCGGTAGGATCGCTCCTGGACTCGGAGGCTCCTAACTTATCAGCATCCGCTCTGACAACATTCGGAGAAGTTGTCCTCTCTGGCGATCTTGCCACTTTGGCGCTGCGTGCAAATGGACTTACTTTCTCCATTACACTTCGCTCTGCGCGCAGCTTCCCGCACTGTGGTGAACGCGAGCTCATCCACTGGAAGCTCTTCTCCCACCGAACTACAATTTGAGATTTCGCACCGCAGTTTTTTCGCCAATATCAGTCAGGGTAAATAAATTTTCTTAAGAATATGTATATGTATATTATTTTGTTTTGACTTTATTTTTATCTTTATTATATTTTATTTGATTATTATAAAATTTATTTTAGTTTTGATTTGTAGGTATTTTCCTAAGTTTGGTTTTTATTTATTTTTATATTTATATGTATTATTAGTTTAATTAGATTATATTATTATTTTTTTTTATTTATATATTTTTATTATTTTTTTTTTTTTTTTTTATATGACGCACCCTGTTTTAGACTCCTGTGGGTGGTGTGAGTATCAGATACGCAGGGTAGCTTCGCTATTGTCAAATAGACAAAGCCGATCTGTTCCCAGTGTGGGCGACAAGATCAGCTGTATTTGACAATAATCACAGCTTTTGAGGATTTGTATTTGTCTCGTTCGTGTGTGCTTCCAGTATGAAAAATATAATTTATAAAATTTGTGGAAAATCTATGGAAAAATGGCTAGCAACACAGTGAAAAAACTTAGCCACGGGGCCTGCAATGGCCGCCTGCAGCTTGAAACGAACTCACCGGATATTCCTGGGTAAGTCCTTCTGGCTTTACGCTATATTGGCCAACTTCCTCTGCCTTAATGTGCGAATTTTCGTTATTTCAGCAGACCACAAGAAAACACCACTTATCACCACTTATCACCACTTAGGTACGCATATACATATGTACATACATATGTACTTATATACATAATACTATCACTAAGGAGGACAATTTTTTTAGCTCATGTTTTATTTTGTATATGTGATTAAATATGTACGTACTGAAATATTTGAGCTACATACATACATACATATAATTATATAATTTATTAATTTAATTTTAACACAAGTAATATGTATGTATTTAAAAAATACATTAACTGCGTAATTCTATTGTCTACAGCTGGTGCACGTCACATTCACTTTTCAAATATTTTGCAGTTCAATCATTCGAATGACCCACTGCACAAGAATATTTATTAGTAATCTCAAACATCATTCAACTTCCTCTGCGCACAAGTTCCATTCATTCCACACACATTTTCTACAACGTTCATTCAAACCAAAGTACATGAACGTTGTGGTAACCGGTTTTTGCTGAGGATAGAATTCATACATACTGTTACGTTTTTACCCTGAAACGCCGATGATTTCCTAAATCCTTCAGGTTCGACCACTGGATTGTTAAATAAAACACGCTCGGATTTCCTTAATGCTAACTTTATTTGTTTACAAATAATTGACAACACTTAACAACGCTATTTAATTCACGGATACTTGTACTTGCGCACTCGCAACCTTAAAACACTTAGCTTACAACTTTACAACTTTACTCTTCAAGGTTTAATTACAAACTGAATTACCTAACAGCGTGGCAACGCCTTTTTATACTCCGAGCTGCGTACACTGTGGCAGCTCTAGAACATTATCGATCGTTATCGAAAGTTCTCGATTGCGATTGTTCTATTTGCTTTTTCTCGACGTCTCTATCTCTTTCTCGGTTCCTCTTTCGTGTTTTGGAATATCGCCACACTGCCCTCCACCTAAGTCTGATCGTCCCGATCAGACACACTAACTGTTTCAAATGACGCAAGCCTTTCCAATTCAATTTGATCCTAGGTCTCCCAACTGTCTGGATTCGATAAACCATGTCATTTAGCCTTTTAATGACCTTGTACGGACCTTCAAAATTGCACTGCAATTTTAGGGACAAACCTTTCTTTCGTTGTGGATTATACAACAGCACCAAATCTCCTTCGTGGAGTCCTTCAGAATTCATCGCCTTGTCATACCTGGCCTTCATCTTGTCACTCATAATTTGTGTACGCTGCCTAACAAGATCATGTACTTCTCGCAACTTCTCCTCCAGGGTGTTGGACGTTTCCTTACCATTCTTGCGCGCATCACCAGTAATTCCAAACTTTAGATCGCTTGAACTTTGGTTAAGTTCACTGCCAAAAATTACCTTTGCTGGACTTTTACCCATTGTTTCATGTACAGCTGCCCTAATCCCTAATCTACTCGTAGGAAATGGTTTGGACACATTCGTCGTAATACGCTTAAACTTTGTCTGACCATGACTTCGTGATTTCGGTGCTTTAGCTGCAATACACCCCGTGCATTTGCCGATCCACTCTGCTACCGATCGTCGACATCTAACCCAATAGAACTTCTGTTTGATTCTCTCTATGGTCTTCTTGATTCCCAAGTGTCCACCATTCGGTCTATTGTGGAATTCCTTGAGAACATCGGGAATTCTTACCCTTGGGACAACTATGAGATTTCGAGAAAATTGGCCATCCCCGCTCTCCCAACTCCTATACCAACATCCAGATATTAACCTTAATCTGTTCCATTGCGCCCAATATGCCTTTGTGATTGAACTTTCCGCTGTCATTTGCTCTTTGGTTGGCCGTGTACCCATGTACAACCCATGCATTATAACTTTCAAATGGCGATCTTTCTGCTGGCACTTCCTCAATTTGTTTACTTCCCAATTATCCGCAGGCTTCGCTTCCAATCTGCGATAGCTAAAAGCCCGCTCAGAACTACCTTCCAAGACCACTTGCTTGCTGCTGAATAGGCCGTCATGCCCAAAGCGAAGTGGTACTTTCACGTTGTTATTCGTCATCATCCGTTTGCCCAAGTCGATGTTCATTCCCTGACTCATAAGGAAGGCCATACCCAATATGACTTCGTCGAAAATATCCGCCACGATAAACTTGTGTACTACTACCACATTCCCAATCGCAAATTTGCAGATTACTTCTCCTATAACTCGCGTTTCCTCACCAGTTACTGTCCTCAACTTTGCTCCAGATAAGGATCTAACCTCCTTTGTGACCAAATCTGACCGAATGATGGAATGTGATGCTCCCGTATCCACACTTAGTACTCGCTTATGTCCGTCCACATACCCTCAAACAGTGATGTTGTTTGCTGTCCTGCCAATTCGAGGCATACCGATTCTAGGGCATTCAATTGCAGGAGCCAGCCTACGCCCTCTCTCGTTTTAGTTTTACGACCGGTTAGGAATCTGTTCGTCTTCAGCTCTGCGCATACAGCCTGCTGAATTCTTACGTCTGTCATAAGCTGTCTTGCACTCGCGTGCAAAATGGCCAGCTTCTCCGCATCTGAATCATTTTCCAGTGCCAATCTCTTTTCCTGTTGAATCAGGACTGATTTTACCTGCGATCGCCTTAAGTGTTTTAAGCATTTCATTCATTACATCCGCTGATTCTACTTCTACTCGGTGTGCTTTATATGCTGTTTCCTGGGTTTGGGCATATGAGACAGTTTCAGCAAACGTTGTTCTCGGATTCGCATATGTTGCTCTCATTGTATATGTGTCACGTATTCCATTGACAAACTTCTGCATTTTTACTCTTTCGAGGTATTCTCCAGATGTATCTCCAAAAGCCAAATGAGCCAACCTCTCAATTTCGGAAGCAAATTCTTGCAAAGTCTCGTTCGTTTTCTGGAAGCGATTCTCCAGCTCCATCTGGTAAATTTGTCTCCTATGCTCGCTACCGTAACGTCTTTCTACGGCACCCATTAACGCATCGTAGTTATCCCTTTCACGCTCGGGAACAGTTTGTAGGATCTCAGCTGCCGGTCCTTTTAGTGCTACAAATAGTGCGGCAGTCTTGTCTTCCATGCTCCAATTGTTTGCCGAAGCCGTTTTTTCAAATTGGAGCTTGAAAACCTGGAAAGGAATTGTACCATCAAAAGATGGAGTTTTTACCTTAGGACCGTTCACTGAAATAGCTGTACGACTCAGCTGCATATTATGAAGACGACCCTCAATCTCATCTAACTTGGCCTCAAATGTATCCTGCCGCTCCTCGAGTTGATCCTGCTTCTCCTTAAGTACTGCATTATTGTTGCTTAAATGCTCCCGTAGTGCTGAAATTTCCGCAGACTGTTGCAATGATTGTGCGGATATCTGCGATGATATCTGTGAAATGCTAGCTAATAACATGTTTATGTTTAAAGCTGTTGATCCATTAGCAGCATTGTCCTTTCCTTCAACCATCCTGCGTTCGTCTTCCGTATCCTCAGGTTTACCTTTAAATACGTGGTTGCCAACTTCAACTCCTTCCTGCTCCATAGCTTCCCACAAGCGTGATACTAATTCAGCTTTTCTCCCAGAAGTTGCTAAATTACGTTTTTCCAGCTCCTGCTTGAGCTCTTCAATCTTCAGATCCTGAATCTTTGTCATTTTCTCCGCGATTATCCTTTAGGATTTATTTAACAATCCCACTTCTGACACCAATTGTTACGTTTTTACCCTGAAACGCCGATGATTTCCTAAATCCTTCAGGTTCGACCACTGGATTGTTAAATAAAACACGCTCGGATTTCCTTAATGCTAACTTTATTTGTTTACAAATAATTGACAACACTTAACAACGCTATTTAATTCACGGATACTTGTACTTGCGCACTCGCAACTTTAAAACACTTAGCTTACAACTTTACAACTTTACTCTTCAAGGTTTAATTACAAACTGAATTACCTAACAGCGTGGCAACGCCTTTTTATACTCCGAGCTGCGTACACTGTGGCAGCTCTAGAACATTATCGATCGTTATCGAAAGTTCTCGATTGCGATTGTTCTATTTGCTTTTTCTCGACGTCTCTATCTCTTTCTCGGTTCCTCTTTCGTGTTTTGGAATATCGCCACACTGCCCTCCACCTAAGTCTGATCGTCCCGATCAGACACACTAACTGTTCAAAATGACGCAAGCCTTTCCAATTCAATTTGATCCTGGGTCTCCCAACTGTCTGGATTCGATAAACCATGTCATTTAGCCGTTTAATGACCTTGTACGGACCTTCAAAATTGCACTGCAATTTTAGGGACAAACCTTTCTTTCGTTGTGGATTATACAACAGCACCAAATCTCCTTCGTGGAGTCCTTCAGAATTCATCGCCTTGTCATACCTGGCCTTCATCTTGTCACTCATAATTTGTGTACGCTGCCTAACAAGATCATGTACTTCTCGCAACTTCTCCTCCAGGGTGTTGGACGTTTCCTTACCATTCTTGCGCGCATCACCAGTAATTCCAAACTTTAGATCGCTTGAACTTTGGTTAAGTTCACTGCCAAAAATTACCTTTGCTGGACTTTTACCCATTGTTTCATGTACAGCTGCCCTTATCCCTAATCTACTCGTAGGAAATGGTTTGGACACATTCGTCGTAATACGCTTAAACTTTGTCTGACCATGACTTCGAGATTTCGGTGCCTTAGCTGCAATACACCCCGTGCATTTGCCGATCCACTCTGCTACCGATCGTCGACATCTAACCCAATAGAACTTCTGTTTGATTCTCTCTATGGTCTTCTTGATTCCCAAGTGTCCACCATTCGGTCTATTGTGGAATTCCTTGAGAACATCGGGAATTCTTACCCTTGGGACAACTATGAGATTTCGAGAAAATTGGCCATCCCCGCTCTCCCAACTCCTATACCAACATCCAGATATTAACCTTAATCTGTTCCATTGCGCCCAATACGCCTTTGTGATTGAACTTTCCGCTGTCATTTGCTCTTTGGTTGGCCGTGTACCCATGTACAACCCATGCATTATAACTTCAAATGGCGATCTTTCTGCTGGCACTTCCTCAATTTGTTTACTTCCCAATTATCCGCAGGCTTCGCTTCCAATCTGCGATAGCTAAAAGCCCGCTCAGAACTACCTTCCAAGACCACTTGCTTGCTGCTGAATAGGCCGTCATGCCCAAAGCGAAGTGGTACTTTCACGTGGTTATTCGTCATCATCCGTTTGCCCAAGTCGATGTTCATTCCCTGACTCATAAGGAAGGCCATACCCAATATGACTTCGTCGAAAATATCCGCCACGATAAACTTGTGTACTACTACCACATTCCCAATCGCAAATTTGCAGATTACTTCTCCTATAACTCGCGTTTCCTCACCAGTTACTGTCCTCAACTTTGCTCCAGATAAGGATCTAACCTCCTTTGTGACCAGATCTGACCGAATGATGGAATGTGATGCTCCCGTATCCACACTTAGTACTCGCTTATGTCCGTCCACATACCCTCAAACAGTGATGTTGTTTGCTGTCCTGCCAATTCGAGGCATACCGATTCTAGGGCATTCAATTGCAGGAGCCAGCCTACGCCCTCTCTCGTTTTAGTTTAACGACCGGTTAGGAATCTGTTCGTCTTCAGCTCTGCGCATACAGCCTGCTGAATTCTTACGTCTGTCATAAGCTGTCTTGCACTCGCGTGCAAAATGGCCAGCTTCTCCGCATCTGAATCATTTTCCAGTGCCAATCTCTTTTCCTGTTGAATCAGGACTGATTTTACCTGCGATCGCCTTAAGTGTTTTAAGCATTTCATTCATTACATCCGCTGATTCTACTTCTACTCGGTGTGCTTTATATGCTGTTTCCTGGGTTTGGGCATATGAGACAGTTTCAGCAAACGTTGTTCTCGGATTCGCATATGTTGCTCTCTTTGTATATGTGTCACGTATTCCATTGACAAACTTCTGCATTTTTACTCTTTCGAGGTATTCTCCAGATGTATCTCCAAAAGCCAAATGAGCCAACCTCTCAATTTCGGAAGCAAATTCTTGCAAAGTCTCGTTCGTTTTCTGGAAGCGATTCTCCAGCTCCATCTGGTAAATTTGTCTCCTATGCTCGCTACCGTAACGTCTTTCTACGGCACCCATTAACGCATCGTAGTTATCCCTTTCACGCTCGGGAACAGTTTGTAGGATCTCAGCTGCCGGTCCTTTTAGTGCTACAAATAGTGCGGCAGTCTTGTCTTCCATGCTCCAATTGTTTGCCGAAGCCGTTTTTTCAAATTGGAGCTTGAAAACCTGGAAAGGAATTGTACCATCAAAAGATGGAGTTTTTACCTTAGGACCGTTCACTGAAATAGCTGTACGACTCAGCTGCATATTACGAAGACGACCCTCAATCTCATCTAACTTGGCCTCAAATGTATCCTGCCGCTCCTCGAGTTGATCCTGCTTCTCCTTAAGTACTGCATTATTGTTGCTTAAATGCTCCCGTAGTGCTGAAATTTCCGCAGACTGTTGCAATGATTGTGCGGATATCTGCGATGATATCTGTGAAATGCTAGCTAATAACATGTTTATGTTTAAAGCTGTTGATCCATTAGCAGCATTGTCCTTTCCTTCAACCATCCTGCGTTCGTCTTCCGTATCCTCAGGTTTACCTTTAAATACGTGGTTGCCAACTTCAACTCCTTCCTGCTCCATAGCTTCCCACAAGCGTGATACTAATTCAGCTTTTCTCCCAGAAGTTGCTAAATTACGTTTTTCCAGCTCCTGCTTGAGCTCTTCAATCTTCAGATCCTGAATCTTTGTCATTTTCTCCGCGATTATCCTTTAGGATTTATTTAACAATCCCACTTCTGACACCAATTGTTACGTTTTTATCCTGAAACGCCGATGATTTCCTAAATCCTTCAGGTTCGACCACTGGATTGTTAAATAAAACACGCTCGGATTTCCTTAATGCTAACTTTATTTGTTTACAAATAATTGACAACACTTAACAACGCTATTTAATTCACGGATACTTGTACTTGCGCACTCGCAACTTTAAAACACTTAGCTTACAACTTTACAACTTTACTCTTCAAGATTTAATTACAAACTCAATTACCTAACGGCGTGGCAATGCCTTTTTATACTCCGAGCTGCGTACACTGTGGCAGCTCTAGAACATTATCGATCGTTATCGAAAGTTCTCGATTGCGATTGTTCTATTTGCTTTTTCTCGACGTCTCTATCTCTTTCTCGGTTTCTCTTTCGTGTTTTGGAATATCGCCACAATACGTACCATCCTGTTAAGCACCAAATGCCCACATTGGCAATGATTTGAATGATTTCGAAGCTAAAATTTGTATTAGTGATTCATGAAGCCAATTTTTCGCATTCATGCAGACCTTTAGTAAATGCAATATAATGTGTAGAACTTACTAAACATGGAAATGTACTTTCTTTTTACATTCAACTATTGCATCAAATTAGTATACGCTTTGATTTTAATATTAAGCTGTTACTAATCATTACTCCGGTCAAGGTCCTATCGAATGAGCACTTGCAGATACTTCCCTTAATCCTCAAGTTTAACGATTTAGTTGACTGCGATATAGACCACATTACAACGCAGTGGAACATGTTGAGGGTTAGTGACGTAAGTGTTTCTGCCGATATGCTTCGTAAAGAACTTATCAATTTAAACATTCCGCACTACGTATGGTAGGCCAAAAAAGATTTGAAAAGATTTAAAAAGTCATATTTTTTGTTGTTTTTAACTGTTATGCAGTTCTTTTGTTAAATGCGTAGTATGTATTATATACATATATTTAAGTGTTATAGTTTTTTAATTAAATTCAACTGTTGTTTTAAAATGTGAACTAATATACTGTAAAAGACTTGTGTATACTATAAATATTACACATAAGTGCATTATTTTTTTTGAAACATAAAGCTGTGAATATTTAAGAAATGTTAACTTTAAAAATAAATTAATAATTTAAAAATGAATTTAAAGATAAAGCCAATTTTTTAATTGGTCGGTTGTAATCAACTTTGGTCGGAAAATTTTTTTCAAGTGGCAACACAGACCAGTGTTACTGCCGATATTTCTGAACTATCACTTTCGCGATTGTCTCCGAACCACAGTATATACAGTACGCCAACTCTTCGATAATTTATCGAAAAAATTCACCCCCCAAATGGACTTGGGTTTCGTGTTACTCTTTTTAACCAAAAAAACCTTTCAACAGGGTTTTGTGCAGCAAGGAAATACATAAGTTTTATTTTATTCATTAAGAAATAAAAAAAAGCGCTTATAGAACAAACTCACAGCTTGTATTACTTCATTAAAGATATCTTATATTTGTAATTGCTGAAGTGAGCACTACACACAAAGCTCGTGAACGTTAAATTCAATACAATTTTGAAGCGACTTTGTTCATGTAAAATTACAACTTCAACGAACAAATTTTAATCGAGCTATAAAGCTATACATACATAGTTCTAAAGAATATCTTCACAAAACTGTGTCCGTGCGCGTTGAGCTAATAGGTAGTTCGTATTATTCTTTTGCATATGGTTTGTTTTACATTTTCTATTTGGTTTATTTTAAATTGATCTTCAAATGCTGCTTAAGGTCATACGCATGTTAATTTTTTTTTACATAATAAGAATGAAAATTAATTCTAAAAAATATTTACTGCTGGAATTTTAACTGGATATTTTAAACCGACGCTTAGATAGCAATTTAGACTTACGTTATTTATGCAAGATAGATGAAACTATACGAAATTGCTTGTTTGGCTGAGAGCCAACTGTTTATTTTGATATTCAAATTAGAACTAACTAACAGTTGTTTCTTACAACTAATTTAAGCTATGAAGTCACGTTGCGTCGACAGGTGCATCGAATGGTTGTTGTTGTAGATTGTTGGCTGTTGAAGTAGCAGCACTGACGTTCTCACACAGCGTAGACGCAGTGTCGGCGTTTTTAGCGGATACGCGTGTTGCTTGCCCGTGGGATAGCTACCGCTGTCCAAGTCGCATGCTTACGCAAGCGTTTGCGATGGTGGGAAACTATGTAAACCGATTTCGGCGTATGTGGTGTTAGCTCCTCCCTCTTTAAAACATGCAGTGTCCTCGTTGGATGGCCTTGAAATTGTTTCATTTAAGGGTTTAGATATTTTCTTTGGTAACGGATGATTATCTTTCGGAATTTCTGTGTTGATCTGGATATTGATCTTTGCTTTTCTTTGCGAAATGAACTTTTTAGCTGTCATGGCAATAGGGGTAATTACTGATAGTGTTATTACCGAAGAGCCCGTAATAAGGCTTACTTTGTATTTAGTAATTATGGAATCATATTGTTGAATGTTCGCCATATTAAGCTCTTTCAAATATTGCAGTGAGAGAACTTCTTCGAAGTCTGCTGAAGCATTTGTTGATTTTATAATTGCTGGTAACGGTTTCGCAAAAAGTTGGTTTTTATTAGTGAAATGCTTATTTCCAATTGATAAGCTTGAATTATCATATTTGATCAAAAATGTGCCGCGTAAATCTAGTTCTTTGTTGTCTAATTTTATGGATCCGTTGAAACTATTCATGAATAATAAACCGGGTATTATCTCTTCTATTGTGAGTATATGGTGACTGTTTATTAGCGTGCAGTTTGATGAATATCCTTTTAACAAATTGGTTAACGTGACTTCTTCTACACTAATTTTTTACATAATATTAAATCATTTATATTCTTACTTAACTATCTCTTATGCCAAATATTTCATTATTACAAATAATTAATTTTCCATATTTAAGTTTGATTGCTTTATTTCCTTGTTTTACAGATTTTACTAAAATTGATTTACATGTTTCTTTACTTGTAAGGGGAAACCTTACAATATATATGATTGAGGATGAATTCGATGCAATTTTGACAACGCTAAATTCAATAGCTTCGATTAGGTTCAAATAAGGCATATTTTGTTTTTCTAACGTTTCTTTGATTACAATTAATTCCTCATTTGATAATATGAATGAGTTTACAATTCCGGCCTTTGCCCATTGTATTGAGTAATCGATATTCTTTAATTCTTCTTTTATAAATTTTAGTTTTCTTTCAACATTTTTTTCAATTTATAATTTAAGAGCATCGCTCGATTTTAATTCATTTAAAATTACATTTGAAATTTGAGTTACATTATTTATCCTTTCTATTATGGACTTATTTATTATTATTTGCTCGCTGTTATTATTTATTATGTTATTTACCTTATCTCTTATAATTCTAAAATCTTCTTGATCTGGGGATCCAGCAAGCCATTTCCAGGCTGTGCCGAGTGTCTCTATTGCTCTTTTTGTTTTTCTGGGTTTAAGTTGGGATAGGATGGATCGAATGGATTTTTCTTCCTGGGATAGAAATGAATAGCTTCTGCTTTTCTTGGTTATGTCATGTTCTATGGTGGCATCTATCGTATCGAGTATGGAGTCATATTGGTCAAGGTCAATTGTATGAATCAGTCGAAATGTTCCAGTTTGTACTTTAGCGGTTCCTACTTCTATTGTAACTATTGGGCTGTTAGTATAATCCAGAACTTGGGTTTCTGCATTGCACAAGGCAAATAAAATCCTGCAAAAGGAAAAAGGTTTTTATTTTTTAATACAACTTTTGTGAACGATTCCACCTGATTTTGTTGTAACTGTGTTGCTTTTGTCTTCCTGAACTATTTCTTTATTATAACGCGGTGATAATGTATTGCCTAGTCTCTTGTTTATTTTTACGTAAATGACGTCATCAGTATTGTATGTCCTAAAATCAGTTCTATTTTTGTTGTGGAGTTCTAAATCTTTTTGTTGTTTGTTTTTGAGGTTTCGAATGTTTTCTTCTCTGTCTATTTCGGTGGGATTAGGTCAGAGTGTTCTTCCAAAAAATACTTCTACAGGCTTACGTTTTGTGGTGGAGTGAATTGAATAATTGTATTTATTTAAAGATCTAATAAGAAGATCTTCAAAGTCAGTATGCACCTTTTCTGCTTTAGTGCATCTCATTATTTAGGAAAGTGTTGAGTGGAATCGCTCTATCTGTCCGTTTATTGAGCTTTTATATGGTGGAGTTTTGAAAATTTCTATACCGTATTGGTTTTCTAACATGAAGGTAATGGAGGGAGCTTAAGGATTTTTCATTATCAATTACAATTTTTCGGGGATTCCAAACATTGTCAAGAGATCTCTTAAAGGAGTTTTAATATCTTCAGATGCCCTAGAAGGTAAAATTTTTGCTTGAGCATATTTTGAGAACTTATATATTGCTGTAAGCACTATTTTGTTATTAGTGTAGTAGAGGTCTATGTGGACGATATGGCCTGGGTAATTGGGAATCGGGGTGGCTTTCAGGATAGGTTTTACTAGGTGTCTTTCGTACTTGTTTTCTAGACAAATTTTGCATTGCTTAGCTATTTTTTTATTTTAGCATTCATTTGTGGGAAGTAACATCTTTCCAACAGTTGTGCCTTATTTTCTGTGTGATTACGATGAGCTCTATTATGTTCGTTGATAATTTCCCTTTCTTGTTCAGATTCATTTAAAATGTCTTTTGTAAACTTCCGGGTATAACGGACTCTGTATCTGCTAAAGTGAGTTTGGTAAATTGATTGCATTTTTCCTAAGATGTTGTCTTCGGTTTTCATGCAATTTGTTACTGAGGGGTTGAGATATTTTTTTAACAATGTAGTAAGACTAGCTTCCGTGAATTCTTTTTCAATTATTGTATGCCTATGATATGTGGGGAAAAATATTCGAAAATCGTATGATGAAGTCTCGCCTGTGGAAATGAAAATTTGGTTTTTAAATACGTTAATGGGTGCGACAGTGTATGGTATTAAGGTTTGTGCCGATATTTCATCGCTATGTAGATAGTGCACCTGCTACCACGTTTGTGCTACCAGATTTGTATTTAATTTGATAGCTATATTCTTCTAATATCGCTTTTCATCTTTTGAGTTTACTGTTAGTGTTTCTATTGCTGAGTGCGTATGTCAAGGGTTGATGATCTGTGAATATTTGTATGGTGCTAGAGCCATAGAGATAGTTTCTCAATGATTTTAAAGCCCATACGATAGCTAAAAATTCTTTCTCGTTAGTCGCGAAGTTTTCTTCGGTTGCTGTCAATGTCCGGGAAATAAACGTAATCGGTTTGCCGTCCTGTTCAAGGACTGCTCCTATTGCGTAGTCTGAAGCGTCTGTAGTTTAATGAAATTCTTTTTCGAAGTCCGGATATTCTAGCATAACGTCGGTTGAGACCAAAGAATTTTTTAATTTGTTAAAAGAGTCTATTGCGTCCTGGTTAAGGGATATCTTTATTTTGGATGAAAGGTTTTTGGACATGCGTCCCTCCTCCCCTCTTAAGAGTATTGTCAAGGGTTTTGCGAGTTTCGCATAATCTTTAATAAAACAGCAACAAATCGTAAAAACTCTACTTCTGTCCTTAAAAAATCGCATTTGTCGATTTGAATTTTCATATTAGCTTTTTGTAATGTTTGGAAAATTTTTTCAACGTTTTTTAAATGGGAATCTTCATCTTGGCCAAATATTATAATGTCATTTTTTTAAACGAAGCATATTTTTCCGATATATTCTCTGAGTATATCGTCCAAAGCTCTTTGGAATATAGAGGGTGCATTTTTTAAGCAAAAATGTAATCTGGAAAATTCATATTTACCATTGTTGACTGAAAATGCTGTCTTTCCAATATTGGACTCAACTAATGGAATCTGATGGAAGCCACTTTTCAGATCAAGAACAGTAAAGAATTCATTTCGTCCAAGTTGAGAAAGTACTTCGTTTGTGTCTGGGATTGGATAACGGTCGGGTATAGTGATTGAATTTAATTTACGATAGTCGATTACCCTTCTGTATTTTTTTGTGCCAGATGATCGAGAAGGTCTTATTATCCCGTCTTCAAGTAATTTGGCAATTTGTTTTTCTACTTCGTCCTTAAGGGACATGGGGTACGGGTAGTATCTGGAATATACTGGATCTTGTGTGGTGGTCTTAATTTCGGCTTTCACAACGGTAGTATATGTTAATTTTTCGTCTGGGTCGGAAAAAAGTTGTGGATATAAATGGCATAAATTCTGAAGTTTTTCAGTCTGTCCAGGTGTTAGATGTTCTGTTCTAATTTCAATATTGTTTATTGTTTTTGCTCTTTGCTATTTAACTGCTATTTTTATCTTATTATTAATTAACATGTAATTTTCTGATGTAAAAATTATGGCATCTAATCGTTTTAAACTGTCATTACCAAGGATTCCATGGAACGATTTTAATGTCGGTAGTATAAAAAATTTAAGATTTTCTTCTTTTAATCCAAAGAGGTTAATGTAAGTGTGGTGGGTTATTTTAATATTTCCTCCTACTGAGTTTGCATAAAAAATTTCTTCATTGGGGATTGAATTTTTGGCAAGATTTGGTTGATATAATTTTTATTTTTTTTATCAATTAAAAATTTTAGAATCCTTCCGTTACTGTCTTTGCATTCGAAGTACGGTAACGAGGAATTCGTTAGCCTAAAAAATGGATATCAGAAAATTCGTACGTGTTCTCTCCTGATGTTGTGTCATAGGCGCTGTTATCGTTATAGTATTGGTTATAGTAGTCTTCTTGTGTCTGTCCATCTGGTTTCTCGTTTCGCTGTTCTGAGTCTGCCACTGTATTCTCAGTAGATTCTATGTTGTTTATTTTATTTTGTTTAAAAGGCTGACGTGTTTGGTTTGATGGTGCGATCGGTCGTTTAAAGGAGTTATTGGTTGGTATGTTCATGTAATTAACGTTTTTGTCCTAAGTGATTCATCCACTTCCATTGGGACTGGTGGTTTAGGTTGAATCGGTCTTGGTGGAGGATTGTTGAACTGATTTGGTCTAGTTGGTTGCTTCATACCATAGTTGGTATGTTGTTGGTATTGGGGATAGTGATTATTAGAAAACGTATGTATATTGTTGCGGATTTCTGTAAGCTGCTGGTTGTCCTAAATTTCCTATGCGAGGCATTGGTTGAGGTAAGTAAGCGAGGTTGGGGAAAAATTGTTGTTGTTTCCTTGGTGGGAGTTGGGGTACGTTATTTTTACGCAAATTGGATTGGTTGCCTAAAGCGTGTTGTGTCCTGAAGTTTTGATTTTGCAGCTTCATGCATAGCTGAAGCGCTTGAGGTAAATCGGTTGGTTCTTTTATTCCAAGTAATTTTGGAAGTTCGCCATTTAATCCTCTAACGAACGTATCTAATGCCTTGTCGCGATACGTTTTCGTAAGGATTTGAAGAGATTCTGGGCCTACTTCTAAGCACGATATTTTATTTAAAATTAATGAGAGGTGTGAAAATATCTCCTGGTAGAATTCGTGGATTGATTTTTTACCCTGGAATAAGGTTGACATTTGGTATTCTAGAGTACCGATGTCTCTCCTATCCGCATAGTGGGTATTAAGACATTTAGAAATCGCTTCCCAATTGAGAGGGGTGTTATATGATTCTAAGGCAACATCCGCATTTCCAGTTATTTTGTTTCTTATAACATTTAGAATTCTAAAATAACGGGGGGCGCCTCTTTCGTTTTCGCATATCCTAAGAATTCTCTCTACACGTTTCTTCCAGGATGCGAATTCCTTAGGGTTACCTGCAAATTCTCTTAGACATCTAACGACGTCTGGTACCCTATCGAGTCCTGTTAAATTGTTTGCGTGTCTAGGGTCGATAGTTTGGTCAGTAACAATTTCCCTTGCTGGATTTATAATACTTTGTATTAAATTTGGCGCTTCCGCCGAAATTACCTGTGAGACTATGGTGCGAATTACATTAGCTAAATCGGGGTTTACCTGAGGACTGGTGTTGGTGGCTACTGCAGGGGCAGTGGGGTTTAAGGAAGAGGGCCTAATTAAATCGTCTGGCATCTTAAATAAGTTTTAAATCTAGCTTAAAAGAAAACTGAGAAAAAAATTCAACTTTTTCTTTAACTTTTCCTTTTTTGTGATGTTTTCGGTGGATTAACAATCTCTGGAGGGTCCCTTGGTGGTGAATCGCAGAGTTGTTTTTTTTTATTATTCTAAAGGATTTTGTTTAATATTATAGGCTGTACGAGCCTTTTGTTATAAATTTTGATATTAATTTTTAGATTTTAACAATCTCTGGAGGGTCCCGTGGAGGTGAATCGCAGAGTGGTTTTATAAGAAATTTTTTATTATAGCGAGCCTTTTGTTATAGGTTCTTTGTTTTGTTAAGTTAATTTTTTTTTGTTTTTTTTTCTTTCCGTTAAAAACTTATTGCTAAAAACACTATGTTTTATATTTTGAAAAAAAGAATATTTCAGATGTAATTTTAAATATTTATTTTTCAAAATAAAATTTTGGTAGCAATTTCAATTCAAAATATTATTTTAAAGATCACTCATAAATGTTATCTGTAAAATTTAAAAGAACACTTAAATTTATTTAAATCTCGATTCCTAGCAACACCTTTTGTTTAGATTTTACTTTTCGATATTTCAAAGAATACTTAGATTTGAAAGTTAATTACTATCAACATTTTAGATTTTGCTTTTATCTTCAATATTTCAAAGAAGTTTATTTAGATCTCAATTACTAGCAACACTTTTTATTTAGATTTTATTTTTATATTCGATATTTCAAAGAACACTTAGATTTAAACATTAATTACTAGCAACACTTTTTCTTTAGATTTGCTTTTGATATTATCCTCAATATTTCACTTTAAATATTAGTTTAGTTTTTAGTATTTAAATTTACAATAATAATAATTTTAATCTTACAATGCTAAAATCATAATGTCCCACGGCGCAGCTAGAATTATCCTTTTTGCTGTTTATGCTACTAAGGTTCCCGCGTTGCGCACTCTTCGTTGTGCGTGAGTGTCTTCAACCGAAGTTTATCACTGGTTCCTAGTCACGTCCTGTGGTGCTTCTTGAGCACTTCCCGTTTGAACCGCTTACCGAAAAATTTTTTTTTACGGACACGAAGCACTACTTGAGGGCTTTACTCACAACTTGGTTACGGACGCGACTGGCACGTTGGGCGCCAGATAGATGAAACTAAACGAAATTGCTTGTTTGGCTGAGAGCCAACTGTTTATTTTGATATTCAAATTAGAGCTAACTAACAGTTGTTTCTTACAACTAATTTAAGCTATGAAGTCACGTTGAGTCGACAGGTGCATCGAATGGTTGTTGTTGTAAATTGTTGGCTGTTGAAGTAGCAGCACTTCTCACACAGCGTAGACGCAGTGTCGGCGTTTTTAGCGGATACGCGTGTTGCTTGCCCGTGGGATAGCTACCGCTGTCCAAGTCGCATGCTTACGCAAGCGTTTGCGATGGTGGGAAACTATGTAAACCGATTTAGGCGTATGTGGTGTTAACTTACATAAGGTTTAGACATGCAAAATATACAATAATATTTTCGTATATATTTATTATACAAGTATATATTTTAATACACAAATGCTTATCATTTTTTGCATATTTTCTGTTCTGATTAAATTTTTCAAACGGAATGGAATGAAAACGTATTTTCGAAGGAAAATGATCCCTGGCAAATCACTTTTGATCCTGAGTATATATATCCCGTCAGTATTTTTATACTTTGCAGGCTCCATGGTTCGAAGTATGTATGTATGTTTATCGAAGACGGAACAAGAAAATACAATTCGAGCGTGATTATACAATACAATACGGGCATTTTAATTAAAATCAAACAAGTAACGTGGGACAATGCCCAATGCCATAAATCTGTTACCAGCATCGTGATATGTATGTATGTATATTTTAATTTCCGTTTTTACAAATCTATGCACTTTTAAATTTTGTATATTTGGACATATTCAGAAATCTTCACCGTGAACATCGAGCTACACATAATTCGATGTAAATTGTGAGGTCTTGAAGTATCAAAAGTCCTTCGCAGCTGCTTTATTGGCCCTGAAATCATAAAAAAATATGCTTTCTTTTTGATTATGCATGCAGATGAGCCACATAAACTATTCTAGGAATACCCTGCTTCAGTTTATGTATAGATGTAGTTTCGCTTGCGCTCCATGCCAGGCATTTATTTCCATCTAGTAAATGTAAAAATGCTTCAGTTAGAAGGAAATTAATATATTTATTTGCAAAACTACCTACTTATGTTTACAAATTTACCCAAAACAATTAAAAGAAGTTTGCTACCCAGGGTTGCTTTTTTTATTGTACTCGTTGGTTTTAGGAGAATCGTAGAGAGCCGTTGAATAATTATTCAAATATGCAAATAAAAACAGCCGTCACATATTTTGGTTATAAATTATCGGTTTTAAGTAATAATTATATAGTGCATCTTTACTGGTTAATGCAAATATTTCACATTCCACAAAATTTTCTATTTGATTATCAAAGTTTATTATGAAATATCATTGCATGCAACTCTGCTATAGTTTATTTTCATTATCCACCATCAAAACTCTAATCCCTGAGAAGGAATTCACCACAGTTTTACTACTGTATATACTGTGCTCCGAACTACCCATGACTCAATAATGTAAGGTTGTGTTGATCAGGCAACAACAACATATCCCGTTTGCCGACTGTTTTCCGACATGTCAGAGACAGCTGCTTTGATTTGTTTATTTACATATTTTCGTAAAACAAGGAAATGAAATCAATGGAAACATATTGAAAAGTTAAAGACTTTACATATTTAAATACAAATTGCTAATTTAATGCTTTATTTATATATGTTGTGGAAGTGGTAACACTCTTAGCAGTGCAGGAGCATTGCGAAAAGCATTCAGTGATGTGCACGAAGAAGTATGAGAGAATATTATATGTACGTGACGCAGTTCTGCGTCGCATATCACCCGGAACACGAAAAAATGATCCTCCTCTCCTTTTCGGCTTTCCGCAAATGTCGCATATATTTTAAATTTATAAAAAATAATATTATTCACAAAAATAACGCGTAGTCACAAAACACAATACTTTTCGCAAAAGAAAGATGTAAACAATAAAACGTAAACAAAGCCAACACACCTGATAGTTTGACATACGCTTTCTCGACAACAAGAATAAGAAGAAGCACGTCTTAAATCGATGTCACCTATAATAGATACATCTTGGAACTACCCCAAACGAACGCAGAGCGAGACTTTTGAAACTCACGTTTTGATTGTTACGCTGTCGTCAAAGTTTCTCGATTCTAAAGGGCCGTACACATACAACTTTATTTACTTATTTATTGAGTCTATTGAACAACAGTTTCCTTACAGACTATTAACAATTCGCTTTACTTGACAATTCGAAATTTAACAACAAAGCATGAGGTGTATAAGGTTTGCTACATAGAACGCTTTGACAGTTTCTGCGTTAGTTGTTTGTTTTGAGTTTTTATTTGTGCCTATTCCGAGTATTTTGTTTAATAAAAGAATAGGAAGTGAGTTTTATTGATATAATTAAGTAGTAGTTATGCTACTTATGTATGTTTGAACGTCGCGAGGCCGAGCACATTTCGACAAAATAAATAAAAACCGATCCAGGGGAGTTTAAAAAACAGGTGAGGGTTGTTACCAAAGAGGTGTCTCATTTGCTATTTATTCATATTTCTCTTCTTTTATCTTTTTAAAAGTAATTACACACGCAAAAACTATGAAATACTAGTAAATTTTCTGAATCGTGTGTATATGCACCCAGAAATAAAATGGAAAAGTATACAGTTGATTGTCAAAGGTACAAAAGTTGAGAGTTCGCCATGATTTTGCTTCGTTTTGCTTTGCTTTACTTTTCTCGCCTTTATAATTTCTTATGGAATATACGCATTTTTGTTGAGAGCAACAGTGAAGGCTGGTATGACATTTCGGGTGCTCTGTGGCTAGTCATTGTCGGCTGGGGCGGATTCTTGCCCTCACTGCTGTCCTCTGCGCCATAAGCAGATAAACTGTCATGCCTACAATAAAACTTCATTTCCGGCACGCCGGAATTCAATATATGTACATACATAATGCAAAAGGAATAAAAATATTCAATTAAAACCGCCAAAAAGAATAGAAAAAAAATGCTGAAAAGAGAGATAAAGTTATAATAAACAAGGACGGCCGAATATAGGGCATCACCGTTGGTGGTGTGATGCCTGGTGCTAGCCCCCCTCATCCATGGTACTCGGAGGGTACAAAAAAGTCATTTACCGCCCCAAGTGAGTCTTACGTCAAAAACCCGGTTATTCCCTAAAACTACTTCGGAATATTATCTCAAAACTATTAAATTACGTAATATTCATTTCAGACATTACCTGTCCAATATGTAATCACTTAAACGGTTAAATATACTTAATTAGTGCTAACGGTAATTAACAAGATGAATTTCATCGAAGGTGGATTCACAAAAAAAACCCGTCTATACATGGGAATGCAAATCGACCTTCAACACAGGCACTCACATTGCTTCCTTATAACTTTTTTTTTTATAACTATTTTAAAGGTTTCATAATAATAATGGACAAATAAGTCGTTCACATGTACATCTTAGAAGTACTATTGGAAAATTGTTATTACACTAATTACATATGCGCGATTAGGCAACAATATATTTGTTGCAACTATATTTTCACTGTCTTACCACCCGATGCAGCAGGCTTTGGTTTGGCTGTGCTGTGGTTGTCTGCTAGTTGTCGTTGTTATGGTTGCTGCTGATGCAAATATTGATGTTTCTGTAGCTGTTGACGTTGTTGTTGTTGCTGCCACCTTTTGTGCAGGTTGCGGCACTACTGTACGAGGAGGGCCACCCCTTCACTCGTCCGCTGTTGTTGTTGTTGCTGCTACCTTTTTGCAGGTTGCCGCCCTACTATAGGGTCAGCCGTTGTGACAATGTTTGGTGCTGCTGCCGGTACTTTGTGCAGGTTGACGCACTTCTGTACCCCTTCACTCGTCTGCTGTTGTTGTTGTTATTGCTGCTGTCGTTGAGTTTTTTGCTGCTGCTGCTGTTGTTGTTGCTGCCACTTTTGTGCAGGTTGCCGCACTACTGTACGAGGAGAGCTACCCCTTCACTCGTCTGCTTTTTTTGTTTTCCCCAACTCAGTTCAAGTTTTTGATGTATGTATCGCTTGGCGATATTTGTATTGCGGCCCTTTTGTTGTCTTTTCGCTGCATAACCAGTCCTTTTTTTCTGCTTTTTATATCCTCCACCACTTTTTCTTTCTTTCACATTTTTTCTAGGGAAAAAACTTTACGAGTTTTAAAATTTTCTATTAATCAGCGCTGCGAAAACTATTCGTTTTACTCTTCCTTTTAACATGTTTATATTCATTTCTTTTAGTAGTAAAGTTTTCAACACATTTCCCCGATTTTTATGCGAAAATTTAATTACAATCCTAATTTTTCATCGCCAAACTTTCACACACTACATTTCCTTTTGAGCACACAACGCACACACACACTCAACTTCACTCGTCAACTTCACACTCTGCCAACCATTCTCCACTGCCACTCCGATGCTAACTAATCGTGCCGTGCTGCCAGTGGGTTTTTATATCCGCCGTCACACATGCAACGGAATTTTCCATGGCATGCTAGGGATGGCCAGCCCTCGATAACCTCGTTCAATCGGAATATGGAAAATGAGTTTATCGTTAGAATAAATGGTTATTAAAATGCTTTATACTAATAATGACCGAATAAGAAAAGTTAATGTGTGAAATTTTTCTTTTTATCTATTTATTTAGTTCGGAATAATCATGAAATTTTGCAATAATTTCGAATATGATATAATTGGTAAATTTTTTTCTTTTTCTTGGACTATAAACACGCTATATTTTGATTGATATGGAAGAAATAAAAGAAAGACAAAAAAAATTTACCGTAATTGAAGTTTGGCTATATCTTTATTTTTAGTAAGGGCATTTAATAAAATAAGGTAAAAGGAATATTTTCACAACGCCATATGTATATCGGAGGTCATCGTTGGCCACCCACCTCCAGGATGCTCAGACCGGTTTATTTTTTTCGTTTCGCTTTTCTCCTTTTCGCTAACGGTAAAATCGCGCCACCTCGGTGACGCGCGATTTTCCCGCCATCTCCACTTCTTCCACTATTTCTGTCTCCTCCCTTTCGCTATCCCGTTAAATCACGCCACTATGGTGACGCTTGATTTTCCCGCCATTGCTTTTTGCCTTCTCCACCTCTTCTACCAATCCTGTCTCCTCCTATTCTGACATCCTTCCAACCAACATGCACGACGATCTGGCAGCACCCCGAACCTGTAGGCTTTGCTGCATTGCCAGTCCACATACTCGGGAGATGCCGCCATCTCGTCTGCAGCAAGATTTCCTAGGCACAGGGTGGCCTGTACCTAGTGGACCATAACAAATTGCGAAGTATTTAAACATTTGTTGATTCTAAAAGCTTTGAAAATTGATAGCACAATGTGTTAATAATATGTGTGTGCCATAATGAATGTATTAGTGGCTCTATCTTATATGCAGTGAATGAAAATCAAACACTATATATGTGAAAAATGCCAAAAAAAGAGCATTTTCAAAGTTAAATTCTGATAAAATTTGTGGACGGATTTTTGCAAAATGATAGTTAAACAAAAGTTTATTTTGTTGTTCATCTCTGTGCACATGAATTTTTCACTTTGATATACGCGTTTAGCCACAGTGATACACATTTATGCGGCACTATACTAAACCCGACCCAAAATTTCTTTATGTAAGTCAATATGTATGTATGTATATTTCAAATACAAATTTTCATAAAACTTGCAATTGTTTGCAATAGTTTTCCTGAAATTATTTTTCTATTTCTATTTATTTACGTCCACCATTTGTTGTATTGAACAAAGTTATCGATAATCAGCTTTCTCTAGCAACAGCTGACTGTACACTTGTCTAATTAAGTGCGCGATTATCAAGTGCAAAAAGGTTGAAATTCGTTGGTTAGAATTGTAAGAATAATTTGTAATATGAGTAAGCTGCAGATCCGAAGGTTAATAAAAAGGCAAACCGAGTTTTTTTTTAAAGAAGTTAAGTGATCCTAGTGATAGTGAAAATGTGATTGAATGTGAGATAGAAAGAATTGCGCAGAAGTCAATGGACGCGGCACCAGAACCTGAGGCATTTAATGAAATAAGTGTAAATGTGAGAAAAGAAACTGATGCAAAGACAAAATTAATCCAGTGGTACATTAGAAATAGACCATCGCGCTAATGCTTTTATGAATTATTAGGAATTTTGAAAAGTGTAAACATTAAAAATACTCCTGTTTTCCCCGTAGGAATTTATTTAGGCAGAAAAAACCTTAACTGCATTGAAAGTTACTTGTCATTATTTGTAAATGAGATGAAACATTTGATAGAAGATGGCATAGTATTGCTGCAAAATATAGTAAAAATAGAAATTCGGTCTATTGTGTGTGATTCTCCTGCTAAAGCTTATATAGCTGATGTACCAGGTCACACATCTGCATTTGGCTGCACAAAATGCACACAGAAAGGCAGAAAACTGGATGGCATATTAGTGAATGATATAGAATGTGGAGAGGTAATTTCCGACGATGATTTCAAAAAAAGAAAATACCAAAGTCACCATTTACCAAAATTTAGGCAGCGGGAAACAGCATTTGAAACATTTGGCGTGAAAACGATTAGTCAAGTATGTATAATATTATGCATTAAATAAATTTAGGCGTGATGCGAAAATTTCTCATTCGAATCCTACAACACAAAATAAATATAAGGGTTGCGAAGGAAAATAAAGATCAAATTTCGAATAGTTTTAAATCATTAAAACCATATATTACGAAGGAATTTGCAAGGAAGCTTAGGGGGTTTGAGGAAATTTACAATTGAAAAGCTGTCGACAATTCCTTCTGTATACAGGAGTTTGTGTTCTCAAAAATAGAGTTCCAGATGACATTTATTATGAGTACTTGCTTCTGCACAGTGCTTGCAGGCTGCTACTTTGCCCAGAAAGCTACCAGTCAAATATTGAGGTAGCTCATAACTTGTTAACCCTATTTGTGCAAAATTTTCCAGTAGTATTTGGTGTAGCGAGTGTTACATACAATGTAGGTACATCAGTTATTGCACTTAACAGGTAATATTAAAACAACAGGGTTAGTATCAGGATCATCTTCATACGACTTTGAGAACTATCTTCAAATTTAAAAAGTATGTGAAAAAGCCTACCCAAATATATAATAGAATTATACACGAAAGCTATGTGACTGAATATTTTTCTGATGGCCTGAAGCTGTCGATACATGGTGAGTACGAATATTTTTACAAAAACTGTGTTTTCGGCGTACGAAGTCCCAATAATTTATGTATGATCAAACCACTTATTCCGATAGAGATTCAACACTTCACTTGATGATATTAAGTGTAAGATAATGGGTTTCCCACACGATGGCTGTTTACTCATGATTCCGATTCTACATGGTTGTTGATGTAATAAATGTAATATAGTCGGTTTCTCAAACTGTTTAAATTGAGTTAAAAATACTCTAAAGGATATCACCACAATGTCGTTCAAAAGGATACAAATTCATAAAGATTTAATTTGTAATGGTAAGGATATAAAAATGTGAATACTAGGGTGACAGTTAATTTCGAAAGTGATATTTTCTTTGGTCTCAGTATTTTTTTGTGTGTAGTTTTATTTAAAAAAAATTCTAGTAAAATTTCAAGGTCGTAGGAAGAGGATTAGGGGGCGCGTCGGCCCCCCAAAGTTAACCAAAATACGTTTTTTCACGCAAATTCTTACTTTGACTGCTTGTAACTTTCTCTGTGTTTTTTTTTTTTAAACATTACTGGCGAAAGATGTTCATTAATATGTCTACAATAACATCTGTCAATAACATTTTTGTCTAATGTTAATATTTAATGAAAAAAACTTAAATATAGGAGAAAAAGTACGCCTCAATGTCGATTTATTATACTTAAATAAAATTACTTATATGATTCAAATTTTGGATTTTGTTCAGATTTATTTAATTAAAGATTCATATAGAAAATTCCTTATGATTTACGTAAGAGTAGCTTCAACAATTATATACAGAAGACCTCGCTAGTCCAAACTTCAGAATTTTTTTGTTTTCTTTTGTTTTCAAGTGTAAGAATTGTCTTTAAAAGTTTGCTTCAAATTTTTTTTGCCTGTATGCTGAAGCGATCTATAATATTGACAATTGTGACCGAGAATATTCCCGTTACAACCTCAACAATATTATTCTCAATGCTTGCGTAAGCTACCGACAAAAAATCAGCACCAATGTTTCTCGGAAAATAGATTCTTATTTTACAGTTATATGCAGCAGCCGCAAACATTTTTTAATAGCATTAAATTTGCAAAAAAATCATTCGAAGTGAATATTTGAATGTGAAAAGTCGAAAATGTCTGCTAGAAATTTACGTGAACGCATATATTTAATTGGTTATTGTACCAACTCATTAACGGGAAGTAAACTACCCTCCAATATAGAAGTGTTGAAAGTTTTGTTTTTCAATTTACGTGTAGTAAAAAAAAATTTACGGGAAAGTTCAGATTTAGTTGTAAAAGAACTATTCGTGTTCTGGGAAAAAGCCCGCATTCCGGTCAAGGATAAACAACACTGCATTACAAATGTAGAGAAATTGTATAAAGAATGGCAAAGCTTTCAAAAAGATTCAAAGAAGACTTCTAATTTCCAAAAGAGCAAAGTAAACACGTGGAAAGAAAAATTGGATATGCTTTTTGACGTGGCGCATGCAAGTGCATTAAAAATAATGTCGAATCAAGAAGATATTGATTTCTTGATAAGTCAACGAAAAACGGGGCGCCCAGGCTTTATGTATGGTATCGATTACGAAGAAGTACGCCGAGAGTGCCGACTTGAAGAACGCAACAACAATTTATTACAACAAGTGGAGCGGAATAATCGTGAAATTGCATTAATTGGTTCGTTGTATGTTATTGTTTATTTTTTATTTTCTTTAAATTAAGTCGTTTTTATTAGATGAAACTGCAGAGTTGCTGTCATCTGAATCTTCAGAGAATGATAACAGTTTTCCAGATATGGAATGTGACCCACGTTGTAGTCAACCTCCAGCCAAAAAATGTAGGGGAACAAATAAAATACTAACACCAAAACTGGCGGCCGCACTCGATGTCTGTAAAATCAGTGACAGACATGCGGTTCATCTAATAAGCGCAGTCGTTGAAGCTCTGGGTAATAATGTTGAAGATTATATTTTAAACCGAACGTCTGTACACCAGGGAAGGGAACAAATCCGTGAAGAAAGAATTTCAGCATTAAAAAATAAATTAAAATTAAATGAGCTCGACGCTATCTGCCTTCATTGGGATGGTAAACTTTTGCCGGCGCTGACGGGAAATGATAAAGTTGATAGGTTGCCTATAATAATATCGAGCGGTAAAGTTGAACAGCTTCTTGAAATACCTGCACTTGATTCCGGTACTGGAAAAGAACAGGCATCCGCTGTATGCGATGCTATTTATGAATATGGTCTGCAAAATCACATCAAAGCTTTAGTGTTTGATACAACAGCGGTCAATACTGGGCGTTTCAATGGTACCTGTACGTTAATTGAAAATAATTTACAAAGACAACTTTTATGGTTACCATGCCGTCATCATATATACGAGATTGTTTTAAGATGCGTTTTCGAAGAAAAAATAAGCTGTTATGGAAGTCCAAACGTTAAAATGTTTGAGAAATTTAAAAATGCTTGGGCTAAGATTGATGCTAAAAACTATGAGTATGGCATCAACGATCCAACTGTCAAGACGTACATGAAAGAGTCTGCTGTTCGCATTATCGGTGCAGTAAATAATATCTTGGAAGAAAAACAACCCAGGGAAGACTATAAAGAATTCTTGGAACTCACTTTGCTCTTCCTGGGTCAAAAACCAGAAAAGACACATCCAAACAGCCTAATGTTTCGATCGCCAGGAGCTGTTCACCATGCAAGGTGGATGGCAAAAGCGATTTACTGTCTAAAAATATTTTTATTCCGTAACGAGTTCCAGCTTTCAGCAACTGAATTAAATGGGCTTCGTCAAATTTGTGTTTTTATTGCTGAAGTCTATGTCGAAGCGTGGGTTTCTGCTCCTTTGGCCATTAAAGCGCCATATCAAGATTTTTTATTTTTACAAAAACTTGAAAACTTCAAAAAAATTTATGCTGCTATATCTTATGTTGCTCTTAAAAAGTTCAGGAACCACTTGTGGTATTTAAGCCCTGAGGCGGTTGGTCTTGCATTTTTTGACAGCAACGTATCCCTTTTTTTCAAAACAAAAAATGGTGGCGGCTTTGGAAAATGATTTTGAACAAGAGCAAAACACAAAGCGAGCTACAATAAATGATAGAGAAATCGTTGAAATATTCCATGACGGAATTGAACAGTTCGTCTCTGCCGAAACAAAAGCATTATTTGAAAGATTTCAAATAAATACTGATTTTTTTAAATTAAACCCAGACAAATGGGAGCAGGACCAATCTTATTGTAAAGCGGCTGAACTGATGAAAAAATTAAATGTTACAAATGACACTGCCGAAAGGGGGGTTAAATTGATGGAAGAGTATAATAAACTATTTACCAAAAATGAACGCCAAAAACAATTTGTTTTAAAAATTGTTAGCGATTACCGCCATCGGTTTCCGGACTGTAATAAAAAGACATTGTCTCAAGTGCTTTAAACAATATTAATAAAAAGAGAAATCATATACATAAGTAGATTTATTTAAGTATAATAAATCGACATTGAGGCGTACTTTTTCTCCTATATTTAAGTTTTTTTCATTAAATATTAACATTAGACAAAAATGTTATTGACAGATGTTATTGTAGACATATTAATGAACATCTTTCGCCAGTAATGTTTAAAAAAAAAAAACACAGAGAAAGTTACAAGCAGTCAAAGTAAGAATTTGCGTGAAAAAACGTATTTTGTGTAACTTTGGGGGGCCGACGCGCCCCCTAATCCTCTTCCTACGACCTTGAAATTTTACTAGAATTTTTTTTAAATAAAACTACATACAAAAAAACACTGAGACCAAAACAATAAAGAAAAAAAAAATACTCCATACATTTAATTGTCACCCTAGTGAATACTTTTCCAAGCAATTTGACTTATATTTTTCTTTTTTTAGCTTCCAATTCAAAAAGTACGTGCACCAACTGCCTCAATTTGTAGCAAAACTAAATGACATAAAAGCTAAGTAATTTCTAATATTTTATGTTGTACATTCCCTGTTTGTAAATGCATATTTATATTTATTTGATTGCTATTTAAATATACATTTTTTTTATTTTCGGTATAAGTAATTTTTGAACGCGGAGGAAACTACATCAGAACCGTTGAAAGGCTGGAGCAAATTGAAAGTAAGAAAAATATGCTGCTGCAAAAAGCAAATCTTTTATTTCAGAGAACCACCTTACTCAAAATAAGGCAGTACTGGCAGCTTTGGCAGAACAAAAAGTTTTAACAGGCTAACTTATTAGACAAGAATCGTTAGCTGCACCCATAGGTGACCTGTTTCCAATTCAAAGCGACGAAGCAATAAACGAAGTCGATAACAAAATTATTGATGAAAACAGAACCATTTATGTAAGCTTTAAATCAAACGATTTAATTAATTTGCACATACAATATCATATATCATCAATCTTTTACAGGTTTCTATGATGAGGAAACTGCTGCAGTTCTCCACTCATAAAAACATTAAAAATATTCTGGACGAATCAATGATCATTCGATACAACATCGAGGGGACACATGGCAAACAGAGCCTGAAAAATTCAAAAAATTTTATGCTGCGCTCTTCGGTAATTATACATGCATACATGCATATAAACATACATATGTATGTGTGTTGCTTAAAGTCGGCAAATTTGCGTAAAGAGCAACGAAAGATTTATAGCACTTTCACATATATAAAATTATGTTGCATTAAAAATACAATGAAAATGAAAAAATTATTTTAAATAACAAAAAAGAATGAAGTCCAAATACCTGGGAAGTGATGTTATTTTCCTTGTAGGTCTTATCGAGTAGAACGAGAATCCAATTTTGGAATTTGCCAAACACCCCCAAAATCTCGACTTAACCTTAAAAAACCGAAAGAACTTAAATTTGCTACCCTTTTTCTTCTTTTTTTGACTTTGGCGATATTTTCACACACTACTTTATAAAAAAACAAAATGAGTTTTGATTAGATTCAAAGAGTACGTTTAATACCGAGTTCAACGAATGTTAAAAAATCGGCCTAAAAGTGACTGAGCTAATTTTCTTTTTATAAGAACGAAATTTTTGCAAAAATTTACAACGAAGTTAATTTACTAATAAATATTATTAAATGAAAATATATAGATCAAAAGTGCTTTTTTGACCGTTTTTTCCTTAGGTCAGCATCGTCAGTTTCGCGATGTACTGACCAGCAATATTCTGCCATCATATTTATTTTGTTTTTTCCTTCGAAACGTTTTTCGATCGTAGCCATTTCTTGGTCCAGGAAACGAGCCGTTTCAACAGGGTCGGACCATAGAGAGTGGGGTGTTAGTTAAGTTGGTTTGGCCGGGCATGTGAATATGTGATTGGTGTCGTGCGGATACTCTCCACACCCCCGGGGTTGATCCTGGATAGGTAGGAGTTTAACCTGCTACAATATCGGAGTTGAGCCAGAGTGACAAGCGTCTCACGAGGCAGCTGGAGCTCCTCAGCTGCTACGGGTGGTGGTTGGACTCCCAGGACTGCACTCACAAGGCGGGTGTCGATGTATTTGGACACCGACTCCCTGTGAATGCTGTCCAGAGCCTGTCGGTACGTCCTTGGGTCCAGCGGTAGGTGTACGTATGTCTGGACCTCGCCCGTCAGTTGTGAGAGATGTCCCCTGATGTGCCTGGGTGCCGGCTCCAGCGCGAGCAGGTCTCTATTGGGGTGCCCCAAACGGTGGCAGCCCAGTAGAAACTGTTTTGTGAGCATCATATTGTGCTGCTGCACTGGAAGCACGTTAGCCTCATGGCGTCATCAGGAGACATCCCGTCACTGTCCAGAGTGCGGCGTTCTGACAGGTCTCCAGTCTTGACCACTGAGTCCTGTTAGTTCCGGGCGACCATCTTGGCGGGGCATAATTTAGAACCGGCCGGCCAATCGTCTTGTATGTTGCCAACAACGTTTCTTTGTCTTTGCCCCAAGTGCTGCCGGCGAGCGACTTGAGGACTTTGTTGCGGCTCTGTTCCTTGTTGACGATTGCGGTTGTATGCGCTGAGAAGGAGACCAGGCTGTCGAGGGTGACTCCCAGGATCTTTGGGTGGTTAACCGCCGGAATGGGGGTCCCCTCGATGTGGATGGCGAGGGTGAGCCCTACCTTCTTCGTCCAAGATGTAAAAAGGGTCGCCGTGGACTTACCAGGAGACAGCGTCAAAATCCGTACCGTAAAGTAATGAGCAAGCTCTGGGAGGTAGCTGTTCACTTTAGAGCACAAGCCATCAATTCCATTGCCGGTGGCCATTATCGTGCAGTCGTCGGCATACGAGGCCAGTGTGACTCCCTCTGGCGGGGAAGGGAGTCGCGAGATGTAGAAGAGGTGAGACCTCCACGTCCTTCAGCAGGATGGAGTGGCTGACTGTGTCGAAGGCCTTCGACAAGTCCAAAGCCACGAGGACGGTTCTCTCACAGGGGCGGTTGCCGTTGAGACCACGATTAATCTGAGTGCTATGCAGATATCCGGAATGACCAGGGTACTTAAAGACAGATTGAGGACCTTGGTGAGATATGCTACTCCCGCGGTGCCCAATTTTTTCAGCATCAACATAACCCGTCTGGGCCAATGGATTTGGAGGCTTTCGCCTTCCCGATGTCTTCCTTCACCTCAGTGGTAGAGAGGACAATTGGTGCGCTTGGTGTTGACTTGCGCAGCCTTCTGGTGACTGACCGTTTGGTCCTGTCGGCCGAAGGATGCAGTGTAAATTGTCGACTAAAATCGTTCGCGCATCGCTTCGGGTCCGACGATGCGTGGTCTCCAAAGGAGATTTCTGTTCGATCATCACGCCTCGTCGGGTTGGACAGGGACCTCACGGTCGACCATAATTTGCCCACTCCGGCACCGAGGTTGCAGGACTTCAGGTGCTCCCTCCACTTGTTCCGCTTATGAACGTTAACCAGGCGTTGGATCTCCCCGTTTAGTTGCCTTTTACGGGGATTACCGGGGTCCGCCTGCCGGGGGTGGTCGCGTTCATCCGCTAGAGACACCGCCTCACCCGGGAAGTCAGGACGGATCACAGGGATCCTCCCTGCCGGAATGAAGCGGGCTGCAGCGGACTTCACCACCCTGCGGAACTCGCGCTCGTCAACGCGAACGTCGGTTGGAGTTGAGAGAGCGCTGAAGGCAACTTCAGTGAAATCCTCGAACCGCTCCCAGTCAGCATTTTTGAAGTTGACATAGGTGTGGCGATCCAAGGCAACATAGTCGGCAGATCTGTCAATCGAGATGACTATGGGTAGGTGGTCTGATGCAAGCGATAGCATAGGTCGCCACGTTATGCTATTTATCAGACCTGCGCTAGCTATTGTTAGATCTGGCGAGCTGCTGCAACTACCCACAATCCTGGTGGGGGCTTCGTCGTTCATGGTGCAGAAAGTCGAATCGTCTATCTGCTCTTCCAAAATATTTCCCCTACGATCGTTTGATAGGCTTGAGAAGCAAAGATCGTGATGCGCGTTGAAATCTCCAACTACCAAACGGTTTTCACCACTGAGGAGCGCACCTAGGTCAGGGTGATATCCAGCGGGGCAGCAGGAGACAGGGGGTATATATATGTTAAATATTTCGAGCTCGACATCGCCTGACCGGACAGCAATCCCTTGACATTCTAAGGTGCTGTCCCTTGGGTCGATGTCTACATCAATGAGACGATACTGCACGGTGTTTAGAATGAAGGCTAGGCCTCCACCATTATCTCGCTCGCGAGATCTACGAAGCACGTTGTAGCCGTCGCAGTTCGTCAAGGTTGAACTGCGACGTAGCTTCGTTTCTTGAACCGCAGCTATTAACAGCCCGTGCCGAGCCATGAGGGCAACCACCTCCGAGATCTTGCTCGAGAGTCCGTTGCAGTTGAACTGTAAGAGTCTCGTCTGTCTCGGTAAGGTTGTCGCGTTGAGGGGGGTGAGGGACTGGATCCGAGTCCCGGCCCGTCCCGGCTGCGCATCGCGCTATGGTTGTGGGAGCCCAACGGTTGTAGTGGGCGGTGTCGTGAGCGACACTTGCGGGAGGTTTTGCGGCAGCAGGAAGCGGTATAGCTCTCAGACCAGTCCCTTGTGGTGCGTAGGCCAGAGCACGCCCGGAAGTGGCATCAGCCCTGGCAGGCGGGGCCCTGTCGATCGAAGGATGCAGTGTAAATTGTCGACTAAAATAGTTCGCGCATGGCTTCGGGTCCGACGAGGCTTGGTCTCCAAAGGAGATTTCTGTTCGATCATCACGCCTCGTCGGGTTGGACAGGGACCTCACGGTCGACCATAGTTTGACCACTCCGGCACCGACGTTGCAGGACTTCAGGTGCTCCCTCCACTTGTTCCGCTTGTGTACGTTGACCAGGCCTTGGATCTCTCCGTTTAGTTGCCTAATACGGGGATTACCGGGGTCCGCCTGCCGAAGGTGGTCGCGTTCATCCGCCAGAGACACCGCCTCAACCGGGAAGTCAGGACTGCGGAGCTCGCGCTCGCCAACGCGAACGTCGGTTGGAGTTGAAAGAGCACTGAAGGAGTCTTCAGTGAAATCCTCGAACCGCTCCCAGTCAACTTTTTTGAAGTTGACATAGGTGTGGCGGTCCGAGGCAACATAGTTGGCAGGTCTGTCAATCGAGATGACTATGGGTAGGTGGTCTGATGCAAGCGATAGCAAAGGTCGCCACGTTATGCTATTTATCAGACCCGCGCTAGCTATTGTTAGATCTGGCGAGCTGCTGCAACTACCCACAATCCTGGTGGGGGCTTCGTCGTTCATGGTGCAGAATGTCGAATCGTTTATCTGCTCTGCCAAAATATTTCCCCTACGATCGTTTGATAGGCTTGAGAAGCAAAGATCGTGATGCGCGTTGAAATCTCCAACTACCAAACGATTTTCACCACTGAGGAGCTCACTTATGTCAGGGTGATATCCAGCGGGGCAGCAGGAGACAAGGGGTATGTAGATATTAAATATTTCGAGCTCGACATCGCCTGACCGGACAGAAATTCCTTGACATTCTAACGTGCTGTCCCTTGGGTCGATGGCTACATCGATGAGACGATACTGCACGGTGTTGTGTAGAATGAAGGCTAGGCCTCCACCATTATCTCGCTCGCGATCTCTGCATAGCACATTGTAGCCGTCGCTGTTCCTTAAGGTTGAGCTGCGACTTAGCTTCGCCCGTGCCGAGCCATGAAGGCAACCACCTCCGAGATCTTGCTCGAGAGTCCGTTGCAGTTGAACTGTAAGAGTCTCGTCTGTCTCGGTAAGGTTGTCGCGTTGAGGGGGGTGAGGGACTGCATCCGAGTCCCGGCCCGTCCCGGCTACGCATCCCGCCCCACGGTATATGTGGGTGGTGTGAGCGACACTTGGGTTGGGTTGTTGTGGCAGCAGGAAGCGGTAAAGTTCTCAGACCAGTGTCTTGTGGTGCGTAGGCCAGAGCACGCCCGGAAGTGGCACCAGGCCTGGCAGGCGGTACACCTGACCGAGCAGGCATTCCGGTGCACTCTGTCCCGGCATACACAACAGATGGTGGGGGCAACCAGTAGTTGCTGGTTTGCGCTACGGGTGATGGAGCGAGGGGGGTTGGAGAGGTTTGGTGTTGCTGTGAGCTCCGGGGAGCCGTGGAGGCAGAGGGGGTACGTTGAGGCACAGGCGCGGGGCGCAAAGGGGGATGCCGTGGAGGCTTGGGGCGCTTGAGTGCGCGAGCAACACTGGCCCACATAGGTTGTGGACCACTCCCTGGTTTTCTTAAGGCCTGAGCAGACCTTAAGGTGGCACCATCCGTTGCACGAATTACACCTTACCGAAGTGGAACTCGGATGGAGCCTTCTCTGGCAGAAGCAGCAGAAATAGGTTTCTGGGCCAGGGTTAGACTCGACACCCGCCCTGGCCAGAAGTATGAGAAGCAAACCTGATTCTAGGTATTTCACCCAAGAGGAGATAAGATTGGGGGTGTCCGGCAGCCTAAGTGGGGTTAGGTCGCCGAAATAACAGTCCTTGGGCGGATGAAATCCCAGTCACTTCGGTAACGTAGAACCGACTGTCGTGGAAGTGTGCCATTTCTTGGTGGAAGTGTTCGCCTTGTTCATCACTGAACTGGCCCAGATTATGTGGGAAGAAGTCCAAATGCGAATGCAAGAAATGAATTTTTATCGACATGTTGCAACCCATTTCACCATATGCACTTAAAAATTCGTTTACAACCGTGATGTAGTCGTCGCTTCTGTTGTTCTTAAGGAAATTATCACATAGCGCTACAAAACTCTTCCATGCACGTTTCTCAACACAGCTCAACTTGTTCATAAAGGTAACGTCGCTCATAATTTTGCGAATTTGAGTTCCAATGAAAATACCTATATACACATATTATAAAAAAAATAAAAAACAAGTAGGTATGAAAACAAATTAATAAATACCGGCTTTTATTTTTACTTCACTTAATTTTGGGAAGACAGTTTTTGGATGAAGAAAAGCTTTGCTATTAACATCCAATTTCTTTACAAACTGTTTCATGTATCCCAGCTTTAAGTGTAGTGGTGGTAAGATAACATCCTCAGATTTTACCAATGGGAGGATTAAAACGTTTTTCCTACCTATCTGATGTGACTCTCGAGATGGTCATGCTTTGCGATCATAGCGATTGGATGCCCGACTATCCCATTCACAAAGGTAGCAAGGATATTTTGTGTAGCCACCTTGCATGCCAAATAAAATTGTCAACACTTTTAAGTCAGCGATGACTTTCCATTTATGCGTGGTATAGTCGATCAACCGTAAAATTTTTTCCATCATTTCATACGTTTCTTTCTTGTTAACGCCATACGCGATTGGAACTGATGGTAAGAGATTTTCATTGAGTAATAACACAGCTTTTAAACCTAAGGGTGACATTACAGACTGCATTTTTTTAGGGTACATACTTTTACACGATCCATCAATGAAAAGTCGCCATTCTTCTGACACATTCGTTAAACTCGGTATTAAACGTACTCTTTGAATATAATCAAAACTTACTTTGTGTTTTTATAAAATAGTGTGTGAAAATATCGCCAAAGTCAAAAAAAGAAGAAAAAGGGTTGCAAAATTTAAGTTTGTTATGCAAAAACAAGTAAATTTCTTCAGCTTTATTATATCTTTCAAGTTGAGTGAGTTTATTCTTTCTTAAACCGTTCTTAGAATGAAAATCGGTTATTAATTAGCTAATATATGGGCTAAGATATAGATAGATAGATATAAATGTTATATGATGATATACATATATAAGTATGTTATGTTATACGTTTTAACGCAAGCTAAGGTTAATAAATTTTCTTTAGATGCCATTTCGCAATTACCAAACGTTACAAATCCTAAAGAGCAGCTACGGCACGCGTTCAGAATTCAAAAGAAACGTTGCTTTTAAAATAATGCAGTGTCAACTAGTAGCCAAAAGAAAAAATGCATATAACGTATTTACAATTATGCAATAAATATATAACATATATATAAATATAGAAGTTCGATGCAAAAAGTTATCATAAATTTACGTTTCTAATGTAAATGTTATTCAATTTGTAAGTAACGTATTTGACCTTTTTTTAAGGAAAAAAAGAACGCAATGTAAGTTAAGATGTGAATAATAATTTTAATTTAATTTTGTATTTTCTTTTAAAATAAGTAAGAGATACTTGTCGAAATGCATAAATACTAGTCATTTAAACACATGTCTACCTACATGTTAACCGTTTGAAAATGTTCATTTAATTGTATTCCTTATGACTTTAAAACAACTACATATGTACATATATTGTTATCTAACATATGATCCTATGAAGACTAATTATTTTTAAGCACTTTAAAAATGTAAATTAAAGGCATACAAATGTTCAAAAATAAAATAAAGTATATTTAATTTTTTAATCTGCGGTGGTTTTCAATATGGTATAGTCAGGAAGTATGAATTTTTTAGCATCTATGAACCGGCTTGGAACCGCCCAAAAAAGAACCAGTTTGAAACAGGTTCAAAAGTTCTGCATAGAGCGACGATTTCCACTTCGTAGGACATCGCCGTGTTAAAAACACACTTGAATTTATTGATTTGAGATAGAACGAGAACCAATACCCCTTCCATTTTGTGCTAGTTCCGTGCGAGTTTTGAACCATTTTATTTTGCTGCAGGGATCTTATTGTAGTCTCACACACATGCGTGTGCATGGTGAACTGCATGCATGTGAATACGCGGATAAAACAATTCGGGCAGTTTTTCCCTAAAAACATTGTCCCGCGGGTTTCTAGAAAAATATTTTTCACCGTTCTGTCGATTCACTATCGAACAACCAGAGCATCAACACCAACTCTTGTCCCAGCCACCACAACAGGTAATATCACCACATTTCTGTAGAAGATTACAACTTAACAACCGCACAATAAATTCATAACGAAAATATATACACAGAAACACTTAACTCGTTTTTGAATTTTTCCTTTTTTTCATATCGAAATTCACCGGTGCCATTTCGGACAACCTGCCAAAAGCGCACCTGTGTTCAGGTTTCATTAAATAAAGTAAAGCAGATCTTATAGATTTCAAACAAAATTTCTATCTTTAAAAAAATATTTTAATTGCTCAATGTACGCTTTTTATGATGTCATTCTTAACATCACAATATCAGATGCTTCTGGTCTAGTCTAGGATGAGTCCGGAAATAGTCGTTAAGGAAAATGCGACTTGCATTAGTTCTTTACTCTTTGTATGTCATGAATTTTTCTTTTTTATTCGAGCATGTTCTATGAAGAGACTAATTGTACATTTTTATACCCTAATTCATTCATAAGTGCATGCATATATCAGTACATAGTTTATTATATCCGAAAGAAATGATAAGTGCTGTAATCTAAAATTATACCCGTTTGAGTCTAGTAGCGACTAATTAATGCCCAATTGTACCCATAAAACTAATGCCGGAATACGCTCTTTAGAGTATAAATGGACAATTTTTTGCAGGGTACCTCCATATATGTGGAGGTGTGTATTGATGGTGGCTGATGTTTGTTTTTACCCTGTAGTGAAATGTACTAGTTGGAAGCTATTTCCATGCAAGCAACTTGTGTACTCATCTTTTGTTAGCTGTTTAAGATTTGCTAAAAATTAGTTGACGTATACAAGTAATTTATGTACTATACAAGTCAATATTGTCCAATGAAATAAAGCAGGAATATATCGTTTTGTATTTGGTAAAAGTCTGGACTTTTTCGGAATAGAGTAGTGCATATTTTATTTATTTATTTATTTTAGCCAATTAGTACAATTAGGTTCTTATAGGCTATGTAGACATAAATTAAGTTTAATAAGCAGTTATGAAAATAAGTATAAATAAACTATTTATAAAGAAAATTCAATGAATTCAAAAAGCTATCTTTCGAATATGAAAAATCAATCTCGATTAATTTAGAGACACTATTCAACTCAATCAGAGCTGTAGAAATAGCATTTCGAGCAAAAAATTAAGATAAACTTAATATGGGTGAAACCGTTTTTTATATACCCTCGAGATGTATTTTTGTATGTGCGGTGCCCATAATTTCATAAAAACCCCGTTTCTTTGTTTAAAATCGCTGCAAGTATTAAACTTTACTCAATTTCTTCCAATAAATACTGAAAAACGAAGTTTTTTGCATTGTTTAAAACTTCCGGTATATGGAAGTTGGGCGTGCTTATGGTCCGATTTCAAAAATGTTTGACGGTGATGCTAGTAATATCTGATATGTGACGACAGCTTTCATCGTTATTGAGATACCTACAGACTTTTTTTATAAGTGGGCGTGGTAATGCCCATTTGTCAAAACTTCATAAAAATCATGTTTCTTTATTAACTATCTCTCTAAATATCAAATTTTAATTAATATGTTCCAATAGATAAAGAAGAAACGAAATTTTTGGATTTTTCAAAATTTCCGTTATATGGGAGGTGGGCGAGGTTATGGCCCAATATCAAAATTTTTTAACGATGATAACGATATTGAGGAATTTTTGTTCACTAAATTTTGTGACGATACCTTACACCGTTATTGAGATACAGACATTTTTTCCTAAGTGGGCGTGGCAACAATCATTTTTCAAAATTACATAAATACTTAATTTCTCAGTTCAAAATCGCTCCAAATACCGAATTTCACTCAATTTGTTTTAATAGATACTGAAAAAATGAAGTTTTTGCATTTTCCAAAACTTCTGTTTTATGGGAGGTGGGCGTGGTTATGATTCGATTTCAAAAATTTTCTACGATAATTATAGCGATGTCAAGGAAAATACGTCCACCAAATTTTGCGACGATAACTAATACTGTTATTGAGATACAGAAAATTTTTTATAAGTGGACGTGGCAACGCCCATTTTTTAAAATTTCATAAATACTTAAATTCTTAGTTCAAAATCGATCCAAATACCAAATTTCACTAAATTTTCTTTAATATAATATAATTTTGGCGCTTAGATATACATTCTTCCACTCCTTATTCCATTCGCTATATAGCTCAGTGTTTGGCCGAGCTTCTCCTACCATTTGTGGTGTGCGTCTTTATATTATATCCCAAATGGAGGGACCTACAGTTTTGTGCCGACTCCGAACGGCAGATGTATTTAATGAGAAGCTTTTTCATGGCAGAAATACCCTCGGAGGTTTGCCATTGCCTGCCGAGGGGTGAACGCTATTAGAAAAAACTTTTTCTATAATTAAGATTTTGTTTGCCCTGACTGAGATTCGAACCTCGAACTCACCGGCGTATCGAGTTATAGCACGCACCGCTATCAACTCGACCACAGCGGATACCGAAAAAACGGAGTTTATGTATTTTTCAAAAACTTTCGTTATATGGTAGGTGTGTTTGGTTATTGACCGATCTTGACCATTTTCAATACCAATCTACCCAGTCCAAAGAGCAATCTATGTACCTAATTTCATTGAGATATCTCAATTTTGAAGAACTGAAGTTATTGTATCCACGGACAGACAGTCAGGGCTAAATCGATTCCTCTTTGCATTCTGATCATTTTAGTATATATATGTCTATATCTATCTTGATTCCGTTATGCTGTTACAAGCAACTGTTATGCGAACAAAGTTATAATAAGCTTGTGTACAAGTATGGTCGGGTATAAAAACCCCAGCATTGAAAATTTCCGAGCTTCAAAATGCCCAGGCCGGAATATTAAAGTAAATCCTCTCAAGGAGCTGTGTACAGTTCCCAGCACTATAGAGCACATCGAAAATGAAAGACAAAGATAATATTGTTCTCCTATTCAGCAATGATTTCAGGTTAATCAATACACACCGCGATTCTAAGATTGGGATAGGATCCGAAAATCGTAATTTACGCAATGCAAAATGTAAAAATACCTTTTGGATACAATAAATACAGCACAACCAACACCAACTACTCAGAACGAAAATGACACTGAAGATGGCACAACTCCGAAACCGGTATGTCACAAAACCAAATTTGACAAGGGATGACGGAAAATCGTTCCAATATACATCAAATTTCCACCCTGTCGGAAAATCAGAAAACATCAAGATTATAAGTAATACTTAAGATGTGGTAAATCAGGCTCAGTGAATAAAGGTCTAACGAACTAACGCCAAAAAAAAAATAAAATAATGCCTAAAATTTGCATATAGGAATTAGGCGGTTGTTCATAATGAAAGAATGTCTAACATTTCAGGCATTTCTTCATTAAAATTGTTAGGTGATTCTTCATAACAAAAGAAAGCCTAACAATTAAAAATGAAGAAACGCCTAATTAGGTATTTATTCATTTTTGATTGTTAGGGTTTCTTTCATTAATGTTAGGCGATTTTTCATTTTGCTAAAAGTGTGATTTTTAATTAATATTATGCGTGAATTTATTGAAGACTAACGGTTGTACTTACGGTTAGACAAATGTTTTTGCATTTTGTTATCAGTTGTCATTCGTTAAACTTCTATCACTACGAGCAAGTCATTCATAAGTGTTGGACATTGAAAATTATATTATAATTTAAAATGGATTACGAAATTATTTCTGGCAAGAGAATTAATTCAAAATTACTTTATGTAAAATCAGAAAAACAATTGTATACATTTAAAACATTAATAAGAAATAAAAAGTATTATGTATGTTTAAATAAAAAATGCAAGGCAAAGGTTTAATTAGTGAATGACGTGTGTCAAAAACCAAAAAATTTCATTGAACATTATCATGGTGAGTCGGAAAACCTGGCAAATTAATTAAAGTGTGTAAGTAAAATTAAAAGTGAATGTTTGAATTCGTCCTCAGTTTTGAGTGATATGAATGCGCTAAGTAGTACAATCAAAAGAAGTTTCTACGATGTTTGTGCAAGGTGAGACTATATTCTTTTAGTTTAATAGTATCTAAATTTAATTAAATGCGATATTATTGCAGAAACCAAGAGCAGAAATCTAAACAATTAGATTTTCACAAGATGCAAAGAGGTTTACAATTATTAGTAGCAAAAACATTTGTGAAATCTCCGAAATGTGCGCAAGAAGTAGTAGAGGCATTTCAGTTGGAATCAATTTATACGAACTTTGGTTTAACGATGCATGGGGATCCGAAGCATCAATTTATTATTGCTTGCATCCAAGGGAATAACGGTTCATTTTGCATATTTGCTTCAAAAAAAATTATGCATAAAATTGAAGAAACTATTCTTCCCATGAATAGGACATATACATATAGTAGATGGACCATTTTCAGTTGTTCCAAATGGATGCTTCAAGCAGCTTTTAATAATTCATATTGAATACTTCGAAAAGGTATAAAATAAAAAATATAATATTATAAATATTTTACATTATAAAATTCTATTGATATTTGTATTCTTTTTTTTCAGATCTTTCCATTCTTTTTTATACTTATGGAAAAAATCGCAAAAAAACTATGAAGATATCTTTTCAAACATTAATGAAAATGTATTTGAATTAGGCGCCAAAAGTTTTCTAACTGATTTCGAAGTCAGTCTTCAAATGGCAATCAGAAATAAACTCACCGTTGATGAAATCTATGGTGGTTGGTTTCATTATTGCCAAGCAATAAGGAGAAATACTGCATATACATAAATGGAAACAATGGGCATCTTCAATAAGAAACAATCAAAATGCCTCTACGATATACCATAAAATCCTTGCTCTACCCCTGTTACCAGCTGCACAATTAAATGTGGTTTTTGGGAACATAAAAGAGGAATTGATAAATACAAATATGCAAGAATTATTTACTCCATTAATGATTTATTATGAAATGCAATGATTGCGAAAGGCAAGTTCCCTTTTACAAAATGTTAAAATGAAGGTATTAGTTTTGCCATTTATAAAAGCAGATGATTTTTAATTTGTTGTTGTTTTTTTTTTGGAAGGTGACACCCGAAGTATTTTCGGTTTTCTTAAAAATTGGCCGCATCATTCAAAAAAATGGAAATTTTTTAAAATTTGTTAAAGGATGATAATGATAGCGAGGATGAAAATGATGATGGCGACGAGACTGTTGGCGAAAGTAATAGTATGTGCATAGTGTGTTTGGTTTCAAAGTCAAATATATTATTTTTGCCATATCGGCATTTAAAAATTTGCTCGAACTGTCATAATGAACTAAAAGTTAGCGCAGCTGAAAACTTTTTGAAATGTCCTCTATGTAGAGCTATAGTTGTTGAAAATTTAACTGTATTTACATAACTTATAGTTCAATATGATTTAAAAATACATTTTTTTCCTTTAAAAATATATTTTCTTAAAGTTCTAAGCATTTTAATTCGAATTGTTAGGTCTTCTTTCATTAGGCGGTCTGAAGATGGCACAACGCCGAAACCGGTATGTCACAAAACCAAATTTGACAAGGGATGACGGAAAATCGTTCCAATATACATCAAATTTCCACCCTGTCGGAAAATCAGAAAACATCAAGATTATAAGTAATTCTTAAGATGTGGTAAATCAGGCTCAGTGAATAAAGGTCTAACGAACTAACGCCAAAAAAAAAATAAAATAATGCCTAAAATTTGCATATAGGAATTAGGCGGTTGTTCATAATGAAAGAATGTCTAACATTTCAGGCATTTCTTCATTAAAATTGTTAGGTGATTCTTCATAATAAAAGAAAGCCTAACAATTAAAAATGAAGAAACGCCTAATTAGGTATTTATTCATTTTTGATTGTTAGGGTTTCTTTCATTAATGTTAGGCGATTTTTCATTTTGCTAAAAGTGTGATTTTTAATTAATATTATGCGTGAATTTATTGAAGACTAACGGTTGTACTTACGGTTAGACAAATGTTTTTGCATTTTGTTATCAGTTGTCATTCGTTAAACTTCTATCACTACGAGCAAGTCATTCATAAGTGTTGGACATTGAAAATTATATTATAATTTAAAATGGATTACGAAATTATTTCTGGCAAGAGAATTAATTCAAAATTACTTTATGTAAAATCAGAAAAACAATTGTATACATTTAAAACATTAATAAGAAATAAAAAGTATTATGTATGTTTAAATAAAAAATGCAAGGCAAAGGTTTAATTAGTGAATGACGTGTGTCAAAAACCAAAAAATTTCATTGAACATTATCATGGTGAGTCGGAAAACCTGGCAAATTAATTAAAGTGTGTAAGTAAAATTAAAAGTGAATGTTTGAATTCGTCCTCAGTTTTGAGTGATATGAATGCGCTAAGTACAATCAAAAGAAGTTTCTACGATGTTTGTGCAAGGTGAGACTATATTCTTTTAGTTTAATAGTATCTAAATTTAATTAAATGCGATATTATTGCAGAAACCAAGAGCAGAAATCTAAACAATTAGATTTTCACAAGATGCAAAGAGGTTTACAATTATTAGTAGCAAAAACATTTGTGAAATCTCCGAAATGTGCGCAAGAAGTAGTAGAGGCATTTCAGTTGGAATCAATTTATACGAACTTTGGTTTAACGATGCATGGGGATCCGAAGCATCAATTTATTATTGCTTGCATCCAAGGGAATAACGGTTCATTTTGCATATTTGCTTAAAAAAAAATTATGCATAAAATTGAAGAAACTATTCTTCCCATGAATAGGACATATACATATAGTAGATGGACCATTTTCAGTTGTTCCAAATGGATGCTTCAAGCAGCTTTTAATAATTCATATTGAATACTTCGAAAAGGTATAAAATAAAAAATATAATATTATAAATATTTTACATTATAAAATTCTATTGATATTTGTATTCTTTTTTTTCAGATCTTTCCATTCTTTTTTATACTTATGGAAAAAATCGCAAAAAAACTATGAAGATATATTTTCAAACATTAATGAAAATGTATTTGAATTAGGCGCCAAAAGTTTTCTAACTGATTTCGAAGTCAGTCTTCAAATGGCAATCAGAAATAAACTCACCGTTGATGAAATCTATGGTGGTTGGTTTCATTATTGCCAAGCAATAAGGAGAAATACTGCATATACATAAATGGAAACAATGGGCATCTTCAATAAGAAACAATCAAAATGCCTCTACGATATACCATAAAATCCTTGCTCTACCCCTGTTACCAGCTGCACAATTAAATGTGGTTTTTGGGAACATAAAAGAGGAATTGATAAATACAAATATGCAAGAATTATTTACTCCATTAATGATTTATTATGAAATGCAATGATTGCGAAAGGCAAGTTCCCTTTTTCAAAATGTTAAAATGAAGGTATTAGTTTTGCCATTTATAAAAGCAGATGATTTTTAATTTGTTGTTGTTTTTTTTTGGAAGGTGACACCCGAAGTATTTTCGGTTTTCTTAAAAATTGGCCGCATCATTCAAAAAAATGGAAATTTTTTAAAATTTGTTAAAGGATGATAATGATAGCGAGGATGAAAATGATGATGGCGACGAGACTGTTGGCGAAAGTAATAGTATGTGCATAGTGTGTTTGGTTTCAAAGTCAAATATATTATTTTTGCCATGTCGGCATTTAAAAATTTGCTCGAACTGTCATAATGAACTAAAAGTTAGCGCAGCTGAAAACTTTTTGAAATGTCCTCTATGTAGAGCTATAGTTGTTGAAAATTTAACTGTATTTACATAACTTATAGTTCAATATGATTTAAAAATACATTTTTTTCCTTTAAAAATATATTTTCTTAAAGTTCTAAGCATTTTAATTCGAATTGTTAGGTCTTCTTTCATTAGGCGGTCTTTCATAATGAAAGAAACCCTAACAATTTAGACTTTTTTCATTTTTAAAATTAGGCTTTCCTTCATTTTTAAAGTTAGACGTTCTTTCACTTTCTTGTTAGGCGTTCTTGTTTAGGCATTCTTTCATTTTAAAAATATTAGGACTTAGTTCGTTAGACCTTTAATTACTGAGCCGATCAGATTTTTGCAGAACGTTAAATCTTGGAAATAAAATCAACAATCACCATAGTGTCTGAATTTAATATCCGCGCAAAATTAATTCGGCTATATAATATGACGTTGACCAACACCACCAGCTCTGTTAGAATTGAGAAGGACCTTTCCGAGAAGAACTAAATGGTAAGTGTGCATTTGCTAGCGTACGCCGACGACATTGATATTATCGGCCTTAACAATCGCTCAGTAAGTTAGATAGGGAAAGCTGACGTGCTATATTGAGCTCAGCCAAAATCGCTTACTTGGTTAATACGCCAATTAAGAAAATAAGTTAACAAAATTTTTTCAGTCTTTCGTTCTTCTGTAGCTTCTTCTTTGTTATAAAAATGTTATTTTGTATACTTCTATAATGCAATTATTATAGACGTGTTATTTTTTTTGGTAAATTAAAAATTACTAATCAAAACTTCATGAAATTCGGGATCCCGGGATTGTCCCGGCATTTCGTTTTCAAATCTCGAAAATCCCGGGATCAACAAAATGCCAAAAATTGACATTCCTACTACTTATTCACTGTACATTTGGTAGAGAAATGTTTTTAAAAGGTATTAGAGATTTAATAGTATTTTTACACAATCACCAATAAAACTCCTAAGCCTATCCGACGGAACAGATAATCCAAATAACTAGGACCTTGCTTGCGGAATACGTGTCGGGAGTGGTAGGATCTTCAAAGGCGAAAGGTGCCTTTTTATGAGAGATAGTCCGCCATTTCGTTGCCATCCGCTCCCACATGACCTGACACCTACTAAAGAGTAACTCCGTTGTCGGTTCCTAATGAGTCTAGTGCCGTTTTACAGCTGTCTACCAGCTTTTACTCCATATTGAAGGAGTATAGTGCCCTAAGGGTTCCTAGCTGCGTGGTTGTCTGACATGACGTTGATTGTGGCTTCATTGGTCCTTCTGCGAAGACATTTGTGAACGCACAACTAAATTGCATATATTTCCGCCTTGATGATGGTTGGGTATATACCTATCGGGACACTTTTTGAGATCAAGTACTCCCGTACCACACTTGTAATTCTTTACCGATTGATTTCACTATCCTTTGACGGGTCTTCCTTTCAAGTATTATAACCTTGTAGGCCTTGGTAAAGGAAAGTTTTAGCAGCATAGAGTCTCTGAGATTGACAATTGGATCAGTCTCCACTTTTTAGACAACTAAGATTAGGCTGTCTAAGAGCTCTCTGACAAGCCTCCTTTTCAATGAGTATTGGCAATGGGGTGATGCCCGTAATAATACCAAGCGCATCTGTTGGACATATGTGAGCTCGCAATTCTGAGTAGGTTATAATTGGTTTTATCACCATGTTAAATGACCAACATGTGTTTTTCTGAAAGATTCCCCAGGTTATACCATGTTGTATCTGACAAGCATAGAACGCTCTTGTCTTTATTGCTAATTGCTGTGAAAAGAGAGTTCCAGTTGAGTTTATTATATAGTGTGATTCCTAGGTATTTCACCTCTTTTAAGACCTTGTATGGTCAAAAGCACCTGATATATCAAGGAATGTACGCAGGGCTATCTGTTCGTACTCCAAATCCTTTTCAAGTACTTGAGTTAGGCGGTGTATGTCAGTAATGGTAGACTTCCCTGCTTCATAGGCATGTTGACTTACACAAAGTGGTTTTACAATAAGTTTTACAAGGTTTTTATTACAAACGGAACGAGGCTTATGGATCTAAACACATTTTGGAGTTGAATATAGTTTTTCCCCACGTTGAGTATAAATACTACTTTTACCTATTTCCAAGGTGAAGGAACGTGGGCAAGAAACACGCTCGCCCTCGGTATCCTGACAAGGGTACCAGATTTGGATTCTATACTCTGCTGCAGCAGACATGGGTAAATACCATCTAGACGAGGGGCTTTATATGCACTAAACGTTGAAATTGTCCAACCAAACCTGTCACAGTTGACAATTCTTCTCGCTTCTAGTAATTTTGTTAACACACACTGTAGCAACAGTGGTCAAAAAAGTACTGGACCGCATAGAATGCATCCAGAGAAGTTTGTTTTCAGTAGAAGGCCGTCAGGGTCACCCATGTGGGTTCCGTCATGATTCTTTAGTGTGCATAATCCATTTGTATGGTCCAGTCTAAGTGCTTCATGTAGGCGCTGAGCAGCAGCAAAGGTGGAGATACGCTCACAGTGCTCTCGCCATGTGGTTCTTTGGACTCTCCTAGTTCTCTATTGTAGGCATTGATGGCTGATTTATAAGTGGACCACTCCCCTGCCCATTTGGCCCAATTGAATAGCTTTCTTGCCTTTTGCCGAAGTTAGCTGAGATTGTTGTTCTACCATGGAACCTCTCTTTGAAATCTTTTGATCTTCTTTGGACAGTGAACTGTTGTTAGATTGTTCTGAAGTTGTATTAATTCAAATTTCAGATCATAAGTAGACATAGAGTGCGCCGAGGCCGTATAAGCCTCTTGTTCAATAGATAAATGCAAGAGTTCCAAGTTTGTTTTCTTTGGCTTTCTTGGCTTGTCTCCTGTGTGGCTTTTATGTCGAACCTGATATAGATATCTCATTTCAGACATGCCACTTCGAGACAAAACTGGACATATTAGACGTTCATATTGTTAGGTCTAAGACCTCGCATCTTATGGCATTTATAAATGTCGGCTCAATACCCCGGCTTATAATATGCAGATTATTACTAATAGTAGTGGCCGCTGTGGTCGAGTTGGTAGCGGTGCGTGCTATAACTCGATATGCCGGTGAGTTCGAAGTTCGAATCTCAGTCACGGCAAGCAAAATCTTAATCATAGAAAAAGGTTTCTCTAAAAGCGGTCACCCCTGGCAAACCTCCGAGGTTTTTAATACATCTGCCGTTCGGAGTCGGCACAAAACTGTAGGTCCCTCCATTTGTGATATAATATAAAGACGCACACCACAAATGGTAGGAGAAGCTCGGCCAAACACTGAGCTTTATAGTGTAAGCGCCAAAATTATATTATATTATTATGCCGCACCTTAGGATACGAGGAATTTGTTTTGGGCAGCACCACAGAGGGCTTATGCAATACTGGAGAGTGCTTTGAGCAACAATGTCGCTCTTCCTCCGCCGTACTACTGCTGGCCGCAGTGATGAATGCCGTAGGTGCAGCTCGATAAACGGACGATGCATTGACACGTACCATCTTCGGGCCTGTCCATTGGATATCATCCCGTTTTAAGTTGTACAGACCACGCGACCGTTTACGATCCCATCTGGGCCAAGTCTGCCTAGAGATCCTACAAGTCGTAGTCTGTGCCCACCTGTCATTTGCCGAGCATAAGCATATTTTTTAAGAGCGGCCTGCAAGTACCAAGGGCAAACTAATGCGTTCTTTACCAGGAAGAATCTACTTGGTTGTCCCTTCCCTCGTAAGTTCATCCGCTAAACAGTTACCCTCGATGTCCCTGTGGCCTGAAACCCATGTGAGGTTAAGTCTGTTCTGCTTAGCCATCTCCTGAAGAGATCGGCGGCAATCCAGTACTATGTTTTAAGTTATCGCAGCTGAGCTCACTGCTCTAATTGCCGCTTGGCTATCACTAAATATAAAGACGTTTTTGCCTTTTAAGACGGTTTGCAACCTATCCATAGGCTCCTTAATGGCTGAAACCTCAGCTTGAAAAGCGCTACAGTGATCCAGCAGCTAAAATAACAGCTCAGAGAGAAGACCCCTCCTCCCACTCTGCCATTCAGCTTCGAACCATCTGTAAAAACCGTAAGACTTCCAGGTGGAGTATAGAAATTTTTAGACCACTTCTCCCTACCTGGAATCAACACCGCGAAGTTCCTGTCCATAGTATCGACGCAGCGATCAGTGTAGTCCGGAAGAAACCTATACTTACTCAATATGCTTGAGTGCCCACATAGGCTAGACTCCTATTGATGTGTCCCTCTTAGTTGAAGCGCGACAAGAGCCGCCACCTGTTGACCCACTAAGTCGAGGGGTAGAAAGTCCAGAAAGGCATTCAAGGCGTCGTTTGGTGTTGTTCGCAACGCTCCGCTAATGCAGATCATACTGGCAGGCCACCATACGATGACTCCATAAAAAAGAATCGGTCTTACCACCGCTGTATAGATCCAACGGCATACGCTTGGATTTAGACCCCATTTCTTTCCAATGACCCTTTTGCAAGAGTATAGGGCCACAGAAGCCTTCTGAGTGCGCTGGACAATATAATTTTTTCATTTTAGTTTCATATCTAGTGTGACGCCATCCTTCGCATCCTTCTTTAGATTTAAACGAATACCATTCAGTTCCGGCGTAATTAACTCCGGTGTCTTATATTTTCTTGTGAAGAGTACCAACTCCACTTTTTCCGAGTTGACGCTAAGTCCACATCGCGTGGACCAGTTCCCTACAGCGCGGAGTCCTCCTTGCATCATATCACACAAGGTCTGCGGGAAGTTGCCCATGTATGCTATGGCGATGCCATCTGCATATGCGACAACCCCAGCGGCACCCCATTCCGTCTCTCGCAAGAGTAAATTTACAGTTAGATTCCAGAGTAGGGGTGAAAGAACACCACCCTGTGGCGTTCCGCCAGACACATGGCTCGAAATACGGTTTGCGCCGACTTCTGCTGTAATCTTTCTACCTAAGAGCATTTGCTCTATAAATTTAAGCAGAGAATTTTACTGCACCAAGTCCTCTTAAGGCCTGGGTTATGGCCCCCGGTCTAATGTTGTTAAAGGCTCCTTCAATGAGAAGAAAAGCTACAAGTCAATATTCCTTGTAACTGAAAGATCTCTCAATATTGCTGACTAGTGTGATACAGTGTCCGTGTATCTTCCCCTTAAGTAAGCATGTTGGTTATTTGACAGAAGTTCTTTGTCGATTGTGGTTATTAATCAGCCTCTCTAGAGTTTTGAGAACAAAGGATGACAGGCTTATTGGTCTGATATCCTTCGGGTTCGTATGTGATACTTTTCCGGCCTTGGGAACGAAGACCACGGAAACAGATCTACATCCTGTTTGTACGTAATTTAGTTTAAAACAGGCTCTAAAATTGCTAAGTAGCCAATTTGCAGAAGTGCCGATTGTTGCGGCCAGCTGCGCAGGTATAATGCCATCCGGTCCTGCTGGTTTATAAAGTTTAAAGCTTTTTATCGCTGATATAATACTTTCTCTTGAAATAGGGAAATAAACGATTGCACCCGAAGGAGAGCACTCTACTTCCCTTGATTGTGAGTTTCCAGGAAAGTGCGTGTAGAGAAGCAGCTCGACCTTTTTTTTTCCTGCAGCCGTTCAGGATCCATCCTGTCTCTGTAAGGACCCAATCGAGTTTGTTGTGCCCGACATAATTCTTATTAGTCTGGCAGTTTCGTTGACGCCTTAAATGCCAGTACAAATATTTCCCATGAGGACCTTTTCGCTTCACGTAGGGGTTTTTTATAGGCCCGCAGGAGCTGCTTATAAGTCTGCCATTCAAACTCCTGACTTAGCCTTTTCGCCCTGTAAAACTGCCTCCGGCAATCTTTGCGCAGCAAGTCTAAGTCGCGGTACCACCAGTGTGGCCAGCCAGTGTATTAGGTTCTTACGCACCTTCGGAGCACTGGTGAACAGATCTACTGTTGTCTCAATATATCTATGGTTTGAAAAGGAGTGTTCATCAAGAACCCTCCAATTGGTTACCAATTCATATAGCTTTTCACTACACCAAGTGAGGTCTATGACCTCCTGTCGATTTTTAACAATTAAAGTAGGCTATGTACCCCTATTGCATAAAACCAAGTTAGTAGTTAAAGAGGTAATTAAAAAGATACTCACCTCAATTGTTGACGTCGGTGCTACTCCACTGTACATGATGGGCAATAGCATCGCACCCGATGAGAATTAAACCCTTTGCGTGGGCGTTCGCTAGCTCGTGGATTAGACTTTGAGGGGGATCCTCAGCCTCGTATGCCATGTATGTAGAGGCCAGTAGCAAGGACTTGCCTCCGATCTCCAATATTGTTGTCGTCATGTCTCCATCACTATAACAGGGTAAAAGTAAAATGTTTAGATCTTTCTTCGCCATTACACAGGTTCTTATTTTTGCTTTCCCACAGCCTGTAGCCCACAGCACCTAGGCCGCAGACCCCCGACTTATTAACGCAAAGCTCCTGGAAAAATGCGTTGTCTATGTCGTCGCCAAGTAGGCGACTCAGGAGAACAGCGGATGCTGACCTAGACCAATGGAGGTTGATCTGCAAAACCCTCATCATTTGAGGTTTCCGTCAGCCCTGTCTTCCCATTCACTAAGGAGCAGCTTTTCTCAGCATACATCCTTTACATCACCGATGCCAAGTTGAATTGTGAAGAGGCTCCGCTCTCCGCCTCCGGTTCAGGTCCCTCAATGTCCACCTCACCACGGTACACTCGCAGGGTCACCTCGTCAAGACCGTAGTAAACACGGTCCTCTCTCTTATCCAGGATCTCCAAAGAGTCCTTATTCAGAGACAGGACTACTTGCCTTGACGGCAAATGCGGCTCCTCTAATCGCAGGACCTTCCAGTTGCCTGTAGGTATTGTCGGGTTTATCTCCTGAAGCATCTTTAAGATGCTCTCTGGTGATGACGGTACCACAGGTACCCACGCCCTCGCTATAGGTCTGACTGGAATATCCTTCCAGTCGACAACCGCTAGCTTCGCTCAGGGGTATACAGCCCCTACCTTAGCCTGCCATTTCCAGCATAGTCTTCGCAGCCTTACTGGTGCTTGGCCCCACCATAACGCCCGTAATCGCGGGGTGAGGTGCGCGCTACGCGGCGAAGCGGTGCAGTAGGCACATGCGCCTGCACTGTCTTACCCCGTGAAGGGGAAGACGAATTGTTTTTTTAATATTTGACCTTTCGATATTTAACTGGGTCCCCACTCGAAACCGCTATCCTCACTCGGTGTTGTAGTCGCTATAGGATCCTATGGTTATCTATGGAGCAAGGGGTCCGGGAGGCCATGCAAGGGTTGGCACCCACCCTTATGAGGTAAAGTGCTCAGAGCCAGATCCAGCGCAAAAGCGGGAGGGTCGCCTCAACCGCTACCTTCAACCACCAACTTAATGGCGACGAGATTGGAACGTACTTCGAGGCCTACCAGGGTTTTAACGGGACGGAGGCAGTCACGGCTTTAGCCTGAACGCCATTTCTGCTGGGTTTCACCCCTGCATACTCAGGTAACAGAATACCGCAACCAGCAGCTCGGTAACAACAAAACAAATCATTATGGATGGAAGAAGGTAGTTAAAGGACGAAACTAAGGTCAGGCCAAGGGGAGGGTTCTCACCTTCCTTTATTTGTTCCCCAGCCGAGGCTTAGGTTAACAGTGCTAACAAGCGTGAAGGAAAAGGAGGAGATTGATAGTGAGAGGTGGAAAGGCATCACATCCGAAGATCTGCCGTCGCGTTGCACTTCACTACCTTTTAAGCACCCAGTGCACTGAGTGCTTGGCTAAGGGCAAGAGGGCAAGCTTTCTTGCTTCGAGCTCGCAAACCCCTCTGGAGCGGTAGAACTTGCGGTGTTTCTTTTCCATTTCGATATCCAAGTACTCAGTATCACTACTTTGGCCGTTTAGACTGGGGTAATTTTCGTCCGTCGTAATGACATAAGATGTTGGCTCGCCACATCGAACGGTAGGATTTGCATCCATTACGTTCGCTACATATGCCATATTATCGATTAGCTCTACGGCCATCGATTGCTCCTTTGGGTAAATCGAATGTTCTCTGCTGATGGCGAAGGCAGAGTTCATACTGATTATTTTTATTGCCAACACTTGCAGGCTTGTGGGTATTCAGAATAATACACATGTATATATGTAGTATGTACGAGTATATAGATTAATACCTGTTTTATATGGCTTTATTTTATTGCAGACCCGGCAATCTGTTTTCGTTAATTGCACTGCCATACGGTAAATTGCGGACAATTAGGAGTTAAATTGCTAAAACTTTCTCAATTGCCCAATTGTGCCTGTGTCTAAATATGGTATTAGGTATCCACAATTTTTTGTTTTCTTATATTAAAAAGGCGGGCGAAAATAATGACCGATTCAATAATAAAATTATTTAAGGGTTGTAAACACAACATTTGCACCAAATTTGGTTCACATCCATATGTACTTATGTCTTACTAAAGTTAGAGGTGGCACGCATCCCTTTTTATAGAAATTCTTACTGACCTCACTGGAAATTTGTGTACCAAATTTAGTGCCGACGTCGAAAAGAGTCCGGAAATGCCTTGAAACTCGGGAGGGAACATTTAGCTTTATTTTCAAAACTTTCATAAAAATATTGTTTACAAAAATACCGTGAAAGATAGGCGTTTTAATTAAGGGCAGTCCATGTCCTTAAATTCAGTTCGATATTTTAATCTTACCCAATTGATAGATCGTGTCCACGGATGGACAGCCACTGCTAAATTCATTTCTTTTTTTTATACCTTTCATGGAAAGTTTGGTCCGATGTTTGTAAGTACCAGAAGCAGAAGAGTTAGACCCATCAAAAAGTATTCCGAAATGATCAGGATGATGAGCTGAGTCGATTTAGCCATGCCCGTCTGTTTGAACGGAAACTAGTCCCTCAGTTTTTAAGCCATTTGAGTGTAACTTGGCAGTCTGGTGCCTTCTTATAATTTATTTGGCATTTGTCGGAATTGGCCAGTTCAGACGACTATAACGTATAAAGGAGACGATTACACCCATATTATATTTTGCTTCATAACCCCTGCATCACTTAATCAGCTAAAGACTTGAAATTTCGCACAAATATCATTTATTATAGATACTTTAATAACAGTCAAAGTTATTAATATCGAATAAATATAACATTTGGCTCCCATACAATAATTCTCCCCATGAAAGATATGAAGCCTTCGGCATAGCCGAAGAAAGCCTTTTTTTACTTATTTTCTGTTAAATTTTGGTATGTGGAAATCTATAACTATATCGATTAATTTCAGCTGTTACAAGCAACCGTTACGTGACTATGCTGCCAAAAAATAATACCGGACAACGACTGATGATAGTTTCTAAATGAAAATTATTCAACATTGCAAAAGCTTATACGGCGGCGTTAGCTTAGCTAAATGTGCTTAGCTCCTGGCTTAGTATTACGCGGGAGTCTTGAAGAAAGAAGTTTGACGACAAGAGAGTCTTATTCTTAAAATAAACTTTTTTTTTGCCGATTTCAGTGTTGCTGGTGTTTTTAACAATTTTTCACGAAAAATCCAGGCTTTTAGCTCTAAAAACAATTGATGATACAAAAGAAGTTATGTATGTGGATAAAAATAGCTAAAATCTAAATATTTACAATTTCAGATGGCACGTTATAAACAAACAAATTTTCCGGAAGATGATGCTAGCTCAGTTGGAGGGATTCATATAAACGAAGAGACATGTAGCAAAAGAATACAGATTCGATATCATACAGCACGAGTAAGTACTGTAGCGTTACCTAGTGGGCAACGCTTCCTAAGGTGCTCCATTGCACGGCACCCGTTCCTGCGGTGTGCTTTAATACGCGGGGCCACTCGCGAGCCGCTTTGGTCACGTCGACCCTTCTTTTGAAAAAAGGAATAAAAACTTTGTTTCGCGTTATTATTTTATTTTTATTTTACTGAAAAAGTTATTTTAAATGCGAAATGGCGCGTTCGCTTGTACAAAGTTGAATGTGTGTGGAAAAGTGAAAAATGCTGTTTTATGGCGCGATGGCCGCTAAGCACCATTGCCAACCTGCTAACAGTACGGCAGTGGTGAATATATAATTGGTGCTGCCGTATTGTTAGTAGTGCCATTACAGTACATACATACATACATACTACGTAGAACCCAAGAACTGCATGGCGTTTCGTTCCCTGTGGCAAGTTTTATCGGCCCATTTTACCACACCGAAGTCCAATAAGATCGAATTAGATTCTGATACGAATCAACAAATGTCGAATTCGTTCTTGTATGGTGAAATACGCTGAGATATATTGATACCGGAACGAGACGGAACTCGTACCTTCTTTGTAATGCACGTTCTTTGGTAGAAACTATTGATAAAAGTGTGGCCACATTTAATCAAATTTAGCTTACAATTTACTTTTGTTGTATATTTTATTTATTTATTTATTAAATATGAATCAACAATACAATTGTTGTTGCACTAAAAACAAAGGAGCACTGGCTGCCAGGACCTTCGGCTCGCTGGTTAAAAAAATTTAATATTTTCATTAAGTTGGTAAAATATAAAAGAAATAAAGTTAAATTACATTTTGCTCATGGTATATACATATATGGACAGTCATTACGTTACTTGGACTTACACGGGTGTGGCCAAATACATCGATCTAAATTAATTTTCTTAAGTTTGCTAGTTTTAGGTATGTTGCAACTTTTTGAATATTTTCCAAAGAAGTAATTTTTAATACATCATATATGTTTTCGTCTTTAAATCTGTGGTCACAAGCGATAATTGCCTAAGTCCTGTGTCTAATTGAAGCGAAATGAAGTCAACCCCTTAGTATGTCTGTAGTTGTTAAAGGTGACACACCGCAATGTTGGCAGGATGGTGTGTTGAGGCCCGTTAGCCGGAAAGAGTGTGTAGCGATGGAATGTTCTAATCGGAGTCGTGTGAATGCTTTGATGTCGTTGCAGTTACCCGTAGATGGATAGGCGGGCTTTATTCTGTTGACTTCAGTATAATGGTATTTAATAGACTTCCATAGAATGTCCTTTTTTCTTTTTAGAGTGAGGAGACGAAATTTGACCAATCTCTCTTAACCAGGTACTGAAAAGTTAATAACGGCTCTTTTCCGGCGGCCTTCGCCAGTTGATCTGCTAATTCGTTGCCTTGTATGTCACAATGGTCGGGAACCCACATTATTTTTAGGCGGTTATGATTTTCAATCAACTTGCTACGTATTGATGTTATAATATAACTTTTGTTATTGGAATTTAATACTGATGATATCGCCGACATACTATCGGTGCAGATGATGCTTTTGGTGTTTTTTTTTTAGCAAGTTCGATTGCTTCCCATATTGCGACAGCTTCAGCTGTGAATATGGACGAAAATGGTGGCAGTAGGCCTGAAGAAACGGTATCGCCGGAAGTGTTGACTGCAGCAAAGGAGGTATGATTTTTTGACTTCGATCCATCAGTAAATACTAGGTTCCATTTAGGTAAAAATGGTGTTGTGTGTTCGGTGAAGAGTTGTTGGTAGACACTTTGGGAAGTATTTCCTTTCTTATATTTTCCTAGGTCCAGAATAAAACTTGATTTTTGCACTGCCCAGGGCGGTAAACTACTTTGTGGATGTAAACGAGGCTTATTGATCCCAATTTCTTTTGCAAATTCAATACAGTGCGAAATCGTAGATTTCCGCCGAAGGGGGCATTTGCGGTTGAATTCCGTGAGAACCAGTTTATGAAGTAGGCTGTTTTTACAGACAAACAGCTTTGGAACTAATTTTTTTGTATTTAATTCCAATCAATCTTCAATAGATGGCAATCCTGCTTCCTCAAGAATAAACTTCGTGGGCGATTTCGGAAATGCCCTAATGGTGCGGCGAACGGCTGTTTGGTAGGGCGCGTAGAGTAGTTTGATATTGCTTTTGGCACAGTTGCCGTAGATTTGTAGTCCATAACCAATTTTAGACAGCGTAAACAATTTTGTAATATTTGTGAGTGTACAAATATTAATTAAACAATGTTTTGAAGTTAAGTACTTTATTACACTAAGTCTGGCAGCCAGTTGCTTTCTAATATACAAACAGTGTTCTTTGAAGTTCAGTCTTCTATCAAAGATTATACCCAAAAACATAAGACTATTTGTGTTGACAATATTAATATTTTTATATACTAGGTTTACATTACTACAGTTTTGTTTACGGCAAATATGAAGTGTTTTACACTTCATTATATTAATGTTGGCTCCGAAATATTCCGACCAATTGGATAGTTGTGCAAGTATATCTTGAAATGCTAGTTTTACAATGTTGAGGCCATTAGTTTTGCTAAAGAGAAAAACATCGTCGGCGTAGCATATATGAGACACGTTTTTATGTTTGATGATTACATCGTTTATACCGTTGAAAGCAATGATGAACAAAATTACAGACAAGGGCTAGCCTTGTGGAATGCCATTGTGAAGTTGGAAGGTGTCACAAAAGGTAGAGCTCACTTTCGTTTTAAGCTCACTTTCGTTTTAAACACAGTTAGTTATGGTGGTATTTATATTTCATTTTTCGAACTGATTGAGGACTACGTGGATACCCACTGTGTCGAAAGCTTTTTCAAAATCAATGCTCAGGGTAGACACATGGTTTCTGCCCGAAAGAGCGGAAGATATGTAGTTCTCAAAAAAAGGAAGGAATCCATAGTTACTTGGTGTGGGCTAATTAGCTTATTTTTAGAAATATACAAAGAAATGCGTCGTACTACAATTTTCTCAAGGAGCAGCAGAGAAGAGATATGGGTCTGAATCCCATAACTTATTGCGATGCGTAATTTGGTTTTGGTATCGGTACCACAATTGCATTTTTCCAAATTTGTGGGTAGATTCCTTGAAAAAGAATGTTATTATATAAATTAATTATTGTAAGTTTTAAACTAAGGGGTAAGTGAATACGAGAGCTGATTCGAACTCAGTCAAGTTCATTTTAGATTCGGTACTGGCAACCTGGTTGTGTCTTTTGTTTAGGATTTCGTTTTTAGCGGACACGAGAGTTGGATGAAAATTAGAGTCCAGAGATGAATTGGACCAAACGGTAGAAAAGTGATTAGCAATGTCTTTCCGGTTGAAGATCGGACCGTTTGCACTATTTAGAACTTGAATGTTTGTATGTGTATATGAGCCTGTGAGAGCTTTAATACCAGCCCAAGCCTTTTTTGGATTTGTTTTATGGTCAATTGTTTCAGAGAATCTGTTAAGACACTCCCTGCTTCGATTTTTTTTCTAAACATCGCGTTTGCTTTTTTATAGCTAGCTAGATTAGCCTGAGATCTAAATCGTTTAAACTCCTTCGAAAACATATTTTTTACCTTTCTCAAATTTGCGAGTTCATCAGACCAATACGGCACAATTTTTTTTTGTACTTTCATTGTGGATTGAGAAATTTGTCGAAGCAATGGTTAAGTCAATGTTGGTAAATGAGTGATGAGTAGAGAAATGTGTGGGTTTACTGTCGTTTAAAATAACCAGATGCTCTTTGATCAGTAGTTCCAGCTCAGGGTAATAGCTGTAAAAGCCTTTTATGTTCCATTGCAATATCTTAAACATAAGAGACCTAAAACAGAAGCTATGGAGTTTTTATTGAGTGTCATCTTCTGACATATTTTGATCATGAGCATGAGTATTGAGGTCGCTCGTCGGGGAGCCAGTGATCTCTGTTGTGGATCATTGTGAGAGATAATTGTTGTGGATGCTGTTTGCTTTTGTGCGAATATGTGAGAGAGTAGAATCAAATTGGAAAGAAGAATTAAGAAAACTTTGCAGGTCAGAATTGACATGGTTTGATAAAAACGATAGTGTGGTGTGGAGATTGCTAGCTTGTTGGTTGTTATTGTTGTTTTCTGAAGTTGATGCATTGTGTGAAATTATTTGGTGAGCATTTTCGAAATTTTTATTTTGTGATACGGCTATGGCATTTTGAATATTACTTGCTTGTTGAAAGTTATTTATTTCTGGTGCATTATTCTTTGAAGTATCGGTTGTTTTAATAGGGAGATTAGTTGGTGTAGTGGGTAAAATGGTGGAGGAGGTGGTATTCATTGGAGATTTTGGTAGTGCTTATTGATTTAGTGTTGTTTTGTTTTTCACTGATTTTATTTTGGGCTTCTCTGGCTACTCTAGCAAAGGAGGAATTCAGCGGCGTAGGTGTTTGTGCTTTGTAGAGTTGTAGGGCTTCGCGCTTCGAAGATTTAGTTTGACATTTCATTTTTAGGATTTATTTTGACTGTTTGTATTTTGGGCATGTGTTGGAGGAGGAGGGGTGATCGCCGGAGCAATTGCCGCAGAACATAGGTGAGCATGGTGGAGGGTGGGGGGTAGATTGCATAGTTCGCAGCTAGGAGCATTCTTGCAGCGTTTAGCTGTGTGTCCTAAAATCTGGCAGCTTTCACACCTCAGAGGGTTGGGAAAATATGGCCGAACCTTGGCGTTGCGCTAGGAAACTTCTACCTTTTAAGGGAGAATGTAAAGGTCGAATGTAAGCAAAACAACACCAGTGTGCTGCAGCTCGTTGTTCACAAACTTCTTGAATTTATAAACCGATATAACGCCCTGGCTATACATATTTTCAATAATTTCTTTTTCCTCGACATTATTTAAACAAGGGGCGTAGATCGTTCCTTTTGAACAGTTGAGGTTATCATTGTATACAGCATCTATTTCACATACACCAGTTAGTTTCTTAGTTGTAATACATTTTTGAGCAATTTTTGTGTTTTTAACTAATAGCAATAGGTTGCCGTCTCTTAGTTCTGATATTGATATGATTTCCTTGCTGCTTAACTCCAAGGCCTTCTGCACCGCAAAGCAAGAGCTTTTGGATATGGGCTTATTGGTGTCCGTAGCACGAATCGTAAGGAACTTTGGATTGTCTTTTTTCAATTGTGGTAGTTCAGGAAACTTTATTGGGCAATAGGATGGCTTTTTCCTTTTCGGATGGGGACTTGCAGCAAGCAGTGCAAACCGGTTGTCCCCGAGATTTGCTGTATGTGTAAACGAGATAAAAGACAATTCATTTTAATTGAATATAATCACCTGCCTCTAACATATTTATACCCGAGCGTACTTGCACTTGTACTCTAACAACCCGTGTGGAGCCTTGGGTCACAGCTAATAGAGAGGGAGCTTTAGCGGAGCCACTCCGACATATTCGGTTTAAGGGTCAACTAAAGTCCGCAGCGTCTGTTCACCAGGAGGTGCGGCTGCAAGCGGGCGTCTGTCTTGGAGCAAGCTGCTCGCTATATAAACGAATTAAAAAATCTCAACCCCCAGCAATGGGTTGTGCGCAGGGCTTGGAACCCGCCACGTAAAAAAAACTACTTCCAATGAAAAACAAAACAAAGCCTCGGATGAGACCCCCATTTTTTGATGACGACCACAGCAAACGTTTAAAGGGCAATGATTTGAGGGCATGCACCTGGAATGTCCGGACCCTTAATTGGGAAGGTGCCTCTGCCCAGCTGGTTGATGTCCTCAGCAGAGGAAAGGCTGACATCGCCGCCATTCAAGAGATGCGATGAACGGGGCAAGGGAAAAAATCGATAGGCCCTTGCGACATCTACTACAGCTGCCATGTAAAGGAGCGCAAATTTGGTGTCGGATTTGTGGTGGGAGAGAGACTGCGCCGTAAAGTACTGTCGTTCACTCCGGCGGACTAGCGTCTCGCCACAATCCGCATCAAGGCGAGATTCTTCAACATCTACCTGATTTGCACCCACGGCCCGACGGAAGAGAAGGACGATGGGACTAAAGATCGCTTCTACGATCTCCTTGGCCGCACGTATGAGCGGTGCCTCCTCCACGATATAAAAATCGTGCTTGGCGACGTCAATACCAAGGTGGGCAAGGAGGGCATCTTTGGTTCCACAGTCGGAAAATTCAGTCTCCGCGACGAAGCGTCCGATAACGGATTGAGACTGATCCACTTCGCCGGGGCCCGAAACATGGCAGTCTGTAAGACACGAAACCAAATCGACCACGTTGTGATAGACGGAAGACATGCTTCCAGTGTCCTAAATGTGCGCACGAACCGAGGAGCCAACGTCGACTCGGATCATTTTCTTGTGGCAGCTAAGATCCGCACGCGCCTCTGTGCAGCAAAAAGCGCGCGCAAATGGACGCAAGGAAAGCTCGACGCCGGAAAGCTGCAATCGCAACAGACAGCCACCCACTTCGCCACCCGACTTGCACTCCTGCTCTCTGAGAGCAATAATCAACAGAACGATATTTCGGAGCAGTGGAACCATATATCTCGCTGTCTACATACCGCCGCTGAAGAATCCATCGGATTTCAGCGAGTCCGAAAGAACAACTGGTATTACGAGGAATGTTGCGCAGCTACGGAACGTAAAGACGCTGCCTACAGGGCCACACTGCGATCGGGCGCAACGCGAGCTGTGCGGGAGCGTTATCGTGAGTTGAAGAAGGAAGCAAGACGCATTTTTCGTGAGAAAGAGAAAGGCCGAAATGCGTGAGTGCGAAGAGCTTGAGATGCTGGCCGACAGGAATAGCGCCCGAACATTTTCCCAGAAAGTACGGAGGCTACCAGAAGGTTTCAAGACCGGAGCGACTTCCAAGAAGAATGAAAACGGCGACTTTGTAACGGATGTCCACAGCATACTTAAATTATGGAGGGAGCACTTCTCCACACTGCTTAATGAAAGCAATTGCAACAACCCTGGAGAAGATGTTGAACCCGAATCCCCAATCAATGATGATGGACGCAATGTACCATCACCCGACTATGACGAAATTCGGAAAGCGATAGCACGGCTGAAGAACAACAAAGCCTCCGGGACCGATGGGTTACCAGCTGAGTTATTTAAGTACGGCGGAGAGGAGCTGGTTAAGTGCATGCACGAGCTCATCTCTAGAATATGGTCGCAAGAAGGCATGCCTACTGATTGGAACTTAAGTGCGCTCTGCCCAATCTACAAAAAGGGTGATCCTGCAGTTTGCGCCAATTATCGCGGGATTAGTCTTCTTAACATCTCATATAAGGTTCTATCGAGTGTATTGTGTGAAAGACTTAAGCCCACCGTCAATGAACTGATTGGACCTTATCAGTGTGGCTTTAGACCTGGTAAATCCACCTCCGACCAGATATTCACAATACGCCAGATCTTAGAAAAGACCCGAGAAAGAAGAATCGACACACACCATCTTTTTGTCGACTTCAAAGCCGCCTTCGACAGCACGAAAACCAGTTTCCTATTTGCCGCAATGTCGGATTTCGGTATCCCGGCAAAAGTTATACGGCTATGTAAAATGACGTTGAGCAACACCACCAGCTCCGTCAGAATCGGGTAGGACCTCTCCGGCCGTTTGATACCAAACGAGGTTTCACACAGGGTTACTCTTTGTCGTGCGATTTCTTTAACCTGATGCTGGAGAAGATAGTTCGAGCCGCAGAACTTAATCGGTCAGGCACCATCTTTTATAAGAGTGTGCAATTGCTGGCGTACGCCGATGACATTGATATCATCGGTCTTAACAACCGCGCAGTTAGTTCTGCCTTCTCCAAACTGGATAGAATAATGTCAGACGAGTAGGACGTGTTTGTACGGAGCTCCTGAGTTTTTCACGATTTTAATTGCTTAATTTGAAATTTCCATATATCTGGTGCAACATTTGTGTACGTGACTGTAACTAATCGTTCTTGTGTGCTGGTGATTTAATATTACCTTCAAGATGTCCACTACACAACGCAAAAATCCATCACGCAAAGCTACATCGCCCCCGAAAACACCACTAACGCCATCATCATTTATGGTTGAAAGTTTTGCGAAGAAGATGGAAGAGCAAAGAGTTCGCATTATTGAAGAGCTGACCGCAGTAATGAAGAGCTCAGAGGAGAGAGTTATGCAAAAAATCGGTGAGTTAGCTGCGGAAACAGCAAATCTAAAGCTGTTTATTGTAACGATTGAGAAGAGAGTTACTGCAGTTGAGAACTCGTGTACTGAGTTTCCTACCTTACGCTGTGATATTGCTGCTGCTCGCGCTCAACTCTGTGAACTCGAAAGCAGCGCAGTTGCCACCGATATCATCATAAACGGTATCCCACAAACTGTTGATGAAAATTTGCCAAATATATTCAACAAAATCTGCAATGCGATGCAATGCAAGACTCTGCCGATACGTGATGTGTTCCATTTGCGAAGTGCAAAAAACAAAACGCAAAAAGGTAACAACAACCATGCGCCCGTGATTGTGAAATTGTTCTCTGCACATGGTCGCTCACAATTTTTTAAGAATATTGCGGCATTTTACAAGGCAAAAAAGAGATCACTTGCGCTCTCTCATATTGACTGGTTATGGAGCGATTTATATGCACGAGAGCTTCCCAAAGATGCTGCGTGAGGTCACTTCGTATGCCTCGGAGCTTAAGAGAAATAAGAGATTGACTTCAGCGTTCTCAATCCATGGCAAAGTTTTTGTGCGGTTAAGGCCTAATGATGATCCCAAATTAGTACGCACTAAAGCAGACGTGGATTCTCTTGCAAGCAACGCAACTAAATGAGTATAAAATGTTAACTAGATTACGCTTAACGCATTTACAATTCATTTACAATTCATTAACATCAATGTATTTATTTATTGCTTACTTTTTATGTTAATTCAGAAAGCTTTCTCTCATGCTGTTATATCTTCTCTTCGTTGCCCTAATATAAGTCTACTTTTGTTAAATATTTATTTTATTATTGTTTTACATACACCTGTCAACCCCCAATTTTTGTCAATTTGAAGTGCTTTTATGTATGCCTTATGACTCTACGTGATGTAACTGCTGGCTCTAGCGATGTAAATTTAAAAACATCTTTGAAATTGGTAAGCGATTTCCATCCTGGATTTCAAATTTGCCACCTAAACGCGAGAAGTTTAAACCTTTCCATACTTGACTACCTAAGATATATTTTTGATAATGTGTGTATTGATGTTTTGTGTTGGACCGAGACTTGGTTTAAAAGAGACAATATATATCAATTTAGCAACCTTTAGGTTGTGAGGAATGATAGAAATCTGGACAAGCGAGGTGGTGGTATAGCAATTTATCACAAGAAAGAATTACAGCACAAAATATTATATAAGTTGAACCTTCTTGATCCTGTGGAGTGTTTAATGGTTGAATTTTTTAATAACCTTCAATGTTGTCTTTTGATATGTGTTTATAACCCGAGTAGGTCATGTGATTTAAGTAACTTATTTCGACATATCAATAAATTCAGTGTAATTTATGAGCATATAATATTATGTGGTGATTTAAACATCGATTTGCTGTTGAAAAATGAGCGTGCTAATGATCTGTTGGATAATATGTCAAGTGTTGGTTTAAATGTAGTAAACAACTTTCCTACTCGCTTTGGCCCCAAACGTAAGCCTAGCTTACTAGATTTGTTTTGTGTGTCTGATATGTCCCGTGTATTGCATTTTGACAAACAAATGGGCGAAACAAATATTATGCTTTCTGGAAGCAAAATAATAGTGAAGAAAATTGGACTATGTTCAAGCTTATGCGAAACAGAGCTACTGAAACCACGCGTAAAGCAAAGAGGTTTTACTTCCAAGGTAAACTCATTGCAAACCTTTCACCTAAGTGCTGTGGAATAACTTAAAAAATCTTGGGGTAAAGCAAGAATTGAAAACTGAATGTCTGGTCGATGCTGACGTTATGAATGAGTACTTTTCAGGAAAATCTCCAGAAGAAAATGTTGACTTTAAACCTGATTGCAATCTATTAACTTGCTTTGGCAGAAAATTTAATTTTAATCATGTCACTGAATCTGAGGTTATACCAAGTATACTTTCAATCAAGTCTAATGCAGTGGGTGAGGATAAAATAAGCTTAAGATTTATAAAACTACTCTTGCCGTATATTATTTCACCTTTGACGCATATAATAAATTTTTCGCTAACAACATCAAGGTTTCCTGACAGTTGGAAAGTCGCTAATATAATTCCTGTTGCCAAAAAAAGTAATGCCACTCAACCTTGTGACTTTCGACAAATAAGTATTTTGGCATCATTGTCGAAGGTCTCTTCTCCGAATATCAATCCGGTTATCGTCGGAGGCAAAGTTGCTCAACTGCTGTGCTTAAAGTGATGGAGGATATACGGCCATTCTTTGATAAGGGGGACCTGACAATTCTTACACTACTGGACTTTTCCAAAGCATTTGATACTGTTTGTCATAAAATTGTTTGCCAAAAACTTGTTTCGTACTTCGAATTCAGCCATGATGCAGTTAGCTTAATAATGAGTTACCTTACAAATAGACAACAAATGGTAGTATTAAAGAGTAGCAGCTCAGCCTTAATGTCAATCAAAGCAGGCGTACCGCAAGGTTCTATTCTGGGTCCCGTTTTATTTCTTTTATATATTAATGAAATTGGAAATTGCTGTAGAAATGTGTCTATTCACTTATGCGCTGATGATGCGCAGATATACCTCTCTGCACCTCTAGGCCTTACGGAGGACTTAGTTTTTAGAATGAATGAAGATCTAGAATCAATTTATATCTGGTCAGAACTTGATAGGCTGAATCTCAACGCAGCCAAAACACATGCAATAGTCTTATCTAATCGCTCGTGTACCATGGATGATGTCTCACCTTTAATACTAAAAGGAACTGAAATTAAGTACGAGAAAGTTGTTACAATCCTTGGATTCAAGATGAACACAACTCTATTATATGTCGACCATGTAAATGCGTCAATCAGCAAGTCGTATTATGTACTCAGACATCTTTGGAAGACAGCAGCCTATATACTTTCGGACATAAAACTTAAGCTAGTCAAAACGCTATTGGTGCCTATAATATCTTATCAAGAGTGTGTATTTGGTAGCCTGGACAAGGACTCCATGGAAAAGCTACAATTACTAATTAATAATGCTGCTAGATATATATATATGAAACGAAAATTTGACCACATTTCTGAGTTATCTATACAAATCCTTGGCTGTAGCTTATCTGCATTTTTTGACCGTCGCTTATTGTTATTTATACACAAGATAATCTACACACGTTGTTATTATCTCTTCCTTAAATTAACCTTTGCGCAGTCAACTCGTACATGCAACCTTATAGTCCCACAATATAGGTATTCAGGTACCTCCCGAATTTTTTTCGTTAGAGCTGTTCAGTTATGGAACTCTTTACCCAATAAATTAAAACTGGAATCAAATCTAAGGCAGTTCGAATTGGCAATTTATTCTATATTCTTACTCTAAGTCTTAATATTTATATATATTGTTAATCGCTTTTCTACCTTTCAAATTTCTGCTACCTTATGTGGCCGCTGTGGCCGAGTTGGTAGCGGTGCGTGCTATAACTTGATATGCCGGTGAGTTCGAGGTTCGAATCTCAGTCCGGGCAAGCAAAATCTTAATAACAGAAAAAGTTTTTTCTAATAGCGGTCACCCCTCGGCAGGCAATGGCAAACCTCCGAGGGTATTTCTGCCATGAAAAAGCTTCTCATTAAATACATCTGCCGTTCGGAGTCGGCACAAAACTGTAGGTCCCTCCAGTTGTGATATAATATAAAAACGCACACCACAAATGGTAGGAGAAGCTCGGCCAAACACTGAGCTATATAGTGTACGCGCCAAAATTATATATATATATGTACACTATATTAAGTCCTATATTGTTCAAAATAAATAGTTTTAAAGTATTCACTTTTATACTTAAGTAATTTTTTGTGATTATTACACGTTAAAAGACTATGTCTTACTTGTGTCTAAATAATTAATAATATGATTTGTTGTCAAATAAATAGAGAAGCGAAGCGAATGGGTCTGGAGGTGAACGAGGGCAAGACGAAGTATCTCCTGTCATCAAATAGACAGTCGGCACATTCACGACTGGGATCAAACATCACTGTTGACAGTTATAACTTCGAAAAAGTAGAGGACTTCGTTTACTTAGGAACCAGCATTAACACCAATAATAGAGTCAGCCTTGAAATCCAACACAGAATCTCTCTTGCCAACAAGTGCTACTTCGGACTGAGTAGGCAACTGCACAGTAAATTCCTCTCTCGACGGACAAAAACCATACTCTATAAGTCTCTCATCATGCCCGTCCTATTATATGGCGCAGAAGCATGGACGATGACAACATCAGATGAGAGGGCTCTTGGAGTGTTCGAGAAAAAGATTCTTCGAATGATTTATGGACCTTTGCGTCTTTGCGACGGCGAATACCGTGTACGATGGAACGAGGAGCTGTAGGAGCTGTACAATGACGTAGATATAGTGCAGCGGATTAAGAATCAGCGGCTGAATCAGCCCTGAAGGTTTTTGACGCGGTACCCGCGGGTGGTAGCAGAAGAAAAGGAAGACCTCCTCTGCGTTGGAAAAACCAAGTGGAAAAAGACTTGCCTATACTTGCGATTTCCAATGGGCGCCAGTTAGGACGAGATAGGGACAGCTGGCGTGCTTTGTTGACTTCGGCCAAAATCGCTTAGCGTTACCACGCCCAGTTATGAAAAATTTCGTTAACATTTTTTGAAATCGAACCATAACCTAGCCCACCTCCCACATAACGGAAATTTTGAAAAATGCAAATATATCGTTTTTTCTTTATCTACTGGAACATATTAATATAAATTTGATATTTAGAGAGATAGTAAATTAAGAAACTTGATTTTTATAAAATTTTGAAAAATGGGTGTTACCACGCCCTCTTATAAAAAAAGTCTGTAGGTATCTCAATAACGATGAAAGCTATCGTCACATATCAGATATCACTAGCATCACCGTCATTTTTGAAATCGGACCATAACCACGCCCAACTTCCATATAACGCATATTTTTAAAACTGCAAAAAACTTCGTTTTTCAGTATTTGTTGGAAGAATTTGAGTAAAGTTTAATGCGATTCGAAACAAAGAAACGGAGGTTTTTATGAAATTATGGGCACCGCCCACACAAAAATACATCGCGAAGGTATATAAAATTCGGTTTCGGCCGAATTTAGCTTTCCTTACTTACTAATACAAGCATTGTTATTAACTTTGCTTGAGGGCGTGAACAAAAAACATAAAAAGAAACTAAGAATTATGTAATTTTATACATTGTTACGTACGGGTCATTGGATGACGAGCTACCTTTGTTGAAAAATAGGGAAAATTCAATCCCAGTGGGTTTGCGACTGATGGGGTTCTGTTCGTCGTCGTCAATTCAATCGAGCCACATGCCTATATTTGCCCTACAACACGTCTTGCATATGCATTAAAGAAGACTTCGATGGCACACGCCCCTATTTCGCTAAATTTAACACGCTTCTCGATCGAACACTGGAACTTCCTTACTTGATTTAATTATGTTGGCTGATGCTCGATGCTTAATAATAACGCGTCCACTCTGCTCGCCGTCGCCCCAGAAAAAAAGTAAAAGGGAATTATCGACATTTGCTGCTGCCAATAGCCTACTAAGTCCAACTTAGCACTTGCTTACAAGAGAGAATATCTATTCGATTTCAATAACTCTATCATTATTTTTGTTTTTGACGTTTGTTTCTTAATACGCGAAGTGCTTCCTGTTTTAAAATAATAAGTCTTTGTAATGTGTGTGCATGGATGTGAGTGCCAATTATTATACGATACGAAACTCTCATTCGCTGTAAGCGCTTACCACATGTGCATTTTTTTAAACATTTGTAACTGTTCCACTATGAATGAAACCAGATGTGGTAATTTTCAAAGCATTTTCATGGAGATTTCATGAATTTGATAATTTAGGTATGCAAACGGAATAAATGCAAACACAATGAAAATACAAGTAACACACATACTTTCATGTAAAAAATTATAAATTTATGAGATCAGCATAAAAACTTCATAATATACCAGCAATTTTAACTGAGATAATTAGTATCAGTTTTCACAAAGCCTAACATATAAAATTCAATGAAACTGTGTATATATTTGTATGTATACATATACAGTTTGCAGTTAAAAAGTATTTAAAAAAGTAATTTATTACCATTTTTATTCGCATTTTTAATGGCACTTTTTCTAAATAAAACGCATAATTTTTGTGTTAAGTTAAACATTTTACACTTTGCTATCGCTAAAAAAGATTATTTAACTCTTTATTTTAAGATTGTTACAACTTTTTTTTAGGAAACAACTCAATATATTTTACTGCACAATCAGAAAACGCACTAATTTGATTGATAATTTACACATATCTCCTCTGGTATCTCGCTATTTTACTAGTAAGCTAAGGGGGAGTCATTCGGTTTTGTTGCCAGCATGAAAATTAAGATGAGTTCCCCTGTATTACCAGCAGTTGAAAGAGTTTCGTATCATACATATAACCCTTGGTGAGTGTTCCGATGTATGGTACATGCGGTGATTGTCTATTTGATGACAGGAAAAACTTCGTCTTGCACTCTTTCGCCTTAAGATCAATTCGCTTCTTTATGTAGTTAAAACTTGTAAACCCGACAATATCAATGTTATCACCTACGCCAGCAGTTGCACGCTTTTAAGTCACCTTGTTTTTTGTGCTGCTCTAAGTGTCTGACGCCGCACTGATAAAGTCGAATCAGTATATTTACTGTGGGTTTCAATCTGTCTCATCACACGACCGATACAACCTTAAAACGATCTATAAGGCTGAGTTTATGTTGGAGCTGCGATAAATGCGAAGATAGCAGTGACTAGAGCATAGCGAAAAATCTACGCTTTGATGTAGTGTTTATGTTGAAGCTGCGTGAAAGCGAAGAGAGCTGAGATAGCACCGACTAGAGCATAGCGTACAACAACGCTTCGATGTGGTTTTTATGTAGAAGCTGCGATATAAGAGTTGATATTAGTGCGGCTTTAGTTTGAAGGTGAATTTAACAAAAAAAATGTCCCATTCCGATGAAGAAATGTTGTTTTTGTCCGCAAATTTTAAGCAAACCCAATTATTGAGGGAGGTCAGATTTTAGGCGTGTTTCATAATTTGTCAAGATTTCGGAGTACATGCGAATGAATACTGAAACCTTTGATTATATTTTATTAAAAATTGTAGAAAAGTTAAGGAAAAATGGTACAATTGTCATACCAGAGCTATTTTGCATGAGGAGCAAATTATTGTAACTTTTCACACTTGTAAAACATGCAGTAGTACTACAAAAAATATCAACATTATAATTTTTTTAACTTAATAAAGCAAATTAATATTTTTCAATTGTGGTGGTTTGCATTTTTTTTTTGGTTCCATATAGCAGGCCTTGAAAAATTTCTCTTATTGGCTTTTTTGTGTTCATGTTGATCAAAGCGACTAGATCGTTAAGGTCATGCCACATAAAACTTCTGCTTCGCTTTACGTCAGAGTTTAGCTTTGACAGCAAAGATGAATGCATGCAATTATACGAAATTTCCCACATAGGCAACACCGTCGCCAAAGCGAAGCGAAATCTTAGGCAACTCTCATCTTTTCGCTGACTTTGACAGTTCGCTCTTACCAATTTTTTTTTATTTCTGACATTTGTTTGTAAACGGTCGACGAATAATTGAAAATTTTCCCACAAAAACAAGGAAAATATAAAATTTAACTGAAATAAATGCTTAAATATACATTTTTTTAAATTTAGGAGTTTCTGGTAATTGTATTTTATTGTATATAAATATATGTATGTATATACTTACATATGTATGTGATGATTTACTAAAGGCTTTTTCTTTTATAATAGAGGAGCATTGCTGAGCACGGTGGAAGTCACTTCGTGACCGGTTTTGTGCGGGAGGTGGCAGCAAAGATATAATTCCCTTACCCACATTTTCCGCCTTGATAGGTTTTTTAAACATAATAAGGCTCGTGAAGTAAAAGAACTATTAACATAACTTCCATAATGTCCATAATTATGCCGAATGTATGTAAATATGTTTATAATGTTCCGTGCGATTTTCACAACTCACAATAAACAAACGAAAAGTATGTATTGTCAAAGTTTTATTGTGGCATACCTTTTGCGTTTTTCGCTTTTCTGACAAAGTTACATATGTCACGTAAAGCGAAGCAAGTCCTATGTGGCATGGCCTTTAGTATTTGTTCTCAGCTCTGCTCCAACATGAACCCATATACGCGATGCTCATTTACTATTTGCTCTGCTATTATCGCAGCTCCTCTCGCATCTCTTATCGCATCTCCAACATAAACACACATACGAGGTACCCATTTACAATTTTCTCTGCTATTATTTTAGCTCTTATCTTCGCTTTTATCGCAGCACCAACATAAACGCACTCTTAGAAGGTCGTATACCGTGCTCCAGAGTGCAGAGCTTGCAGCAAGTCTAGTTACCCTTACAAACCCCCAAGAGAAATAGAAAATTATGGAAAGGCAATTTACCATCTCTCAGAAGGAGGAAGACAAGCTACGCTAAAGTCAAGCATATCTTAGCGGTAATAAGATCGATATATTCTGTAGTAATTATCGAGAATAAAGAGAGAGATACCGAAAGCGGTACTGTTATTTTTGGGAAAAGTTTTAAGTTTAAATCAGTGTTTAATTGGAGCTTTTCAGCCGGTTGTTGTAGAATAAACAAACGCTTATCTTTTTCTTCTACGTGTTTCGATTCATATTCGCGTCTTCCTTAGGGAGTCTATTTACTATTGAACTATTGAAAAATGCACCGCTTCATAGAAGGCGCCTCCTGGGAAAACACAAAGGACGAGTCCAAACCTAGAAAAACCAGAATAATACATGCATGTTGCAGGGCGCTCAGGTAACGATCGGGAAGCTTATCTACCCGTGGAACCTCGTCAAACCTTAAAGAGGAGAAGTGAACGATTGTGGTTACAAAAAGGGAAACCAAGGCAAGGGCTGCCACAATCGTCATTGTCAAAGTGGAAGAGGCAACGTATGCTGACATCGTACGTGAAGTAAAAAGAGAGAGGAATTCAAACCCCTGGGAAATTATGTGAAGTTAATACGAAGAACTTCTAAAGGGGAGTGCAACTGCCACTTAAAAGATATCCGGAGATTATTTCCAATATTTACCAAACAAAAATCAAAGCCATCCTCAAAGAAACCGATATAGCTTTTGTAAAATCACAAACAATAACGATACACTTCAGAAATCTGGAAGAAATTACAAAGATGAAGTATCGCATCTACAAAGCAAAAATACACAGCCGGACTTAAATGCTATACACAGCATTTTTCGTGGGCTACAGTGAAACGAAATCTTTGATAATGATGACAATGTTTAGAGGAGCTCTCGAAGCTGGCAACTCTAAGTGTTCATGTATGAATCGGAGTATGAGATCTCAGTAATAACCGAGTAATACAAAAATCGGGACAACCAGCGGTGGATATCGGAAATGTCATGTATTCAACAATGAAAAATTATGCAATCTGCTGCAGGTTTCAGGTAGGGGATGATTTGTGATATGTACCCTTTCAGCTGTTTGAGGATGGTGTTGCAGCAATATCTCTAGAAGCGTGCTTGGGGAATTGTTTGTGGCAGCATTATATAGCCATAAAGACATCCGTTCGAGTAAGAAAATCAGTATTTGTTCAATTTTCCGATTCCGGCAAACAGTTTAAAACACCAGTGATGGAAAATGGAAAGCCTATCTGGAGAATTATGTCGAGACACCTAGCGGTTTATCCGAAAACCAAAAAATTAAATTTATTATGATAGTAAGAGCCCTTAATGTTCGAGCGGTTTTAGCAAAACGCGAATTTATATCTCCCGAAAGAATGAGTAGATGCAACTCAATGTACATATTCCGTTAGGTCATGTAAAAGCAATACAAAATCACAAAATGTTAAATATATATTAAATTTCGCTTCTGTGTGGTTTCTCTGCATTTCCACTCGTGTACGTAAGTTCTAATAATTGAATATTACTATAAATTCCTAGCATATGAATTCAACATTCCATTGGCATGGTACTTAAATACTTATAAATTTTACGTAGTATAATTAATGCTCAACTATGAACAAAGTTTGGGTGGAGAAAAAGTTTTAAATTAATATCCATGCATTTATGAATGTACATACATATGTATGTATACACATGATTTGCAGTAATATTCAAAAAAATTGCGAATAACTTATGTATATAAAAGTAAAAATTATGTATCAACAAATGCAAATCGCCGCCGACATTATAGCATTTGCGTTTGCGCACCACCATTATAGCAAATCTTATTATACACACAAATAACGCAAAAGAGGACTCTTCATTAATTAATAAAACAAATGTTATTATTATTTGACAAATACTATTCGGCTTTTTACTTTACATTTCCATTAATTTTACAAATGCACATATAAGTATGAATATACATTTTATCAAACATATTATAATTATTCTGCTTTTTATTAAATTGTCAAAATCATCCCAAAATAAGTCTGTTTTTCTTACATATATGAGAATATACAAGCTGTTAAATTTCTTTCGGCCTCACTCAGCTCTGTTAACTTGTCACTCTCGCTATTTCCCCTGTTAGCCCTGGCGTGGTGGGACTCTGCAAGACATTTCGTTGGATTTTGACAATTCACATTGATATTTGCGTGAAAATCTTCTCTGTCAAATATAAGTTCTCTGCTGTTAATGAGCTGATAGCGTGCGGGGTATGAAGGTAAAGGCTCAGTAAAGATGAGGGATCGTAACATAAACCTAATACAAGTCTTTTGCGCAAGCTCAATTCTTTTTATAGGACCAAAGTGAGAAGGTCGCGAAATATTGGCCGCATATTCAAGGCGTGACGTCACAAAAGCACTGTATAGTGTTTTTAGTTTATATGGATCTGAAAAGTCTGAGCTATTTCGCCGAAAAAAAGATAACATCGAATAGGAGTTAGAAACAATGTAGTCAATATGGCTTTTAAACATCAACTTCGAGTCGAGATAGATGTCCAAATCCTTGACCTGAACTACAGATTTAAGAGGATTACCGAGAATAGGAAATAAGGTATTGATTAAATTTAGCTTTCTGGAATAAATCATGTGATAATATTTACTAGTATTTAGAGGTATCCGGTTTCTCTCACACCAATAGGTTATCCTGTTGAAATCTGATTGAAGGAAACAGGAGTCCTGGGTATTTTTTATAGCGGAGTAAACTTTTAGATCATCAGCGTACATAAGAAATTTCGAGAACAAAAAACAGAAACGTATGTCATTTATAAAAACAATAAACAGAAGGGGGCCGAGGATACTACCTTAAGGGACACCAGAGCTAACATGAAAAGAACGGGAAACTTTCTAGTGAAACCGCAACATACCTATGGCAGATATAGTGATGCATTTTTAATGAAAACCAGCATATGCTAATTTAGCAATCAAAATTTGATGTGATACCTTATCGAACGCCTTAGAGAAGTCGGTATATACTGAATCGACTTAAAACCCTGATTCAAAACTCGCAAGGCAGTCTTCGGAAAAAGTAGTTAGATTTGACACGTTTAACAAATCCATGCTGGTTTGGACTAATCATATTCTGTACATCATACCACATTTTTTTCTTAATAATGCTTTCAAACAGTTTGGCAACCGTAGTTAATTTTGCAATAGGTCTATAATTTGATATATCATTTCTATTTCCACTTTTAAAAATCGGAGTAATAACAGTTATTTTCCAGTCTTTAATAAAAGCACCCTGTGATAGCATGAGTTACAAATAAGTGTTAATGGTTTAATAAGAGCCATAGATTTTTTTGAAAGGTATCTTCACGATACTGTAGCACAATACCAACTTCTTATCAATGTCCGCATGCTTCGCAACATAGTTAATAATGTCTTCAGATTTAGCGGTGGTAGCAAATGAAGAGATATGAAGCCAACTAAAACGCGCAACAACGACCAGCTCAGCACAAGTATTCTTATCAACGCGAAAGGCATTTCTTTTCGTTTTCTTTTTACCGACGCTAAACCACTCTCAGTTATTGGAAACAGGAGCTTTCTTGTTGTTACACTCCACAGGCAACGCAAAGCATTAGCATCGCCGGTGCAGGTAATTTTACTGTCACTATTACACTCACGGAAGGCAAAACATCAACATAGCAAGCACTGGCAGTACCTGAGTAGTTGACCATATTAATGGATCCAAAGGATAGTCAGCAGCCGAAATCGACAGGAAACCAGAACATTAGCCAAGAACTACTGTATTGGTATTGCGGAGCGAACCATGCTCTCTTTTACAGTTTTTGTTGCGAGAAATTGCAGAAGCTGCCAAATTTGCGTATGTGTTAGAAGTGACCAAAGTAGCAGACGAGACATAGGCAGAATCCGAACGGAGAGCAGATTTAGTATTGTGAACCGAAGTCAGCGGTGATTTATCGCAAGAAAGCTTTTTGAAGCAGACATTAGCACGAAGATCTTTGACTTTAGAAGAGAGCGTAGAAATTGCAGAGACGATATCTTCAAAGTGCAGTTTACTCTTAAGTGTGTGAAGCTCAGATTGCAAGCACTCAATATTGCTGAGCATACACTTCTTATTTTCATGTAGTAAAGTTAATAGCGCAACAGCTCGGACATAATCAGCCCTAAGAGTAGCAATCTATTTAAGTAAAGTCTTTAGCTTATCTTCTTCAGTGTACCAAGAGGTGGTGTTCTCATCCGCCAGCCTGCCCTTACTCCAATCCCAAAGAGTTATATAGTCTGACTGTTATTTTTGTTCCTAAAATTTCGTCAAGATCTATGCTGTGTATACCTCTCGCTTCGGAGGTATGAAGGGAACGTGAACCCGTCGTCGGAGGCATACTGGAAAACCTTCCTTTTCTGCTTCAGAAAGGCTTCCCGCAGCCCCGCAGCATTCTCTCTGCTCCGGCAAAGTTCGTCGCGTTGTCGCATTTTATCGTGCACCCTTTGAGGGCAAAATAAATATATCAGCGGTGAATTCAGATACAAGCTCTAGGTGTACAGCCCTTGAAGCAAAACAATTTAATATGACAATGTGTTTTGAAGGGTATTTTTAAAATTATGTAAATCGGCCAGCAATAATTAATCCTATCGGCGGATTGATTGCCCATGATCTGACTTTGCAGTTTCGGCTTGTAATAAAAATAGTGAATGCAATCTCTAACAGTTCGACTGCAAGCTTCTCGAGCATTTACCAAGTATGTTTGTTCTCGCAGAATTGCAACCATTACCTTCGGGCCAGCATGATGATTCGGAAAATGTAGGAACCGGATATATGCCTTCAGAAACTGTTAATTTATCATCATAGGACGTTGACGCGTTTAGCAACCGACCATCTACTCGAATTAATTTAAACGATAACGATTAACTGGAGTCAACTTCTGCACACTTCAGGGTAGCAGGAGATTTTTCAATAATTTATGAATTTCTATGCTTAACCCAAAATGTTGAATTTTTTCGGCAATTTAAAGGAGACTCAGTGGTAATTCCTTTGATGTGGGTTTACTTCAAATTCTAACATTTGATCTCGTATATCTCTTTCTAAGTCATATCAGCACGTCAGCGAAGCACATGTCGCCACGAAACATTCTGAGTTCTAAATGCGGAAGAGATTTAGTCTTCAGCGGAGCCACTCTAGAATTCACAGTAAGCAGCGTACGTCACGTAACACTAGCAGGTTGGCTACGCATATAGAAACAGCAGCCCTAAGCTGTTATTGAAGCGTTTGAAAAGCCATGCATTTGGTAGCTTGTACTCGACTCTGTAGTTACATACCCAGGAATGCGGAAGCTGTGTAGGTTGGCTTTAAATTTTGGCGTAAGTGACCAAGAGGTTTAAAGGGTGAGCAGCAACCGATAATATGTTACGTTTGGTTGCTCGCAGTTCACTAAAATTGTCTTTCAGAATAAAGCAAAAAATGTCATCTTTTCGTTGCCAGTGAATACCCAGCATGGTGTCAGTATCGCTAAACAGGCTTAGTTTGGGGACTGCCGATTCTAGAATTTTATTCGCTTTGAATTTGGAAGAGGAACCTTAAATCATCGAATCCTGTTAGCGGGTCATTGGCATAGACATATTTGCGATGTTGGCAATCGGAAGCGAAAGAGTGTGAATAAAAGGTATTTTTGAACTGACGGTTCGACCATCAAGGTGTGGCTTGTAGTGTCAAGAACTAATCGCAACTTGGTAGTCCTGCTTTGTAGTCTTCCGAAGTTCTGGATTTTTGAGAGTTCTTCTCTACAGCGCCTAAAACCTTCGATCTACGGTTTCATATAAAGGACTGAGTAACTTACGGTCAGTTTTGAAAGGTAGTCGACTTGAAGCCTTTGCTGATAATTATTACATATAATATGCATAAATCCCAAAACAAAAGTCTTTCAAGACTTAAAAATGCACCTCGCTGATAATTATTATTATTATTATAATTATGGGAAGGCTTTTATGGTGCTAGTGCTAAATGTATTTATTGTAATATTAATTGTAAAAACAAAAAATAATAATTTTAATAATATATCATTGAATAATATAAATATTCAAATGCGTGGAATTTACTTTTGATTCTTGACAATTTTTTACTACCGATTTCCATCAATTTACGCAAGCCCGATATTACTTTTTATATATTTTGTCAAATCATTGTACGTTTTGTATAAAAATAATTTTAAACAATAAGAAGAATAAATTGTCTACATGTGTCAATATGTGATGGTGCTATAATTTGTGAACAGAGTGTACAAAATTGAGATGAATCACATTTTTTGCTAAATAAATAAAGTGTTCAGACAAAATTTAATCTTTAACTCCCAGATTTTTCAACAAAATTTTCTGGTTACACCGCGTCGAAGTGGCTCCACTTAATCTCCCCCTCTATTAGAAGTAAGCCAAAGCGACTTGGTTATGGCATCTCAGGCATGGATTGTTCATTAACTTGGACGTGCGGACTCATTTGCTCCGACGCCTTCTCATATACTCGTAAATCAATATTTTAAAATAGTTAAACTGCACTGTCGCTCAGGGCATTAGCAGTAACACGAAAGTTAAATTTACAACAGAAGAAAGGGCATGAGTACCAGGTACTTTTGATATTTGGTGCAAAAACATCCGTGCAAGTTTAGGAAATCATATGGTTTTTATTTAATTACAAATAATTTTAGGTTAAAAAATAAACATTAATTTAATTTCATTTTATTCGTGTTGTCGGGAGCACTTAACAGGGTTATCGGGAATAGTTCAGAGCTATTTGAAGACCACTTCGCGACTAGTATCGAACTACCTCGAAATGATCTTGAACTTCGCTTAAATATGGTCCTGAATTGTTCTGAAAAGTCCATGATGTTGTCTTGGAATGATCTCCAACAATCCCTTAAATACTCCTGAATTCGTTCAGAAACGTCCCCAAATTAGGACTGCACTATACCATATGTTAATTTGAAATGATCTTGAACTTCGCTTAAATATGGTCCTGAAATACTCTTGAAATACGTCCCCAAATTAGGACTGCGCTATACCATATGTTTATGTGCCCACGAAAGAAACACCAACCACGGATAATAGGAAAATGTTTGTGTACGGCGCAGATTCGCTTTTAATTTTTTGTCGATCAGACAATCCGTTCATCACTGCCGCAAAATTGTTTTGATATCAACCTCTAAATTTCTTACTCTTAAATATATTCGCAAAAACTTTATTAAATACGGCAGTGTGGCGCACAATCCAACTGCACTGCCGATTAAACTGCGGTTTGAGGTAACATAGACGTAACCTTTTTTACGGAAAAATTTGCATCTGTCACTTGGAGATAGCGCGATGAAGTCCTGAAAGTCTCTTTAGCTCAATGTATTTGGTAGTTCCTTAGTGTGAGAACCAATATACGCATAAAGTGGGGAAGTTCTCTATGAAGACCTTATACTACTCTCAGAAGTTCCGACAATACCTGATGATGCAAACTTTTCGGCGCTCAGCCGAAGGGGTTTCTTAAGGTTCTGATAAAGTAAAAGCAAAAACGTGGCGAATTAATTGCGCATAACAGAAGCTAAAAACTTTATTCAATTTAATAAGTTACATAATTCATTAACAATCAAAATTAAATAACAATTTCCTCTTTGTATTTCTATTGCGCCCTTGCCCTTTCGTTTAAAATCAAGAAAAGGTAAGATCTTTTTGTTTTTTTTTTTAATTCGGCGTTCACACTATTTAGATCAGAGTTTGGCTGAGCTTCTCTTACAATTTGTGGTATGCGTTTCTTATGTTGTACCATAAATGGAGGGACGTACAGTTTTGTACCGACTCCAAACGGCAGATGTATATAATGAGAAGCGTTTTCAAGGCAGAAATACCCTCGGAGGTTTGCGATTGCCTGCCAAGGGGTGACTTTTTCTATGATCAAATTGTACTTGCCCAAACTGAGATTCAAACCTCGAACTCAGCGGCATATCGAGTTATAGCACGTACCGCTACCCACGCGACCACAGCGGTCAGATCTTAATATGTTAAAATTTTACAGATTTCGATTAGCGAATAAGACGACTTTCGCAACAACTTGTTTGATAATATATCAAATTCAGTTGATGAACCTTTACGAGTAGTTAAGGAGAAGTGTTGAGATATGAAAGTAGATTTGAAATCGCACAGGAGATATTTAAACTCGACGATCGCCAGTATGACACAGAAAGGAAGCGGATGCGGCACAGGTATCGTCCGAAAGTAATACTGAGTTTTTGTTCGTATCATGCTTAATGCCATAAGTGGTTGTAGCTCGTGTTATACCGTATGTATGTAATCTTGTTCTTTTAACGATTAGCATTTTTTTAGGTCTATTAGTAGGTCGCAGTGCGTCGGCGCTTTCACGCCGGCTACCCACCGTGAACTATAACATGTAGGTCAGGCTATGTTGGCTTTAGCTATAGCCGCTTTAAGCTTTGAAAGACCCATGAAAGTGCATCGATCAGGCGTTGCATTTTAAAATTTAACTGGTGGGTTAATTTCTAACGCTTCGTCGTACGTTGGCTGTCTGCTGAAAGTTTTGCTGAATGACGCGTATGATAGTGTTTCTACCTTTAGAAGCCTCTATTGTGCTGTCGGCAATCGTAGCTGCGTTGACCATTGTTATGTCCTCTACAATAGTATTGCGCGTATTTGCTCCGGCAGATTTCGGAGCCATTATTGCTTTAGGAGCTCGTCATTATTAGGAGTAGCTGTGGTATTTTTCCTAATATCTGCTAACAGCAGTGACGGTTTGCGGTCTCCAAGCGATAAGTCGCTGAGTGGTTTTGTATATTTAGTTTGTTTGCTATCGCCAAATTTATCAATGATTCGAGCCTTTAACTTTTCGTAAATTATGGTGAAGTATCGTTTGATTGAATATGATACCAGCTATTTCGAATGCTAACTCGACTTCCCAGTACCATAGGTCCACCATGCTCCTCAACCAAGTACTATAGCCGTTTGCACCATCTCTTTTTAAACTTACCTGCAGTTAGCTACCATGGATGGTCTTAACCAGCGACTTTCGTTCCGATGAAGCGCTTGTCCGGAGATGGTGCACACGGTTATTAGACTTTAACATTGCTTTGGTTATGCGTGTCGATTCGTGTGTCGACCCAAAGTACCTGGTTATGCGTTACCAAATAAAGGTGTATCATGTTCGTCGTTGGGCATATTTTTGTTTCCGAAGAAACGCGGGCTTGTCGTGGTTACTAGTTTGGTTCTTCCTGTTCATAATTTTTCCTGTTTCAATTAGATTGTAAAATAACTAATCATTACTTTTTTCTGAACAATTATTGAATTTTATTAAATAATTTCCATTTAAATGGTTACAATGTGTTATTAACTTCCTTTGTTATTATACTCTTACAATGAAACTAAATTTGAATTGTCTGAAATGTTTATTTTTTCAAATTGCAGTATTTTCTTTTCATAAAAAAAAACTTGTTCTCTTTTGAATTTTTTTCTTTATTTGGTATTCCTAAATTTTTCTTATTTTAGCTTGTTTGAAAGTTTTTGGTGGCCTTATTCTAAGTATCAAATAAGTATTATTAAAGGATGCTGTTCCTAATTGCATAAATTTAAATGTGTTAATATCAATATTATATTTGGCAATTTCATAATTTTCCTTAGCAATTGTTTTTGCGTTGGAACTGGGACTTCCCACGTAAAATCTTCAAGTTCAATGACAACCCCCGCAAAAGAAACATGGACTACGATTTAAGGAAATGCACCTATAATGTCCGGACCCTCTATAGGAAAGGTGCCTCTATTCAGCTACTGGATGTCCTAAACAAAAAATAGGCTGACATCAGTGCAGTACAGGAGATGCGATAGATGAGGCATGCAAAAATTATGCAACGTGGGACATTTACTACAGCTGTCATGCGATAGTGCAAAAATTTAAAGTGGTTGGTCGGAGACTCCGATATCTTGTCTTCAGGTTCACTCCCATCAGTGAACCAAATTGCCACAGTTCGCATAAACAACAATTGCTTGAATTGTGTGTAGGAACCGACTGAGTAGAAGGATGATGTCACTACGGATGAGTTCTACATGCGCCTAGCATATGAGCGCTGCCCCCGCTACGATGTAAAAGTTAAATTGGCGCCTTATAAGCTAAGGTGGGCAAAGAAGGTATTTTTGGTCCAACAGTCGGAAACTTTTGCCTCATGAAAATACCTCTGGCAACGGAGAGAGGCTGATCGACATGGTAGTAAGTAGTACCAGATTCCAACATCGAAGCATTTACCAAGCCACTTGGGTGTCCCCAGTTAAAAAAACTTGAAACCAAATTAATCACGTTGTGATAGACGCGAGATACGCTTTGAGTGTGTTTGGTGTTTGTTCTATCCGAGAAGCAAGCGTTCACTCAGATCAAAACGCCGTTGTAGCTTATGCCGCAAGCGACGAGTATATGCTAGAAGATTGGAATCTCAGTGTTCTTTGCCGAATCCATAAGAAGGGTGATTTTTCTATTTGCGCAAACGGCCATGGGATGAACCTATTTAATATTGCATATGAAAGCCAGCTGAGTGGACATTATCAGTGTAGCTTCACGGCTGGTAAATCCACCATTGACCAGATATTTACAGCACGCCAAATCCTGTAAAACCTGATATCGTGCAATCAATAGACGCTATCTATTCCAAGCCATGTCTAAACTAATACAACTATGCAGACTGACGTTGAGGACAACTTCAAGCTCCTTCCAAATTGGTAGGGACCTCTCCGAGCCATTCGAGACCAAAAGAGGAATTAGACAAAGCGACTTTCCTTTGTGTAATTTCTTGAATCTGATGCTGGAAATCATTACAAGTGTTGCCAATCTGAATCGCAGTGACCCCATATATGTATAACAAAATACGATGTTTCTGGCGTATGTGGGTGATATTGACATCGTTGGCCTTAACAAAAGGGCCATCAATGCAGCCTTCACCTGCGTGTTTATGGCTTAAGGTGTAGTTGTGCTGCTATGCCCATTTCGGAAGCCATGTTGGTGCTTCGCCGTAATGGTAGCGGAGGTACGGGAGCAGCAGTGCCTCAAGTTCATTGTACTGGTGTAAGCAGGGAGATTGGCCGATAAGAGTCATCTTTATCGGTCGGTTCTCCTGCTATCACCCTGATTCCTAAGATGATGAGGGTGACCATAGACTGATTGAGGACCTCAGTACATACTTTATTCTCGTCGGGCGCCTTTTTTTCAACACCAGCATGCTTAACACGTCGTGGTCAATGGCTTTCAAGGCTTTCGCCTTCTGCACCTCATTGCTAGAGAAGACAATTTGGGCAAGTTTTTTTGGTTACGACACAATGGGAGGAATCTTCATAGATACGAGCAGCCCGCAACCCCCTTCATACTCTGGGCTTGTGGCACCCCTGCGGGACTATAGGTTCCGATGTTACTATGTGGGGCAGGCACTGGACGTTATTATAGACGTCACTCAGCGTGCGTGCGCAGATATCCATGACCGATGAGGAACTGCGTAAGGTAGGAATTTGTTTATCCGTGTTTTCTCTATATCCATTCGTCTACCATAGGGATCAATATCTTTGTCCATCGTCCTTTCGAGGACGAGTCTCACCTTTTTTGCCACTCGTCGATGCCTAGGAAAGATACGTTCAGGGAGGCATTTCGATATTTTATCCGCTGCCCCAAGGGTTGTCATCGACGTATTTAATTAGTTCGTCAAAGACCTCGTGCTTAGATTTTTAATTGTTTTTCACAGTCCCACTCGCCTGTGCTTGTACGCAGCTTGGAGGTATTGGCAGTCGGGGTTGTTTCTCGCCCCCTGTCTTTGGTATTGCCGGCGCAGTCTTAGGCATTCCTCTCGCAGCTTCTTCCTTTTTGAGCAGCACGATGTTAAGACTGGAAAAGGCTTAAAGCACCGCCTGATCTCGTGGGGTTGTTTTTGAGCTGCCCCATTCTACCGCCGACGCATTGAAGTTTCCAGGTATTACGAGTGGTGCTTTTCCCGCAGCATCGGCTACCACTTGGTGGCGCGTAGCAGCTGTAGAAGTAAATTCCAACAATTGAATCTGAGAGTCCCCCAGCCCTCGCCAGGCACCGATGACTGCGGCTGGAAGGTGGGACAGTAGGGGCCGGCGAAGCTCTCAGACCAATCGTTTGTGGTACGTAGGCCCGAGCACAATTGGACCACAAATTGTGTGGACCGCTCTATAATTTCCTCAAGGCCTGAAAGGACCTTAAGATTGCACCATCCGTTGTACGAATTGCTCCGTACCGAAGTGGAGTTCGAATGGAGCCATATTGGGCAAACGTACATAGTAGAAATAGGTTTGTGGACCAGGATTGCACTCAATCTCTGCCCTGGCCAAAAGGATGAGGAGCACTCGTACTGCAAGGAACTGCTCCAGGGAGAATATACGATTGTTGGATTTAGTCGGCTTATACAAGGTTAGGTCGCCGAATCAATAGGCCTTTGCCGGGGAAACCCCGGGTCATTCCGCTGCGATGAAATGTCTGTAATGGGAAAGAATTAATTAAAATAACTGTGGACGCTGTTGCACAAATAAATTAAATTCAAATTTATAATTTAATTTGTATGAATTGTGAAGAAATACGGAGCAATATCGAAAAATTCCGTGAAGATATATGAAATTCAGTTAAATTTACTAAGTACTAAGCTCACACGTATGGTGTATGCGGACAATTGAGAAAAACAGACATTGCTTTAACCGCGATAGCACAAGTCCGCTCATTTTGGTGCAGTTGTTGATTGTGGGCATACGAGGGAAACCAAAATAACAATTTAACTAATTATGCATTAATACTTTCGCGTAGTTTTAAGCAAATATTGAAACATAACAAGGCAAAATAAAGTGTGCGAAGGCAAGCGCGCGATTTATATTTTTTTTGTTTGCTACTGATGCAAATTTTGCAACAAAATGGATCAGTTCTGCCGGCGAGGATCTCCTTTGAATACCAAGTCCTATGTATTTACAAAGTAGAATTGAAATAGTGGAAATTGTAGTTAGAAGAAATTTAATGCAAACACATGTATACATATAATATATAATATAATTTTGGCGCGTACACTATATAGCTCAGTGTTTGGCCGAGCTTCTCCTACCATTTGTAGTGTGTGTCTTTATATTATACCACAAATGGAGGGACCTACAGTTTTGTGCCGACTCCGAACGGCAGATGTATTAAATGAGAAGCTTTTTCATGGCAGAAATACCCTCGGAGGTTTGCCATTGCCCACCGTGGGGTGACCGCTATTAGAAAAAAACTTTTTCTATTATTAAGATTTTGCTTGCCCTGACTGAGATTCGAATCACGAACTCACCGGCATATCAAGTTATAGCACGCACCGCTACCAACTCGACCACAGCGGCGGCCACACATGTATACATATGTACATATATGTATATGTATGCATGTCGCTTACTTCCTGTCCAACACGCACATTATCATAGTAGTAGAAGTGGTTTACACATATATAAAGTACAAAATATTATTATTATAAAGAAAAAAATAATATATAGTTACATATATATGTACAGTATAATATATTATATGTATATGTACAGTATCGGACAAAGCATTTGCAACTGGAACACAGCCTTTGGATTTTCGTCCCTAATATAGCCATTTTTCATTTGAAATAGCTTCTGTTTCTTGTTTTGGAAGCTAAATTATCTCTGTTATTTGTTTAAACATGTTTATTGAGATATTTTTACATTAACGGTTATATTAAGGAATTTGTTTTACAAGGGTGGCAGCCCTGCGCGACAAAACAGTTGCAACTACGTTTGTTTAGCTATATAACGGTAAAAATAATTAAATTAAAAATTTCATAAAGAAAGTAATGGCTCCAAATAAATTCGGTTTCATAAATCGTCAGTTTCGCGAATTATTTCGAACTTTAAAAAATGCAAAACTGCCCTTGCAATACATCATGCAGGTCGACCAAAGAAGACTGATCATAAAACTGACGCTGCGATTGTGAGAGAGGTCAAGAAATTTCCGTTTAAAAGTGCTTCACAATTATTAAAAGAGCTAGGGTTACCAATCTGTTCCAGAACTGTGGCTCGTCGCCTTGCAGCCGCTGATTTGCGTACTTACCGCTTATCATTAAATGTAACCTGCAAAAACGATTGCAGTTAGCTAAAAATTATATAAACTGGACGGTTTGCATGTGGAAAACTCTCCTTTTTAGCCACGAGACCAAATTTAATATGGTTGGAAGTAATGGCGTGTGCTACGTAAGACGCCCTCGAAACAAACGTCTTCAAAAATCTTACTGTGTCAAAACAGTCAAACATAGTGGCTATGTTATGGCCAGAGGATGCTTTTCCGCTTCAGGTTTGGGGCCGCTTCATCGTATTAATGTTACGATGGATAAGTATGTTTACAGAGACATTATGGAGTCCATCATGCTCCTACATGCCGATTGGGAAATGCCACTAAAATGTTTGTTCCAGCAGGACAATGGCCCGAAGCATACGGCAAAGGTACTGAACGGTCAAGAGCGTATTCTTGACGAACGAAGTATGCGGGGGTGATAAACAAAAAAAGAAAGAACCGTGTTGTCTCGCTGTTTAAATGATAATAATTATTTATTGTTTAAGCTGACTCGCCTGAGGCAGCGCTAGCGAAGGTAGGTCAAAGAAAACAAGTGATATTGAATGGTAACGAAATTACAAATATAAGACCTTAAGCTTAACCCTTATCTACTCAATGTAAATACATATTATACAAATTTATGTTAATTGTACGATGTATGTGAATATGAACTAGCGATGACGCCTCTGACCCAACAGGTACTAAATTCGTGGTTCCAAAGGAATGAAGTGGACCTAATGGAATGGCCTCCACATTCCCCAGATCAGACCAATTTTTCCAAAGAGTCCTGGAAGCGTGGAAAAATATACCTCAGATAATCGTCGATAACTTGATAGCGTCCATGCCGAGACGGTGCAAGGCGGTTATCTATAGCCAAGGATTTCCAAAGAAATAATAATATTTTATTTTACCATGTTCAGAATAATTTCTTTGAGTTGCAATTGTTTTATCCCACTTAATATAGATATTATAGCAATTTTTTATTTTAATTAAATAAATTTACTTTGAAACTTGAATAAATCGTTTTTGTTTAGGTAAATTACCTTCCATTGTTTTACATTAAATTAAATTAAGACGCCTCAGGCATGCCGAGAGTATTTACAATATCTTGTTGCAGTGACAAATGTTTTTTCCGATACTGTATGTGTGGCTTTTCTTCTTAAATCCCATGCGGGCGCAGCGTTGTGAGTGCTCTATGACTTATGACTGGGTACAAATTTACTGTAACGAACGTGCGAGCTTAGCGCTCAAACCACCTGCCGATGAAATACCTGACGGTAGTACCGGGGATTCGATACAAAGGAAACAAAGAGTTTTAGTTCGGGTTAAAGTCCAACACTACGGGGATTAAGGTTTTCGATGTTTTTTCTTGTATAACTAAAAAAAAAACAAATTCGCTTGCACAGTTACTTTCTCTCTATTTTAAGAGCGAAGCTAACCAAAATTCGAGCACTGTATATACATACATACAAATGTACATTTGGACCATATGTAGTTAGTACCTCGTCTGTCGTAACAACTGCAATGTCTTCCTCAAACACACATACATACATACATGATAAAGTGCATACAAAATTATTTCAAAAGCAAAAATATATATACAGTTCGTCAAGAAAATGAAGTTAAACAATTAAAAACATTTTAATTTTTTACTCATCATATATGTAATGCATAAGCAGTCATATAACAGAATCACTGTGAAAAATTTTGTAAAGAAAATATGAAAATAGTAACAAAAAACAAAATAAACCACTTAGATCAGTGTAAAAAAAAATGTTTTTACAAGCTGCGTTTTATGTGGAAATGCACAAATTTCTCGATTCCAAGGAACTTGAACTTATACAAAATGTACCGTTGACAGCGCCATATCATCGCGATAAAGCACAAAGTTAGTATTGAAGTGAACATCAAGGAATTACGTTGTACGAGTATATTTAGAAAATACTTATTTTATATTGAAATGCTGAGTAAAAGAGTGACCAGTGGCATAATTCAGCTAGGTTATTACAGTATTTATGAGGGGAAAAGTGTTGCTGATATATCAAAAACATTTTCCCTGAGCAGACAAACTTTCTACAACATAATTAAAATCGTGCGGAGAAGGACCGAAGGTTGAATTTGCACAATTCACTTGGGAGGTCTAAAAAACTATCTGCCCGAAATGAGCGTCGAATAATCGAAAAAGTTTATAATAATCCCCAAATATTAACAAGAGCGTTTGCAAACGAGATCAAATCGTTGTCATGTGTTGATATATTCCTCACGAGTTGCACAAAAAAAGAGCTATTGTCACAAGTAAATAATAAAAAGCGTCTGTCGTTCGCCACAAGTCATATATCACATAGCGATGCGTTTTCGGAAGATGTTATTTTTTGTGAAGAAACGAAAATTATGCTATACTATAATGAGGGGCCTAATAGAGTGAACCAAAAAAATAGTATACCAACCGTAAAGTTCGGTAAGCTTTCCGTGATGGTATGGGCCTGCATTTCTAGCAAAGGAGTGGGAGATCTTGTTAATAATGAGGGTCATATGGATGCTACGCAATATCTAAATTTATTGCGGTCCCACTTACGAAATAGTGCGTCTAAATTTTGGTTCGAAGGCAATAAGTTTAAATTTTATCAAGATAACGACCCAAATCATAAGGCGCTTATCGTAAGAATTTGGCTCCTATATAACTGTTATAGAGTACTAGATGCACCTCGTCAGAGTTCAGATCTGAACCCAATTTAGAATTTGTGGGTACATTTAAAAAAAAAAGGTGGGAAAGAGAAATCCGAAGCAGCGATATGAATTGATACGGAATATTAATGAAGAATGTGCGAAAATTCCAGACGAGTATGACCTAGCAAAACTAATTAAATCAATGAAAAGCAGACTACTGGAGGTCAACACACAACGTATTAAAATTAATTATATTAATACTGTTTTTTGTTTTAAATTTCAATGTACTATGTAAAAACATTTTCTTGACACTGAAATTAATGGATTATTTTCTTTTTTATTGATAACTTGAAGTTGTTTTTCAGAAATTTTTAAAAGTTTTTGCGTTTTATAAATACTTGTTTAACAAGTATATGATATGTAAAAAAGAAAAAAAAACATATTTATAAAAATGTACTTAATTAACAGCATTCAGTTAAAAAGGTACACTTTTATGCTTGTAATAACATTTTTTGTACATATAACTTCATTTCCCACCTAGTTTTGTTAGTGTCTGATTCTTTTGGAGCGATGGTAACAGTGTAAGAAGGTACCAGCGGATAAAGTCGATAGTCGCTAATTCATGCGGCATCTTACCGCGCTTAAGTTATAAAGAATATACGATTATTTTCCTTATTATTAATTGCGTGGCGTCGGGAGTTATGCACGCTTGTTAGGAGGTTGGCTACCGTCCACAACTATGTATAAATATGCAGGCTGTTTACAATGTACGGTATGTTACAAGTCCAAATTCCCTTTGCCGCGCTCGTTCCCTTTGATCTAGTTAAAATTGCAAACGTTGTTAAGCCATCAATTTTTCCAACATTTAACATGTGCTGAAAATCGTACTTACCTAAAGGGCTAGGGAATGAAAATATAATCGATTTTTATTTTAATCGATTATTATTTTCATACAATCGATTTTTTATAATCGATTTTATTAATGGTAAAGATCGATTTATAATTAATCGATTATACAATTTTTACATTTCTAATTGAGTTTTGTAAATAATGTCATCTGTGCGTTGGATGAAAAAATCGATAAGTTTACTAACGCCGCATTTCCACAGGAAAATATTATTGCATACGAACAGTCACATTTATTACCTGATAATAATTTTATCAGAGGCAATATTTACGCGTTAACATTTTTTATCTTGATAAAATTATTTGCAAAATGGCGTCACGCACGCATTTTCTTTGCTTAAAATCACTTAAAACACTAAAAATTTGCATAAAGTTATCAAAGAAAGACGAAAAACGAGAAAACATAAATATTGGATAAATCTCCAACAACCATTGCATATGTAGATTCAATGAACTCTCAGTTGAATCAAGTGTGTAAGAACTTTGTTAGACGCAATATCAGTAACCAGTGATTTGGCAAACTAATTAAAATATTCTCTGCAAACGGAATTAAATAAAATATTTGAAAATATTCAAATATATAATATAATGGCTGCTAATACGTCAATAACCAAAAATACAGAACTACACTTATAAGTATAATGCGGCATTATTACCAAATCTTAAAGTATACCATCTCGATGTATGGAAAAGCTTTGAGGAAACTTTCCCCAAATTCACCGACTTGGCTCGGAAACATCTCTCATGAAAACTTGAAACCGCATTTTGGAAAGCGATAACCAAAATTATTATTTTGGCTTAGAATACGTCTTACCTTACGGTATGGGCACCAATGTCAGGTTTTTATTGTTGTAATCTCTATTTCTTTAATTATAAGGAAACGGCACGGTAACTTTTTTTAAAAATTTTTTTGGAGTCAAATGAAGATGTTAGCTTTCGTTTGACATACATTTCATGTTGGTTGATATCTTCCTAATATTTAAATTTCTCAAATGAAAATTGTATAAACACATGCACACAAATATGTGTGTGGTGTTTGGTTGAGTGTGTAGTAGTAGTTTGTAGCGTGAATAGACGTTCATTTTATTGCATAATTTTAGGCGGGAAAATTTAAGTAGAGTAAAGGCAGAGAAAGCGCTGCCAACTACTGCTTATTGGTGGTGATTTTAACACAGAAATCACTTCAAATACTAGATTGGCGAAATTTATGAACGATACGTTTAATTTGGATTATATTTGAAATGATGCTCCCACAACTATTGATAACACAACCATTGACTTAGTTTTTGCGAGAAATTTAAATGTTAATTTAAAAACATATTTATCCTATTTTTCCTATCATAAGCCTATATTCTCAAAAGTAACTTTCAAATAATCAAATAGATTTGGGTCTGTTATTTATCATTTATCTTTACTATTGATAACTACCATTGACTTCGTTTTTGCGAGAAATTTAATTGATAATTTAAAAACATTTTTTTCCTATTTTCCTATCATAAGCTTATGTATATCATCAAAAGTAACTATCAAATAAAGAAATTCATTTGCTTGTATTATTTATCATTATAATTTATCATTATACATATGTTTTCTGTCTTATCGGATGGCGTATTCTACGTTAAACTTAATGGCCGTGTCTCTGACACAGCCTCATTCTTTAATTATTTAAACTCTTTGAATAAAGACTTATGGCAATCATTTCTTTAAGCTTTTTTTATAAATGTATGTGGATTAAAAGTTTGAAGAAAGCTTTCTTTTCTTTTTTAAGTTTGATACCTAACAATTATCATTTTGTTTACTATTTAAACTAATCGGTCTATTTTACTTTGATTGTAGTCAAATTTTAAGTGATACTAAAAATTGGTGGCAATTATTTATTTAAGTTTTTTTTTTAAATTAAACTCAAAGTTTAAGGGAAAACTTATATTGTTTTTTAGTTTTAAGATATACTGAACATTTGTAATAAGTATAGTTCTCTTTACTTTTTTGAAGTGAAGTGATTTGTTTTGTATTTTAATTCGAATCTGTATTTATAACCTAAATGTCGTGCTTTTGGTTATTTTGTTTTACTTATTATCTTAAAACGATTTTTATTTGAATCAATTGTTAATAATATACTTTCACTATATGACGAATAAGCTTTTTTCCTGTAAAAAAATCGAAGTGTGTACAAAAAACGATTTTTTACAAATCGGTTATTCTTGAATATAAAACAATCTATTATTAAACAATCGATTTTTTCGACTCGTTGTCACATCCCTATAAAGGGCTCATGTCTAAAATCATTGCTACTGTTCCTATTTAATTAAACTTTGTATATGTATGTATTAATTCCAACAAAATTTTACCATTTTATGTTGGTAATAACACATTTTTCCTTATTGTTATATTTTCCGCTTTTCTTGGTCTCTTTAGCGATTGTACCAAAATGAGGTCACGCAAAAACTTATATTCCCCTCTCTGATGGGTGCAATGTTAAAATAAATTATTATATGGTTTATGTCTAGTGTCATTAGCCACCGGCCGCGACCCCGCTTATTTTTGTTATATTTATTAATTGAAGACTTTGAATCTTGAATTCGTATATACGCCAAACAAAAGAATTCGTTTGCACGAGATAGTTGAAAAAATGTGTGTGTGTAACTGTTGTATTTCGCTCGCTCATTACTAGGGTGCTGAATAGTTCTGAATTAGGTTTGCTAACTGCATTGATTCAATAATGCCCGAACTCAGTACGCAGTCGCAGTCGCTAATAGAGACAAAAGTTACAATTTTAAACCAGTTGACATTGTTTAGTTTCAAATAAAGTCTCTAGTCTCTAAATAGTGACCTGCTGATGAGCAGATCACACAAAATAAAAATAAAAAAACGTGAAAGCGAGAAAAAGTAATAATCTCTATCTCATTTTCAGACTTGAGATTATACCAAGTTACTGAATGAAACTTGGTAGTCTGGTGCCTTTTTATAATTAATTAGACATTTGTCGAAACCGGCCAGATTGGACGACTATAACGTATATAGGAGCCGATTGTTCCGACATTATATTTTGCTTCATAACTCTTTTATGTATAATAATAATAATAATAATCCCAACGGTTTTATCCCTCCATATCCGCCCGACCGACGCGAGGGGCGTATCCGTATGACGCACGGATATATATAAAAAAAATTTTTTTTTTTTCATATATATATGCTGCGCCGAGTCATGAAAGGCGGAAGTTTGTTAAGTGTCGAGATCTAAAACTATTCAGCTACAAAACAAATGCTCATCAGCTGATCGAATAGTCATATACATATATGTATGTATCAATTATTGAGTGCACTGAGTATAGCTTTCGTTACGTAAAAAGTGAGTCTGAAATATCAAAAGAACCGGAGTGAGTGTTAAAATCCTGACACAAACTACGGAGAAGCTCATTTAGCTCAAAATTACTTTTACATGGCTTCAGAAAAAGAGGCCGGCAATGTCTTGGAATTCGGGAGGAAACGTTTAGTTTTATTTCGCCAAGAAGAGATGGGCTATAGATCAAGCCTGTTAGGAACTTGACCAAAAATACTACGCCTAGCATTTCTCTGCGACTAGCAAGTGTAGGAAGATTAATGTCTTTTAAACGACTTATATATGGCGGAAGGTTGTACTGAGAATCCGAACGAAAATTTCTTAAGGCAAAAAGCAGAAATTGTTTTTTCATTGACTGTGTTCGGTCGTAATGAACTTGATAGCGCGGGATCAAAACAACATATCCATATGCCAGTATTGGCATACTAACGTTGTGAAAAGAGCCTTCGTAATGTAATGTTCATTGAATTCTTTTGACCATCGTTTTACAAACGCAAAAATACATTTGGCTTTGTTAACTGTAACATTAATGTGAAGATTAAAATTAAATTTCGGGTCCATTGTAATTCCAAGATCAACAAAGTTAAACAATTTTTCAAGGTTATGTTTACATACGTCATAAAAATTTTGTTGAACAGCCCTGCGAGAAAAGCTCATTACTTTGCATTTTTTAAGCTTTAGTGGCATGTTATTTACTTCACACCAGTAAGCCATGCTTTTTAAATCCGCTTGCAGTAAGGACCTTTCCTCAACCGAATGATACGATCTAAAAAGGTTTACATCATCAGCATACAATCCAATTTTTGAATAATTGATTACATAAGGTATGTCCTTTATAAAAAGTAAAAACAGAATCGGACCAAGATGACTTCCTTTCGGGAACCCCTGAAGATACATAAATAATGTTTGAAGAACTACTTTTAAAAAGAACTCGTTGTGTTCTGTCAATGAGGTAAGATGATATCGAATTAAGGAGATTAGGTTGAAAACCAAGGAAATCGAGTTTATGGATCAGTAAAGAGTGACTTACTCTGTCGAATGCTTACTAAAATCGGTGTATATAACAACAGTGTGCATAAATTCTTTGAATCCATTTGAAACATGAGTTGTGAACTCAAGCAAGTTTGTAACGGTAGATCTACCCTTAGAGAACCCGTGTTGTGTGCTAGAAATTGTAGAGGATAAGAAATACGATAAATGGTCAACAACAATAGCTTGAAATAGTTTAGGGATAGCAGAAAGCTTAGCTATAACGCGATAATTTTCTATAGTGGACCTACTCCCGGTCTTATTAAGGGGTATAATGAATGATTATTTCCAAGCTGAAGGGAAAACCCCAAGCTTGATAGAAAGATTAAATAAATAAGTGGAGGGCTCATAAATATGTTCAGCACAGTTGTTGAGAAACCAAGTTGGGATAAAATCAGGGCCAGCCTTAAATATTCTTTTAAGTTACTCAAATAATAAAATACTTCCTCGGAAGATATTTGCGGAATAATAGCAGAGGTGAAGGGACAAAGTTTATATGGATAAGGTTTGCTCAGAGGCGAGTTAATGAAGTAATTTGACCTGAAGAATTGGGCAAACATGTTGGAAATTGATTGGGAGTCACAAGACATTTTAATAGTTCATAGCAGACGGAAAAGTACTCACTCGGCGTTTCGAGTTAACGAAGTCATAAAATGATTCAGGGTTTTTTATTAAATTTCTTTTAACTTTGTACAAATAAGATCGGTAGCATTTTTTATTTAATTGAAAATAAGCGTGTCGAAGAAATGAGTATTTAACATGGTTAGTGTGAAAACCAGTTTTTTGTACAATTTAAAAGATCTCGACTTTTTATTTTTTAAATTTCTTAGTTCTTTTGTAAACGAAGGTTGTGATTTTGAAATAAGCTATACATAGTATTATTAAAATGCTGGACATAACGTTCAACATCATCTTTATACGTCGGCCATGATAATTTTGACAATTCTCGATCTAAGTTCTTGAAATTGCCTTTCGCGAAAATAAAACGAGCGTTTGAGCTATTTGATTTATCATTATTATTTCCAAAATCACCTATAACCTTGTAATTCACCTCAATCGCAGGGTGATAGCAGTCCTCTGAAATAACCAAGGGTTCGCACCTCTTCATAGCTGATTCAAATATATCATCAACAGAAACAAGATCCTGAATGGTTCCAAAATTGTTTGGATTTAAATTAATCTGATTTAGACAGAGCTCAGCCATATCTTCTAAGAACACATTGTATCTATCCCTTGATGAAATTGGAACGATGGCTGGCATATTGAAGTCACCAAGTAGAATCATCGCTACCTCCCAGAGCTTGCTTATTACTTTACAGGACGGAATTTGACGCTGTCTCCTGCTAAGTCCACGGCGACCTTGTTCACATCTTGGACGAAGGAGGTCGGGCTCACCCTCGACATCCACATCGAGGGGACCCCCATTCCGACGGTTAACCACCCTAAGATCCTGGGAGTCACCCTCGACAGCTGCGCCAATATGGTCGCCTAGCAGGACTCAGTGGTAAAGACTGGAGACCTGTCAGAACGCCGCACTCAGGACAGTGACGGGATGTCTCCTGATGACGCCGGTGGATCACCTCTACCATGAGGCTAACGTGCTTCCAGTGCAGGAGCACAATATGATGCTCACAAAGCAGTTTCTACTGGGGTGCCACCGTCCGGGGCATAAAAATAGAGACCTGCTCGCGCTGGAGCCGGCACCCAGGCACATCAGGGGACATCTCTCACAACTGACGGACGAGGTCAAGACATACGTACCGACAGGCTCTGGACAACATTCACAAGGAGTCGGTATCCAATTATATCGACACCGCCCTGTGAGTGCAGTCCTGGGAGTCCAACCACCACCCATAGCAGCTGAGGAGCTCCAGCTGCCTCGTGAGACGCGCGTCACTCTGGCTCAACTCCGATATTGTAGCAGGTTAAACTCCTACCTATCCAGGATCAACCCCGAGACCCCAACACTTGCCCTGCATGTGGAGAGTCTCCGCACGACACCAATCACATATTCACATGCCCGGCCAAACCAACTCAACTAACACCCCACTCCCTATGGTCCGACCCTGTTGAAACGGCTCGTTTCCTGGACCTTTCGTTAGTGGAACTTGACGATAATGATTGAGGGGGCCCGCCAGCACAGGGGGGTGTAGCTAGCCGCTACAACAACAACAACAACATCGAGTCATGTGCAGTAATCATTGAACTTAAGGATCTAAGTAACGCAATATGTTAAGAATATACCGATAAGTCGGAATTAGGGGGATGTAGCAAACAGCTACATTTACAAGTAGCTGTTTTTGATGAAATGTAAAACTCTATATCATCAGAAGAAGTGTCCCTAGCAAATCGTTAAACGGAAATCGATTTTCTCAAAGGATTCACAACCAGCTTCTTTGCAGAGCAGTCAGTCTCATCCACAGGTGTTACATTTTTTGAGACAAAAGGAGCAAGTTGGGAAGGGGAAGCGATTGAGGTTGTGATGTATCCGCTTCACGTGAAGATACCTTTAAGTTAGCATGATCATAATTTCTTTTATTAGGCGAAGAAGCGCGAGTGCAAATAACCCTTGACGAAGTTGATGAAGACGAGCCCTAAGGCGGAGGGACAGGAGAAAAAAGATTAATTAGCTCAATTTGTTGGGGTTGGGGCACAATATTCTTTTGACGTAATATAAGAGGAGAGACTATACTTACCTTGGGTGGACTTTGGGTCCTTTTGCCTTTGATCTCTCTAACAGGTTGCGAAGTGTGATTATCTAGGCACTTAAATGATTTAAAAACGTTTTCATAAAGATTAAATTTATCATAAAATGCCCGAAGGTCTTTGCCCATTTCGAGAAATCCATTTCTGGTTTCTCTAAAAAATTGGAAAAGTTCAACCTCAGTTGATCCTTCTTCTATTAAGTCTAGGACTCAATCCAGCGCATTTTTATGAGCAACCCCATCGCACAACCAGCATGCAACAGAGCGTTGCTCATTATCGGTGATTTTAATTTTGTAGTTGTCAAAAATGCAAGACATAATTAACAGTATAATGACCAATATGAGAAAAAACAAAGATTGTATTAATAAAACAAAGAAGAAAGAGGTTTGGAAGGTATTGCAAGTTTTATAATTATTTAAAGTTTGAGAGCTATCAATGTAACGATCAATTTTAGATGCACAGTATTAGACACCTAAAAAATTAAACGCAAACAGTTGTTTCAAGAATGACAATCAAAGAAGAGAAAAGAAAATGGGCGCAAACTCAAACAAATACACAAAGTTTAAAGCAAATAGGAAGCAATAACAATGTAAATAAGAAACAATAACAATGCAAATCAACTGATAACTCAGCAATTGAAAAACTAACAAGTGTAACAAGTGAGAAAGGCTTCATACCTTTCATGAATGGGCGAATTGTATGGGAGCCATATGTTATAATTATTCGATATTAATATTTTGACTGCTATAAAAGTCGCAAAATTAATTAATATTTTTGGAACATTTTAAGTCTTTATCTGCTTAAATGGAGGGGTTTTCGTACTAATTGCAATATCTGAACATTCGGTTGTATGGCAGCTATATGTTCTATTTATATGATTTTAATGATTTTCACTGCTAAAGTAGTTCTCACTTTAGCTATTCTTTGTGCAAAATTTCAAGACTTTATCTGCTTAAATGGAGGGGTTTTCGTACTAATTGCAATATCTGAACAATCGGTTGTATGGCAGCTATATGTTATATTTATCCGATTTTATTGATTTTCACAGCTAAAGCTGTTGTTCTAATAGGTATTATTTTTGCAAAATTTGAAGACTTTAGCTGATGAAATGAATGAGTTTTGGCCGAAAATGCAATATCTGAACAATCGGTTGTATGGCAGCTATATGTTATATTTATTTACATTAGTTCTCATTATACCTATTCTTTGTGCAAAATTTCAAGACTTTAGATGCATAAATGGAGGGGGTTTCGTACTAAATGAAATATCTGAACAATAAGTTATATGGGAGCTATATGTTATGTATCTTTGATCTATATGATCTCCATTGAAGAACTTAGTATAGCGGACCCTCTTGCAAAATTTCAGACTTCTAGCTTTTTAAATGAAGAAGTTATGAAGAAAAATATAATCAACTGATAACTCAGCAATTGAAAAACTAACAAGTGTAACAAGTGAGAAAGGCTTCATACCTTTCATGAATGGGCGAATTGTATGGGAGCCATATGTTATAATTATTCGATATTAATATTTTGACTGCTATAAAAGTCGCAAAATTAATTAATATTTGTGGAACATTTTAAGTCGATTAAATCGATTCAGCTCGTCACTCTGATCATATCGGTATACTTTTTGATAATTCTAACTCTTCTCGTTCTGGTACTTACAAACATCGGACCAAAGTTAATATACCATTTCCATGAAAGGTATAAAAAAAATCAATGCAAAAATGCTCAACAGATATTATACTTTGCTTGAAATGAGCACAGATGAATCTCCAAATCTTTTATCACTAAATTATTAATTTATATAAGATATAAACAAATTTTAAAAAGAAAAAAGTATTACAGCGAAAACACAACTATCCAGCTTGACGTTTACGTATTATTAAGCACCAGTGATCATATAGATCAAATAAATATTACACATAGCTTCCATACAACCGATTGTTCAGATATTCCAAGCCTTGAAATTTTGCACAAATAATAGTTATTATGAGAACTATTTTAGCAGTGAAAATCATTAATATCAAATAAATACATCATTTGGCTTAATTCTTCTATTCATGAAAGGTATGAAGGCTGCGGCATAGCTAAAGACAGCCTTTTTTCTTTGTTTAAAGACGGTTTTATTTAGGGACGGGTGTTTCGCTTATTCATACTACATTTTCTAAATACCGGGTTCCTTTTGATTCCAGCTTCACTGTGGGGTAACGGGATAACATATTTGAAGACAATGTGGTTTGCAATTTAATACCGAAAGTTTTTACCTATATGCTCTGTCTCTCTGCTGAACTTATTACAGTCAAAGACCAGTGAAATAAACTGAAGCAAGAGAAGGCGGCTGGTGAATCAACTGATGCTGTAATATTTGGTTTGCCCTTTGTAAAAGAGGACAACTTAAGAGATATTTTCGGCTGTGCCTGCAAATCGGTCGACCTCTCCACTCCCCCTTTTCGAGATATTTTTCGGGCAAGACGTACAGCTGAGCATCCAAACAGTGCTGTTATTGTGAAATTCTATACCGGTTGCTATACCCAGTTGCACGGACTTATTTAACATAATTAGTTGTAACACAATAAGCGATGTCTAACATTAATGGTTATTTTGCCCTTATGCATTCTTATGCTCTTTGTATTTCTCCCTTCCCTTTGTTCAATCACTGTTAAGTTTGTCAATAACCACACATTCTCTACTATAGGATTTATATTTGAGGTTGCCTCTCACATATGTTATTCGTATGTTGGTGGATAATTCATTTTCCAGGGTTAACCAAAGTCAGTCTGTGCTGCTAAATATTCTTTGTAAACAAGGTGATGGTATAAATGTTGAACACTTCAATGCTCGTAGCCTTAATAATGAAAAATTGGACTATGTGAGGCACTTATTTGAAAACTCCTCTGTCGATGTGATTTGTGTCTCTGAGACCTGGTTCAATGCAGATTTACCTGACAGTTTTTATTCCATTCCTAATTATACTTTATATCGAAATGATCGTTTGGGTAAAAAAGGCGGCGGGGTAGCTGTGTATAGTAAATGCGTTTTAGACGGTAAAGTTGTAAGTTGCTCGTCTACGTCCGAAATTGAGTATATGTCTGTACAATTGTCGGATGACAACACTAAAGTATTAGTATCGTGTGTGTATAATTTCAATAGGCATTCTTCATTAAAACCCTTTTTTGATGACCTCTCTCAACGCCTTCTTGACTATGATCATTACGTTATCTGTAGTGATTTCAAAGTTGATTTGGTTAAGGTTGACTCCTTATCAGCCATGTTTCTTGATTCTGTTGCATCTACTGGTATGTCCGTTGTTAACACCCTTGTGCCTACAAGATTGTCTTGTAGTCATCGTCCTAGCTTATAAGATGTGTTTATTGCCCCTGAATCTACTTGTGTTCGTCTTTTTGATCAAATCACCTTCATTTCTGATCAAGACCTTATTTTTTGCAAGTTTGACATCAATTTAACTAGTATAGTGGATGGTTCAATGAAATTCATTTTTCGCGATTATAAGTCAATTGATTCTGAAGCTTTGTTCCCAGAAATTAATTGCTTCAACTGGAACTACTGTTGGAATCTGGAGACTGCTGACGAGAAACTTGATTTTTTGAAGAATAACATTCTACATTTTTTGAACAAATATGTTCCTCTTCGGCAGGTCACATCCCGATCCTGCTCTTGTCCGTGGTTTAGTCAAGAGGTAAATTCGGCTATTAAAAAACGAAATGTTTTGTACGGAAGTTGGAAAAGAAAGCAATGTGATGAAACTTGGAATGCCTATAAATGTGCTCGGAACAAGGTTTCTGTTTTAGTTCGCCAGGCTCAGATGAGTTATTTTGGAACAAAACTCAATACTCGCTTGCCTCCTAAGCAGTTGGGGTCAAACGTGGAAAGGTTGGGTGTGCGCGCTAGCTCTGAGGCACCTTGCCAACTTGATGCCGATCTAATGAATAAGTTCTTTGTATCCAAAAACAGTACATCGGTACTGCTATAAAAGTCGCAATATTAATTAATATTTGTGGAACATTTTAAGTCTTTATCTGCTTAAATGGAGGGGTTTTCGTACTAATTGCAATATCTGAACAATCGGTTGTATGGCAGCTATATGTTATATTTATTTACATTAGTTCTCATTATACCTATTCTTTGTGCAAAATTTCAAGACTTTAGATGCATAAATGGAGGGGGTTTCGTACTAAGTGAAATATCTGAACAATAACTTATATGGGAGCTATATGTTATGTATCTTTGATCTATATGATCTCCATTGAAGAACTTAGTATAGCGGACCTTCTTGCAAAATTTCAGACTTCTAGCTTTTTAAATGAAGAAGTTATGAAGAAAAATATAATATCTGAACAATCGGCTCCTATATACGTTATAGTCGTCCGATCTGGCGGTTCCGACAAATATCTAATAAAATGTAAAAAGACATCTGACTGTCAAGTTCATTAAAATAGCTCCAAAACTGAGGGGCTAGTTTGCGTTCTAACTGACGGACAGACGGACAGACAGACATACGGACAGACACACAGACAGACGTACATGGCTAAATCGATTCAGCTCGTCACTCTGATCATATCGGTATACTTTTTGATGGTTCTACCTCTTCTCGTGTTGGTACTTACAAATCTCGGACCAAAGTTAATATATCATTTTCATGAAAGGTATAAAAAAAATCAATGCAAAAATGCTCAACAGATATGTATTATACTTAGCTTGAAATGAGCACAGATGAATCTCCAAATCTTTTATCACTAAATTATTAATTTATATAAAATATAAACAAATTTTAAAAAGAAAAAAGTATTACAGCGAAAACACAGCAATCCAGCTTGACGTTTACGTATTATTAAGCACCAGTGATCATATAGATCAAATAAATATTACATATAGCTTCCATACAACCGATTGTTCAGATATTCCAAGCCTTGAAATTTTGCACAAATAATAGTTATTATGAGAACTATTTTAGCAGTGAAAATCATTAATATCAAATAAATACATCATTTGGCTTAATTCTTCTATTCATGAAAGGTATGAAGGCTGCGGCATAGCTAAAGACAGCGTTTTTTATTTGTTTAAAGACGGTTTTATTTACGGACGGGTCTTTCGCTTATTCATACTACATTTTCTAAATACCGGGTTCCTTTTGATTCCAGCTTCACTGTGGGGTAATGGGATAACATATTTGAAGACAATGTGGTTTGCAATTTAATACCGAAAGTTTTTACCTATATGCTCTGTCTCTCTGCTGAACTTATTACAGTCAAAGACCAGTGAAATAAACTGAAGCAAGAAAAGGCGGCTGGTGAATCAACTGATGCTGTAATATTTGGTTTGCCCTTTGTAAAAGAGGACAACTTAAGAGATATTTTCGGCTGTGCCTGCAAATCGGTCGACCTCTCCACTCCCCCTTTTCGTGATATTTTTCGGGCAAGACGTACAGCTGAGCATCCAAACAGTGCTGTTATTGTGAAATTCTGTTACCAACACGATCGTGCGCGTGCTTTGTCTGCTTTTGCCAGGTATAGAAAAACTCGCAAAGCTGCTCTGTCTTTTAAGATAGCAGGTTTTGACTCTGATACTAATTTTTACATTTATGTGAGTCTCACCACTGTGAACAGGAAAATTTTGCAAGCCGCAATTAAGCTGAAAAAACTAACAAAACTGCATAGTGTGTTTTCACGACGAGGCGAGGTTTTCGTACGTATGTCTGCTGACAGTGAGCCGGTTGCTATACCCAGTTGCACGGAGTTATTTAACATAACTAGTTGTAACACAATAAGCGATGTCTAACATTAATGGTTATATTGCCCTTATGCATTCTTATGCTCTTTGTTTTTCTCGCTTCCCTTTGTTTTCAATCACTGTTAAGTTTGTCAATAACCACACATTCTCTACTATAGGATTTATATTTGAGGTTGCCTCTCACATATGTTATTCGTTTGTTGGTGGATAATTCATTTTCCAGGGTTAACCAAAGTCAGTTGGTGCTGCTAAATATTCTTTGTAAACAAGGTGATGGTATAAATGTTGAACACTTCAATGCTCGTAGCCTTAATAATGAAAAATTGGACTATGTGAGGCACTTATTTGAAAACTCCTCTGTCGATGTGATTTGTGTCTCTGATACCTGGTTCAATGCAGATTTGCCTGACAGTTTTTATTCCATTCCTAATTACACCTTATATCGAAATGATCGTTTGGGTAAAAAAGGCGGCGGGATAGCTGTGTATAGTAAATGCGTTTTAGACGGTAAAGTTGTAAGTTGCTCGTCTACGTCCGAAATTGAGTATATGTCTGTACAATTGTCGGATGACAACACTAAAGTATTAGTATCGTGTGTGTATAATTTCAATAGGCATTCTTCTTTAACGCCCTTTTTTGATGACCTCTCTCAACGCCTTCTTTACTATGATCATTACGTTATCTGTAGTGATTTCAAAGTTGATTTGGTTAAGGTTGACTCCTTGTAAGCCAGGTTTTTTGATTCTGTTGCATCTACTGGTATGGCCGTTGTTAACACCCTTGTGCCTATAAGATTTTCTTGTAATCATCGTCCTAGCTTATTAGATGTGTTTATTGCCCCTGAATCTACGGGTGTTCGTCTTTTTGATCAAATCACCTTCATTTCTGATCATGACCTTATTTTTTGCAAGTTTGACATCGATTTAACTAGTATAGTGGATGGTTCAATGAAATTCATTTTTCGCGATTATAAGTCAATTGATTCTGAAGCTTTGTTCCCAGAAATTAATTGCTTCAACTGGAACTACTGTTGGAATCTGGAGACTGCTGACGAGAAACTTGACTTTTTGAAGAATAACATTCTACATTTTTTGAACAAATATGTTCCTCTTCGGCAGGTCACATCCCGATCCTGCTCTTGTCCGTGGTTTAGCCAAGAAGTAAATTCGGCTGTTAAAAAACGAAATATTTTGTACGGAAGTTGGAAAAGAAAGCAATGTGATGAAACTTGGAATGCCTATAAATGTGCTCGGAACAAGGCTTCTGTTTCAGTTCGCCAGGCTAAGATGAGTTATTTTGGAACAAAACTCAATACTCGCTTGCCTCCTCAGCAGTTGGGGTCAAACGTGAAAAGGTTGGGTGTGCACGCTAGCTCTGAGGCACCTTGCCAACTTGATGCTGATCTAATGAATAAGTTCTTTGTATCCAAAAACAGTACATCGGATATTATTGAATCGTTTTCGGGGATAATCTCTGCTAATTTTCACTTGATCAATAAATTTCAATTCGATTCTGTCTCTGAAGATGATGTAGCTAAGTAAGTGCGTTCTGAGGATAAAATCGAATCGGATAAAGACGAACTTCCTATTTAATTCATTAAACTTATTTTGCCATATATACTAAGTAGTCTTACCCATACCAATAATCATTGTTTTACCACCTCATCTTTCCCTGCTGCATGGAAAGTAGCCATTGTTACACCTATAGCTAAAAAAAACGGGTGCTGCTTCCCCGTGTCAAATCAGGCCCATTAGCATTTTACCTGTACTTTCCAAAGTGTTCGAAAGGTTAATAGCTCAACAGATTACTGACTTCATAGAGTCAAACAAGCTGCTGAGTCCACTTCAGTCTGCTTCAAACCCCACCATAGTTGTTCAACAGCAACTATGAAAGTTTTGGATGATATTCGTCAGCCATTTGATCAAGGCCATCTTACGTTGCTCTGCCTACTTAATTTTTCCAAAGCCTTTGATTCAGTTAATCTCAGCTTGTTATGTAATAAATTGGCTTGTTACTTTTGTTTTAGTGAAAGTGCAGTAAGGTTGCTAGAAAACTACTTAAGTAATAGACTTCAGAGAGTTCAAGCTGGTATTTTCAAAATGTTCTCGTTTTTTAAACCTAATTTTGCCCAAATTCAATTATTTATGCACATCAAGATTGTTTTTCGTTAACGCTGTTAGAATTTGGAACTCCCTTTCCCAATCTTTAAAGAAATCATTGTCTGCAGGCAACTTCAAGAAACTTATTTATGAGCATTTTTATACCGGCGCACTTGTGTACAAGGGTGTTATAACTTTGTTCACATAACGGTTGCTTGTAACAGCCTAACTAAATCAATATAAGTATAGACATATATATACCAAAATGCTCAGAATGAAAAGAGAAGTCGATTTAGCGATGTCTGTCTGTCCGTCCGTCCGTCCGTCCGTGCAGACGATAACTGGAGTAAAAATTGAGATATCTCAATGAAACTTGGCAGGTAGATTGTCTTTGACACAGAGGAAGAAGCTTATTTGCTCAAATTTGTATGTATTGTTGTATTCGAGCAGGAAATCCGACTGTATCAAAATTTTCTACAGGGGGCGTGGCACCGTATTTTCTCTAAAAAATTGGAAAAGTTCAACCTCAGTTGATCTGCATTTAAAAAAAAACCAACTCTACCAATCAATCCAGCACATTTTTATGAGCAACCCCATCGCACAACCAGCAAGCAACAGAGCGTTGCTCATTATCGGTGATTTTAATTTTGCAGTTGTCAAAAATGCAAGACATAATTAACAGTATAATGACCAATATGAGAAAAAACAAAAATTGTATTAATAAAACAAAGAAGAAAGCAGTTTCGAAGGTAATGCAAGTTTTATAATTATTTAAAGTTTGAGAGCTATCAATGTAACGATCAATTTTAGATGCACAGTATTAGACACCTAAAAAATTAAACGCAAACAGTTGTTTCAAGAATGACAATCAAAGAAAGAAAAGAAAATGCTCGCAAACTCAAACAAATACACAAAGTTTAAAGCAAATAAGAAGCAATAACAATGTAAATAAGAAACAATAACAATGCAAATCAACTGATAACTCAGCAATTGAAAAACTAACAAGTGTAACAAGTGAAAAAGGCTTCATACCTTTCATGAATGGGCGAATTGTATGGGAGCCATATGTTATAATTATTCGATATTAACATTTTGACTGCTATAAAAGTCGCAATATTAATTAATATTTGTGGAACATTTTAAGTTTTTATCTGCTTAAATGGAGGGGTTTTCGTACTAATTGCAATATCTGAACAATCGGTTGTATGGCAGCTATATGTTCTATTTATATGATTTTAATGATTTTCACTGCTAAAATAGTTCTCACTTTAGCTATTCTTTGTGCAAAATTTCAACCCTTAATCTGCTTAAATGGAGGGGTTTTCGTACTAATTGCTGCAATATCTGAACAATCGGTTGTATGGCAGCTATATGTTATATTTATCCGATTTTATTGGTTTTCACAGCTAAAGCTGTTGTTCTAATAGGTATTATTTTTGCAAAATTTGAAGACTTTAGCTTATGAAATGAATGAGTTTTGGCCGAAAATGCAATATCTGAACAATCGGTTGTATGGCAGCTATATATTTACATTAGTTCTCATTATACCTATTCTTTGTGCAAAATTTCAAGACTTTAGCTGCATAAATGGAGGGGGTTTCGTACTAAATGAAATATCTGAACAATAAGTTATATGGGAGCTATATGTTATGTATCTTTGATCTATATGATCTCCATTGAAGAACTTAGTATAGCGGACCTTCTTGCAAAATTTCAGACTTCTAGCTTTTTAAATGAAGAAGTTATGAAGCAAAATATAATATCTGAACAATCGGCTCCTATATACGTTATAGTCGTCCGATCTGGCCGGTTCCGACAAATATCTAATAAAATGTAAAAAGACATCTGACTGTCAAGTTCATTAAAATAGCTCCAAAACTGAGGGACTAGTTTGCGTTCTAACTGACGGACAGACGGACAGACAGACATACGGACAGACACACAGACAGACGTACATGGCTAAATCGATTCAGCTCGTCACTCTGATCATATCCGTATACGTTTTGATGGTTCTAACTCTTCTCGTTCTGGTACTTACAAACATCGGACCAAAGTTAATATACCATTTCCATGAAAGGTATACAAAATGCTCAACAGATATGTATTATACTTAGCTTGAAATGAGCACAGATGAATCTCCAAATCTTTTATCACTAAATTATTAATTTATATAAAATATAAACAAATTTTAAAAAGAAAAAAGTATTACAGCGAAAACACAACTATCCAGCTTGACGTTTACGTATTATTAAGCACCAGTGATCATATAGATCAAATAAATATTACATATAGCTTCCATACAACCGATTGTTCAGATATTCCAAGCCTTGAAATTTTGCACAAATAATAGTTATTATGAGAACTATTTAAGCAGTGAAAATCATTAATATCAAATAAATACATCATTTGGCTTAATTCTTCTATTCATGAAAGATATGAAGGCTGCGGCATAGCTAAATACAGCCTTTTTTATTTGTTTAAAGACGGTTTTATTTACGGACGGGTCTTTCGCTTATTCATACTACATTTTCTAAATACCGGTTTCCTTTTGATTCCAGCTTTACTGTGGGGTAATGGGATAACATATTTGAAGACAATGTGGTTTGCGATTTAACACCGAAAGTTTTTACCTATTTGCTCGGTCTCTCTGCTGAACTTATTACAGTCAAAGACCAGTGAAATAAACTGAAGCAAGAGAAGGCGGCTGGTGAATCAACTGATGCTGTAATATTTGGTTTGCCCTTTGTAAAAGAGGACAACTTAAGAGATATTTTCGGCTGTGCCTGCAAATCGGTCGACCTCTCCACTCCCCCTATTCGTGATATTTTTCGGGCAAGACGTACAGCTGAGCATCCAAACAGTGCTGTTATTGTGAAATTCTATACCGGTTGCTATACCCAGTTGCACGGACTTATTTAACATAATTAGTTGTAACACAATAAGCGATGTCTTACATTAATGGTTATTTTGCCCTTATGCATTCTTATGCTCTTTGTATTTCTCGCTTCCCTTTGTTTTCAATCACTGTTAAGTTTGTCAATAACCACACATTCTCTACTATAGGATTTATATTTGAGGTTGTCTCTCACATATGTTATTCGTATGTTGGTGGATAATTCATTTTCCAGGGTTAAGCAAAGTCAGTCGGTGCTGCTAAATATTCTTTGTAAACAAGGTGATGGTATAAATGTTGAACACTTCAATGCTCGTAGCCTTAATAATGAAAAATTGGACTATGTGAGGCACTTATTTGGAAACTCCTCTGTCGATGTGATTTGTGTCTCTGAGACCTGGTTCAATGCAGATTTACCTGACAGTTTTTATTCCATTCCTAATTACACTTTATATCGAAATGATCGTTTGGGTAAAAAAGGCGGCGGGGTAGCTGTGTATACTAAAAACGTTTTAGACGGTAAAGTTGTAAGTTGCTCGTATACGTCCGAAATTGAGTATATGTCTGTACAATTGTCGGATGACAACACTAAAGTATTAGTATCGTGTGTGTATAATTTCAATAGGCATTCTTCTTTAAAACCCTTTTTTAATGACCTCTCTCAACGCCTTCTTGACTATGATCATTACGTTATCTGTACTGATTTCAAAGTTGATTTGGTTAAGGTTGAATCCTCGTCAGCCAGGTTTCTTGATTCTGTTGCATCTACTGGTATGTCCGTTGTTAACACCCTTGTGCCTACAAGATTTTCTTGTAATCATCGTCCTAGCTTATAAGATGTGTTTATTGCCCCTGAATCTACGGGTGTTCGTCTTTTTGATCAAATCACCTTCATTTCTGATCATGACCTTATTTTTTGCAAGTTTGACATCAATTTAACTAGTATAGTGGATGGTTCAATGAAATTCATTTTTCGTGATTATAAGTCAATTGATTTAGCGATGTCTGTCTGTCCGTCCGTCCGTCCGTCCGTGCAGACGATAACTGGAGTAAAAATTGAGATATCTCAATGAAACTGGGCAGGTAGATTGTCTTTGACCCAGAGGAAGAAGCTTATTTGCTCAAATTTGGTATGTATTGTTGTATTCGAGCAGGAAATCCGACTGTATCAAAATTTTCTACAGGGGGCGTGGCACCGTATTTTCTCTAAAAAATTGGAAAAGTTCAACCTCAGTTGATCTGCAGTTAAAAAAAACCAACTCTACCAATCAATCCAGCACATTTTTATGAGCAACCCCATCGCACAACCAGCAAGCAACAGAGCGTTGCTCATTATCGGTGATTTTAATTTTGCAGTTGTCAAAAATGCAAGACATAATTAACAGTATAATGACCAATATGAGAAAAAACAAAGATTGTATTAATAAAACAAAGAAGAAAGCAGTTTCGAAGGTAATGCAAGTTTTATAATTATTTAAAGTTTGAGAGCTATCAATGTAACGATCAATTTTAGATGCACAGTATTAGACACCTAAAAAATTAAACGCAAACAGTTGTTTCAAGAATGACAATCAAAGAAAGAAAAGAAAATGCTCGCAAACTCAAACAAATACACAAAGTTTAAAGCAAATAAGAAGCAATAACAATGGAAATAAGAAACAATAACAATGCAAATCAACTGATAACTCAGCAATTGAAAAACTAACAAGTGTAACAAGTGAGAAAGGCTTCATACCCTTCATGAATGGGCGAATTGTATGGGAGCCATATGTTATAATTATTCGATATTAACATTTTGACTGCTATAAAAGTCGCAATATTAATTAATATTTGTGGAACATTTTAAGTTTTTATCTGCTTAAATGGAGGGGTTTTCGTACTAATTGCAATATCTGAACAATCGGTTGTATGGCAGCTATATGTTCTATTTATATGATTTTAATGATTTTCACTGCTAAAATAGTTCTCACTTTAGCTATTCTTTGTGCAAAATTTCAACCCTTAATCTGCTTAAATGGAGGGGTTTTCGTACTAATTGCTGCAATATCTGAACAATCGGTTGTATGGCAGCTATATGTTATATTTATCCGATTTTATTGGTTTTCACAGCTAAAGCTGTTGTTCTAATAGGTATTATTTTTGCAAAATTTGAAGACTTTAGCTTATGAAATGAATGAGTTTTGGCCGAAAATGCAATATCTGAACAATCGGTTGTATGGCAGCTATATATTTACATTAGTTCTCATTATACCTATTCTTTGTGCAAAATTTCAAGACTTTAGCTGCATAAATGGAGGGGGTTTCGTACTAAATGAAATATCTGAACAATAAGTTATATGGGAGCTATATGTTATGTATCTTTGATCTATATGATCTCCATTGTAGAACTTAGTATAGCGGACCTTCTTGCAAAATTTCAGACTTCTAGCTTTTTAAATGAAGAAGTTATGAAGCAAAATATAATATCTGAACAATCGGCTCCTATATACGTTGTAGTCGTCCAATCTGGCCCGTTCCGACAAATATCTAATAAAATGTAAAAAGACATCTGACTGTCAAGTTCATTAAAATAGCTCCAAAACTGAGGGACTAGTTTGCGTTCTAACTGACGGACAGACGGACAGACAGACATACGGACAGACACACAGACAGACGTACATGGCTAAATCGATTCAGCTCGTCACTCTGATCATATCGGTATACTTTTTGATGGTTCTAACTCTTCTCGTTCTGGTACTTACAAACATCGGACCAAAGTTAATATACCATTTCCATGAAAGGTATAAAAAAAATCAATGCAAAAATGCTCAACAGATATGTATTATACTTAGCTTGAAATGAGCACAGATGAATCTCCAAATCTTTTATCACTAAATTATTAATTTATATAAAATATAAAAAAATTTTTAAAAGAAAAAAGTATTACAGCGAAAACACAACTATCCAGCTTGACGTTTACGTATTATTAAGCACCAGTGATCATATAGATGAAATAAATATTACATATAGCTTCCATACAACCGATTGTTCAGATATTCCAAGCCTTGAAATTTTGCACAAATAATAGTTATTTTGAGAACTATTTAAGCAGTGAAAATCATTAATATCAAATAAATACATCATTTGGCTTAATTCTTCTATTCATGAAAGGTATGAAGGCTGCGGCATAGCTAAAGACAGCCTTTTTTATTTGTTTAAAGACGGTTTTATTTACGGACGGGTCTTTCGCTTATTCATACTACATTTTCTAAACACCGGGTTCCTTTTGATTCCAGCTTTACTGTGGGGTAATGGGATAACATATTTGAAGACAATGTGGTTTGCGATTTAACACCGAAAGTTTTTACCTATTTGCTCGGTCTCTCTGCTGAACTTATTACAGTCAAAGACCAGTGAAATAAACAGAAGCAAGAGAAGGCGGCTGGTGAATCAACTGATGCTGTAATATTTGGTTTGCCCTTTGTAAAAGAGGACAACTTAAGAGATATTTTCGGCTGTGCCTGCAAATCGGTCGACCTCTCCACTCCCCCTTTTCGTGATATTTTTCGGCAAGACGTACAGCTGAGCATCCAAACAGTGCTGTTATTGTGAAATTCTATACCGGTTGCTATACCCAGTTGCACGGACTTATTTAACATAATTACATAGTTGTAACACAATAAGCGATGTCTTACATTATTGGTTATTTTGCCCTTATGCATTCTTATGCTCTTTGTATTTCTCGCTTCCCTTTGTTTTCAATCACTGTTAAGTTTGTCAATAACCACACATTCTCTACTATAGGATTTATATTTGAGGTTGCCTCTCACATATGTTATTCGTATGTTGGTGGATAATTCATTTTCCAGGGTTAACCAAAGTCAGTCGGTGCTGCTAAATATTCTTTGTAAACAAGGTGATGGTATAAATGTTGAACACTTCAATGCTCGTAGCCTTAATAATGAAAAATTGGACTATGTGAGGCACTTATTTGGAAACTCCTCTTTCGATGTGATTTGTGTCTCTGAGACCTGGTTCAATGCAGATTTACCTGACAGTTTTTATTCCATTCCTAATTACACTTTATATCGAAATGATCGTTTGGGTAAAAAAGGCGGCGGGGTAGCTGTGTATACTAAAAACATTTTAGACGGTAAAGTTGTAAGTTGCTCGTATACGTCCGAAATTGAGTATATGTCTGTACAATTGTCGGATGACAACACTAAAGTATTAGTATCGTGTGTGTATAATTTCAATAGGCATTCTTCTTTAAAACCCTTTTTTAATGACCTCTCTCAACGCCTTCTTGACTATGACCATTACGTTATCTGTACTGATTTCAAAGTTGATTTGGTTAAGGTTGACTCCTCGTCAGCCAGGTTTCTTGATTCTGTTGCATCTACTGGTATGTCCGTTGTTAACACCCTTGTGCCTACAAGATTTTCTTGTAATCATCGTCCTAGCTTATAAGATGTGTTTATTGCCCCTGAATCTACGGGTGTTCGTCTTTTTGATCAAATCACCTTCATTTCTGATCATGACCTTATTTTTTGCAAGTTTGACATCAATTTAACTAGTATAGTGGATGGTTCAATGAAATTCATTTTTCGCGATTATAAGTCAATTGATTCTGAAGCTTTGTTCTTAGAAATTAATTGCTTCAACTGGAACTACTGTTGGAATCTGGAGACTGCTGACGAGAAACTTGACTTTTTGAAGAATAACATTCTACATTTTTTGAACAAATATGTTCCTCTTCGGCAGGTCACATCCCGATCCTGCTCTTGTCCGTGGTTTAGCCAAGAAGTAAATTCGGCTGTTAAAAAACGAAATATTTTGTACGGAAGTTGGAAAAGAAAGCAATGTGATGAAACTTGGAATGCCTATAAATGTGCTCGGAACAAGGCTTCTGTTTCAGTTCGCCAGGCTAAGATGAGTTATTTTGGAACAAAAATCAATACTCGCTTGCCTCCTAAGCAGTTGGGGTCAAACTTTTAAAAGTTGGGTGTGCGCGCTAGCTCTGAGGCACCTTGCCAACTTGATGCCGATCTAATGAATAAGTTCTTTGTATCCAAAAACAGTACATCGGATATTATTGAATCGCTTTCGGGGATAATCTCTGCTAATTTTCACTTGATCAATAAATATCAATTCGATTCTGTCTCTGAAGATGATGTAGCTAAGTAAGTGCGTTTTGCGGATAAAATCGAATCGGATAAAGACGAACTTCCTATTAAATTCATTAAACTTATTTTGCCATATATACGAAGTAGTCTTACCCATACCAATAATCATTGTATTACCACCTCATCTTTCCCTGCTGCATGGTTAGCCATTGTTACACCTATAGCTAAAAAACCGGGTGCTTCTTCCCCGTGTCAAATCAGGCCCATTAGCATTTTACCTGTACTTTCCAAAGTGTTCGAAAGGTTAATAGCTCAACAGATTACTGACTTCATTGAGTCAAACAAGCTGCTGAGTCCACTTCAGTCTGCTTCAAACCCCACCGTAGTTGTTCAACAGCAACTATGAAAGTTTTGGATGATATTCGTCAGCCATTTGATCAAGGCCATCTTACGTTGCTCTGCCTACTTGATTTTTCCAAAGCCTTTGATTCAGTTAATCTCAGCTTGTTATGTAATAAATTGGCTTATTACTTTTGTTTTAGTGAAAGTGCAGTAAGGTTGCTAGAAAACTACTTAAGTAATGGACTTCAGAGAGTTAAAGCTGGTAATAAGCTCCCGGAACCTGTACTCATCTCTTCAGGCGTACCACAAAGATCCATTCTTGGCCCTCTGCTATTTATTATATTCGTCAATGATATATTTTCGCGATGCTCAAATGCCCAGATGCATGCATATGCGGACGACATTCAGCTGTATCTCTCCAATAGAATGCAACATATGTTGCTTTAGCCACTAAAAAAAACTAGTTCAGAGCTTAATAGTTCCACTCATTACGTATTCTGAGATAGTCTACAACAAACTAGACTCTCACGCGAATCACAAATTGGGCGTTGCTTTCAATTTTGCCACAAGATACGTATACGGCTTGAAGAAGTTTGACCACCTTTCTTTGTTGAGAAACTCGATACTTGGCTGTGACATACAGAATTTTATAAATGTCAGAAATTGCATCTTTATCTTTATGCTAATTACTCATGCGTAACCGGAATACTCATATGAAAAACTTGTATTTATTAAATGTTCTCGTTTTTTAAACCTAATTTTGCCCAAATTCAATTATTTATGCACATCAAGATTGTTTTTCGTTAACGGTGTTAGAATTTGGAACTCCCTTTCCCAATCATTAAAGAAATCATTGTCTGCAGGCAACTTCAAGAAACTTATTTATGAGCATTTTTATACCGGCGCACTTGTGTACAAGGGTATTATAACTTTGTTCACATAACGGTTGCTTGTAACAGCCTAACTGAATCAATATAGGTATAGACATATATATACCAAAATGCTCAGAATGAAAAGAGAAGTCGATTTAGCGATGTCTGCCTGTCCGTCCGTCCGTCCGTCCGTGCAGACGATAACTGGAGTAAAAATTGAGATATCTCAATGAAACTTGGCAGGTAGATTGTCTTTGACCCAGAGCAAGAAGCTTATTTGCTCAAATTTGGTATGTATTGTTGTATTCGAGCAGGAAATCCGACTGTATCAAAATTTTCTACAGGGGGCGTGGCACCGTATTTTCTCTAAAAAATTGGAAAAGTTCAACCTCAGTTGATCTGCATTTAAAAAAAAAACAACGAATACCTCTTCCTTCTTCTATTAAGTCTAGGACTCTACCAATCAATCCAGCACATTTTTATGAGCAACCCCATCGCACAACCAGCAAGCAACAGAGCGTTGCTCATTATCGGTGATTTTAATTTTGCAGTTGTCAAAAATGCAAGACATAATTAACAGTATAATGACCAATATGAGAAAAAACAAAGATTGTATTAATAAAACAAAGAAGAAAGCAGTTTCGAAGGTAATGCAAGTTTTATAATTATTTAAAGTTTGAGAGCTATCAATGTAACGATCAATTTCAGATGCACAGTATTAGACACCTAACAAATTAAACGCAAACAGTTGTTTCAAGAATGACAATCAAAGAAGAGAAAAGAAAATGCGCGCAAACTCAAACAAATACACAAAGTTTAAAAGAAGCAATAACAATGTAAATAAGAAACAATAACAATGCAAATCAACTGATAACTCAGCAATTGAAAAACTAACAAGTGTAACAAGTGAGAAAGGCTTCATACCTTTCATGCATGGGCGAATTGTATGGGAGCCAAATGTTATAATTATTCGATATTAATATTTTGACTGCTATAAAATTCGCAATATTAATTAATATTTGTAGAACATTTTAAGTTTTTATCTGCTTAAATGGAGGGGTTTTCGTACTAATTGCAATATCTGAACAATCGGTTGTATGGCAGCTATTTATTCTATTTATATGATTTTAATGATTTTCACTGCTAAAATAGTTCTCACTTTAGCTATTCTTTGTGCAAAATTGTAAGACTTTATCTGCTTAAATGGAGGGGTTTTCGTACTAATTGCAATATCTGAACAATCGGTTGTATGGCAGCTATATGTTATATTTATCCGATTTTATTGATTTTCACAGCTAAAGCTGTTGTTCTAATAGGTATTATTTTTGCAAAATTTGAAGACTTTAGCTGATGAAATAAAGGAGTTTTGGCCGAAAATGCAATATCTGAACAATCGGTTGTATGGCAGCTATATGTTATATTTATTTACATTAGTTCTCATTATACCTATTCTTTGTGCAAAATTTCAAGACTTTAGCTGCATAAATGGAGGGGGTTTCGTACTAAATGAAATATCTGAACAATAAGTTATATGGGAGCTATATGTTATGTATCTTTGATCTATATGATCTCCATTGTAGAACTTAGTATAGCGGACCTTCTTGCAAAATTTCAGACTTCTAGCTTTTTAAATGAAGAAGTTATGAAGCAAAATATAATATCTGAACAATCGGCTCCTATATGCGTTATAGTCGTCCGATCTGGCCGGTTCCGACAAATATCTAATAAAATGTAAAAAGACATCTGACTGTCAAGTTCATTAAAATAGCTCCAAAACTGAGGGACTAATTTGCGTTCTAACTGACGGACAGACGGACAGACAGACATACGGACAGACACACAGACAGACGTACATGGCTAAATCGATTCAGCTCGTCACTCTGATCATATCGATATACTTTTTGATGGTTCTAACTCTTCTCGTTCTGGTACTTACAAACATCGGACCAAAGTTAATATACCATTTCCATGAAAGGTATAAAAAAAATCAATGCAAAAACTGTTGAGCATTTTTGCATTGATTTTTTTTGTATGTATTATACTTAGCTTGAAATGAGCACAGATGAATCTCCAAATCTTTTATCACTAAATTATTAATTTATATAAAATATAAACAAATTTTAAAAAGAAAAAAGTATTACAGCGAAAACACAACTATCCAGCTTGACGTTTACGTATTATTAAGCACCAGTGATCATATAGATCAAATAAATATTACATATAGCTTTCATACAACCGATTGTTCAGATATTCCAAGCCTTGAAATTTTGCACAAATAATAGTTATTATGAGAACTATTTTAGCAGTGAAAATCATTAATATCAAATAAATACATCATTTGGCTTAATTCTTCTATTCATGAAAGGTATGAAGGCTGCGGCATAGCTAAAGACAGCCTTTTTTATTTGTTTAAAGACGGTTTTATTTACGGACGGGTCTTTCGCTTATTCATACTACATTTTCTAAATACCGGGTTCCTTTTGATTCCAGCTTTACTGTGGGGTAATGGGATAACATATTTGAAGACAATGTGGTTTGCGATTTAACACTGAAAGTTTTTACCTATATGCTCGGTCTCTCTGCTGAACTTATTACAGTCAAAGACCAGTGAAATAAACTGAAGCAAGAGAGGCGGCTGATGAATCAACTGATGCTGTAATATTTGGTTTGCCCTTTGTAAAAGAGGACAACTTAAGAGATATTTTCGGCTGTGCCTGCAAATCGGTCGACCTCTCCACTCCCTCTTTTCGTGATATTTTTCGGGCAAGACGTACAGCTGAGCATCCAAACAGTGCTGTTATTGTGAAATTCTGTTACCAACACGATCGTGCGCGTACTTTGTCTGCTTTTGCCAGGTATAGAAAAACTCGCAAAGCTGCTCTGTCTTTTAAGATAGCAGGTTTTAACTCTGATACTAATTTTTACATTTATGTGAGTCTCACCACTGTGAACAGGAAAATTTTGCAAGCCGCAATTAAGCTGAAAAAACTAACAAAACTGCATAGTGTGTTTTCACGACGAGGCGAGGTTTTCGTACGTATGTCTGCTGACAGTGAGCCGGTTGCTATACCCAGTTGCACGGACTTATTTAACATAATTAGTTGTAACACAATAAGCGATGTCTAACATTAATGGTTATTTTGCCCTTATGCATTCTTATGCTCTTTGCATTTCTCGCTTCCCTTTGTTTTCAATCACTGTTAAGTTTGTCAAGAACCACACATTCTCTACTATAGGATTTATATTTGAGGTTGCCTCTCACATATGTTATTCGTACGTTCGTGGATAATTCATTTTCCAGGGTTTCTTTAAAACCCTTTTTTGATGACCTCTCTCAACGCCTTCTTGTCTATGATCATTACGTTATCTGTAGTGATTTCAAAATTGATTTGGTTAAGGTTGACTCCTTGTCAGCCATGTTTCTTGATTCTGTTGCATCTACTGGTATGTCCGTTGTTAACACCCTTGTGCCTACAAGATTGTCTTGTAGTCATCGTCCTAGCTTATAAGATGTGTTTATTGCCCCTGAATCTACGGGTGTTCGTCTTTTTGATCAAATCACCCTCATTTCTGATCATGACCTTATTTTTTGCAAGTTTGACATCAATTTAACTAGTATAGTGGATGGTTCAATGAAATTCATTTTTCGCGATTATAAGTCAATTGATTCTGAAGCTTTGTTCCCAGAAATTAATTGCTTCAACTGGAACTACTGTTGGAATCTGGAGACTGCTGACGAGAAACTTGACTTTTTGAAGAATAACATTCTACATTTTTTGAACAAATATGTTCCTCTTCGGCAGGTCACATCCCGATCCTGCTCTTGTCCGTGGTTTAGTCAAGAAGTAAATTCGGCTATTAAAAAACGAAATATTTTGTACGCAAGTTGGAAAAGAAAGCAATGTGATGAAACTTGGAATGCCTATAAATGTGCTCGGAACAAGGCTTCTGTTTCAGTTCGCCAGGCTAAGATGAGTTATTTTGGAACAAAACTCAATACTCGCTTGCCTCCTAAGCAGTTGGGGTCAAACGTGAAAAAGTTGGGTGTGCGCGCTAGCTCTGAGGCACCTTGCCAACTTGATGCCGATCTAATGAATAAGTTTTTTGTATCCAAAAACAGTACATCGGATATTATTGAATCGTTTTCGGGGATAATCTCTGCTAATTTTCACTTGATCAATAAATATCAATTCGATTCTGTCTCTGAAGATGATGTAGCTAAGCTAGTGCGTTCTGCGGATAAAATCGAATCGGATAAAGACGAACTTCCTATTAAATTCATTAAACTTATTTTGCCATATATACGAAGTAGTCTTACCCATACCAATAATCATTGTATTACCACCTCATCTTTCCCTGCTGCATGGAAAGTAGCCATTGTTACACCTATAGCTAAAAAACCGGGTGCTTCTTCCCCGTGTCAAATCAGGCCCATTAGCATTTTACCTGTACTTTCCAAAGTGTTCGAAAGGTTAATAGCTCAACAGATTACTGACTTCATTGAGTCAAACAAGCTGCTGAGTCCACTTCAGTCTGCTTCAAACCCCACCGTAGTTGTTCAACAGCAACTATGAAAGTTTTGGATGATATTCGTCAGCCATTTGATCAAGGCCATCTTACGTTGCTCTACCTACTTGATTTTTCCAAATGCTTTGATTCAGTTAATCTCAGCTTGTTATGTAATAAATTGGCTTGTTACTTTTGTTTTAGTGAAAGTGCAGTAAGGTTGCTAGAAAACTACTTAAGTAATAGACTTCAGAGAGTTCAAGCTGGTATTTTCAAAATGTTCTCGTTTTTTAAACCTAATTTTGCCCAAATTCAATTATTTATGCACATCAAGATTGTTTTTCGTTAACGCTGTTAGAATTTGGAACTCCCTTTCCCAATCTTTAAAGAAATCATTGTCTGCAGGCAACTTCAAGAAACTTATTTATGAGCATTTTTATACCGCCGCACTTGTGTACAAGGGTATTATAACTTTGTTCACATAACGGTTGCTTGTAACAGCCTAACTAAATCAATATAAGTATAGACATATATATACCAAAATGCTCAGAATGAAAAGAGAAGTCGATTTAGCGATGTCTGTCTGTCCGTCCGTCCGTCCGTCCGTGCAGACGATAACTGGAGTAAAAATTGAGATATCTCAATGAAACTTGGCAGGTAGATTGTCTTTGACCCAGAGCAAGAAGCTTATTTGCTCAAATTTGGTATGTATTGTTGTATTCGAGCAGGAAATCCGACTGTATCAAAATTTTCTACAGGGGGCGTGGCACCGTATTTTCTCTAAAAAATTTAAAAAGTTCAACCTCAGTTTATCTGCATTTTAAAAAAAAACCAACGAATACCTCTTCCTTCTTCTATTAAGTCTAGGACTCTACCAATCAATCCAGCACATTTTTATGAGCAACGCCATCGGACAACCAGCAAGCAACAGAGCGTTGCTCATTATCGGTGATTTTAATTTTGCAGTTGCCAAAAATGCAAGACATAATTAAGAGTATAGTGACCAATATGAGAAAAAACAAAGATTGTATTAATAAAACAAAGAAGAAAGCAGTTTCGAAGGTAATGCAAGTTTTATAATTATTTAAAGTTTGAGAGCTATCAATGTAACGATCAATTTCAGATGCACAGTATTAGACACCTAACAAATTAAACGCAAACAGTTGTTTCAAGAATGACAATCAAAGAAGAGAAAAGAAAATGCGCGCAAACTCAAACAAATACACAAAGTTTAAAAGAAGCAATAACAATGTAAATAAGAAACAATAACAATGCAAATCAACTGATAACTCAGCAATTGAAAAACTAACAAGTGTAACAAGTGAGAAAGGCTTCATACCATATTATAATTATTCGATTTTAATATTTTGACTGCTATAAAAGTCGCAATATTAATTAATATTTGTGGAACATTTTAAGTTTTTATCTGCTTAAATGGAGGGGGTTTCGTACTAATTGCAATATCTGAACAATCGGTTGTATGGCAGCTATATGTTCTATTTATATGATTTTAATGATTTTCACTGCTAAAATAGTTCTCACTTTAGCTATTCTTTGTGCAAAATTTCAAGACTTTATCTGCTTAAATGGAGGGGTTTTCGTACTAATTGCAATATCTGAACAATCGGTTGTATGGCAGCTATATGTTATATTTATCCGATTTTATTGATTTTCACAGCTAAAGCTGTTGTTCTAATAGGTATTATTTTTGCAAAATTTGAAGACTTAAGCTGATGAAATGAAGGAGTTTTGGCCGAAAATGCAATATCTGAACAATCGGTTGTATGGCAGCTATATGTTATATTTATTTACATTAGTTCTCATTATACCTATTCTTTGTGCAAAATTTCAAGACTTTAGCTGCATAAATGGAGGGGGTTTCGTGCTAAATGAAATATCTGAACAATAAGTTATATGGGAGCTTGATCTATATGATCTATATGATCTCCATTGTATAACTTAGTATAGCGGACCTTCTTGCAAAATTTCAGACTTCTAGCTTTTTAAATGAAGAAGTTATGAAGCAAAATATAATATCTGAACAATCGGCTCCTATGTACGTTATAGTCGTCCGATCTGGCCGGTTCCGACAAATATCTAATAAAATGTAAAAAGACATCTGACTGTCAAGTCCATTAAAATAGCTCCAAAACTGAGGGACTAGTTTGCGTTCTAACTGACGGACAGACGGACAGACAGACAGACGGACAGACACACAGACAGACGTACATGGCTAAATCGATTCAGCTCGTCACTCTGATCATATCGGTATACTTTTTGATGGTTCTAACTCTTCTCGTGTTGGTACTAACAAACATCGGACCAAAGTTAATATACCATTTTCATGAAAGGTATAAAAAAAATCAATGCTAAAATGCTCAACAGATATGTATTATACTTAGCTTGAAATGAGCACAGATGAATCTCCAAATCTTTTATCACTAAATTATTAATTTATATAAAATATAAACAAATTTTAAAAAGAAAAAAGTATTACAGCGAAAACACAGCAATCCAGCTTGACGTTTACGTATTATTAAGCACCAGTGATCATATAGATCAAATAAATATTACATATAGCTTCAATACAACCGATTGTTCAGATATTCCAAGCCTTGAAATTTTGCACAAATAATAGTTATTATGAAAACTATTTTAGCAGTGAAAATCATTAATATCAAATAAATACATCATTTGGCTTATTTCTTCTATTCATGAAAGGTATGAAGGCTGCGGCATAGCTAAAGACAGCCTTTTTTATTTGTTTAAAGACGGTTTTATTTACGGACGGGTCTTTCGCTTATTCATACTACATTTTCTAAATACCGGGTTCCTTTTGATTCCAGCTTTACTGTGGGGTAATGGGATAACATATTTGAAGACAATGTGGTTTGCGATTTAACACTGAAAGTTTTTACCTATATGCTCGGTCTCTCTGCTGAACTTATTACAGTCAAAGACCAGTGAAATAAACTGAAGCAAGAGAAGGCGGCTGGTGAATCAACTGATGCTGTAATATTTGGTTTGCCCTTTGTAAAAGAGGACAACTTAAGAGATATTTTCGGCTGTGCCTGCAAATCGGTCGACCTCTCCACTCCCCCTTTTCGTGATATTTTTCGGGCAAGACGTACAGCTGAGCATCCAAACAGTGCTGTTATTGTGAAATTCTATTACCAACACGATCGTGCGCGTACTTTGTCTGCTTTTGCCAGGTATAGAAAAACTCGCAAAGCTGCTCTGTCTTTTAAGATAGCAGGTTTTGACTCTGATACTAATTTTTACATTTATGAGAGTCTCACCACTGTGAACAGGAAAATTTTGCAAGCCGCAATTAAGCTGAAAAAACTAACAAAACTGCATAGTGTGTTTTCACGACGAGGCGAGGTTTTCGTACGTATGTCTGCTGACAGTGAGCCGGTTGCTATACCCAGTTGCACGGACTTATTTAACATAATTAGTTGTAACACAATAAGCGATGTCTAACATTAATGGTTATTTTGCCCTTTGGCATTCTTATGCTCTTAATTCATTTTCCAGGGTTAACCAAAGTCAGTCGGTGCTGCTAAATATTCTTTGTAAACAAGGTGATAGTATAAATGTTGAACACTTCAATGATCGTAGCCTTAATAAAGAAAAATTGGACAATGTGAGGCACTTATTTGGAAACTCCTCTGTCGATGTGATTTGTGTCTCTGAGACCTGGTTCAATGCAGATTTACCTGACGGCGGGGTAGCTGTGTATACTAAATGCGTTTTAGACGGTAAAGTTTTAAGTTGCTTGTCTACGTCCGAAATTGAGTATATGTCTGCACAATTGTCGGATGAAAACACTAAAGTATTAGCATCGTTCTTTAAAACCCTTTTTTGATGACCTCTCTCAACGCCTTCTTGACTATGATCATTACGTTATCTGTAGTGATTTCAAAGTTGATTTGGTTAAGGTTGACTCCTTGTTGTTGTTGTTGTTGTTGTAGCAGCACAAATTATGCTGAGGCGACAGTCCTTGGCCGGACATAAATCCGGGTCGTTCCGGTATCGTAGACCCGACTGTCATGGGAACTCCTTGTCAGCCATGTTTCTTGATTCTGTTGCATCTACTGGTATGTCCGTTGTTAACACCCTTGTGCCTACAAGATTTTCTTGTAGTCATCGTCCTAGCTTATAAGATGTGTTTATTGCCCCTGAATCTACGGGTGTTCGTCTTTTTGATCAAATCACCTTAATTTCTGATCATGACCTTATTTTTTGCAAGTTTGACATCAATTTAACTAGTATAATGGATGGTTCAATGAAATTCATTTTTCGCGATTATAAGTCAATTGATTCTGAAGCTTTGTTCCCAAAAATTAATTGCTTCAACTGAGGCGCTAGCTCTGAGGCACCTTGCCAACTTAATGCCGATCTAATGAATAAGTTCTTTGTATCCAAAAACAGTACATCGGATATTATTGAATCGTTTTCGGGGATAATCTCTGCTAATTTTCACTTGATCAATAAATTTCAATTCGATTCTGTCTCTGAAGATGATGTAGCTAAGTAAGTGCGTTCTACGGATAAAATCGAATCGGATAAAGACGAACTTCCTATTAAATTCATTAAACTTATTTTGCCATATATACCAAGTAGTCTTACCACTACCAATGATCATTGTATTACCACCTCATCTTTCCCTGCTGCATGGAAAGTAGCCATTGTTACACCTATAGCTAAAAAACCGGGTGCTTCTTCCCCGTGTCAAATCAGGCCCATTAGCATTTTACCTGTACTTTCCAAAGTGTTCGAAAGGTTAATAGCTCAACAGATTACTGACTTCATTGAGTCAAACAAGCTGCTGAGTCCACTTCAGTCTGCTTCAAACCCCACCGTAGTTGTTCAACAGCAACTATGAAAGTTTTGGATGATATTCGTCAGCCATTTGATCAAGGCCATTTTACGTTGCTCTGCCTACTTGATATTTCCAAAGTCTTTGATTCAGTTAATCTCAGCTTGTTATGTAATAAATTGGCTTATTACTTTTGTTTTAGTGAAAGTGCAGTAAGGTTGCTAGAAAACTACTTAAGTAATAGACTTCAGAGAGTTAAAGCTGGTAATAAGCTCCCGGAACCTGTACTCATCTCTTCAGGCGTACCACAAGGATCCATTCTTGGCCCTCTGCTATTTATTATATTCGTCAATGATATATTTTCGCGATGCTCAAATGCCCAGATGCATGCATATGCGGACGACATTCAGCTGTATCTCTCCAATAGAATGCAACATATGTTGCTTTAGCCACTAAATAAAACTAGTTCAGAGCTTAAAAGTTCCACTCATTACGTATTCTGAGGTAGTCTACAACAAACTAGACTCTCACGCGAATCACAAATTGGACGTTGCTTTTAATTTTGCCACAAGATACGTATACGGCTTGAAGAAGTTTGTCCATCTTCCTTTGTTGAGAAACTCGATACTTGGCTGTGACATACAGAATTTTATAAATGCCAGAAATTGGATCTTTATCTTTAAGCTAATTACTCATGCGAAACCGGAATACTCATATGAAAAACTTGTATTTTTTAAATGTTCTCGTTTTTTAAACCTAATTTTGCCCAAATTCAATTATTTATGCACATCAAGATTGTTTTTCGTTAACGCTGTTAGAGTTTGGAACTCCCTTTCCCAATCATTAAAGAAATCATTGTCTGCAGGCAACTTTAAGAAACTTATTTATGAGCATTTTTATACCCGCGCACTTGTGTACAAGGGTATTATAACTTTGTTCACATAACGGTTGCTTGTAACAGCCTAACTAAATCAATATAGGTATAGACATATATATACCAAAATGCTCAGAATGAAAAGAGAAGTCGATTTAGCGATGTCTGTCTGTCCGTCCGTCCGTCCGTGCAGACGATAACTGGAGTAAAAATTGAGATATCTCAATGAAACTTGGCAAGAAGCTTATTTGCTCAAATTTGGTATGTATTGTTGTATTCGAGCAGGAAATCCGACTGTATCAAAATTTTCTACAGGGGGCGTGGCACCGTATTTTCTCTAAAAAATTTAAAAAGTTCAACCTCAGTTTATCTGCATTTTAAAAAAAAACCAACGAATACCTCTTCCTTCTTCTATTAAGTCTAGGACTCTACCAATCAATCCAGCACAGTTTTATGAGCAACCCCATCGCACAACCAGCAAGCAACAGAGCGTTGCTCATTATCGGTGATTTTAATTTTGCAGTTGTCAAAAATGCAAGACATAATTAACAGTATAATGACCAATATGAGAAAAAACAAAGATTGTATAAATAAAACAAAGAAGAAAGCAGTTTCGAAGGTAATGCAAGTTTTATAATTATTTAAAGTTTGAGAGCTATCAATGTAACGATCAATTTCAGATGCACAGTATTAGACACCTAACAAATAAAACGCAAACAGTTGACAGAATGACAAACAAATACACAAAGTTTAAAGCAAATAAGAAGCAATAACAATTTAAATAAGAAACAATAACAATGCAAATCAACTGATAACTCAGCAATTGAAAAACTAACAAGTGTAACACGTGAGAAAGGCTTCATACCTTTCATGAATGGGCGAATTGTATGGGAGCCATATGTTATAATTATTCGATATTAATATTTTGACTGCTATAAAAGTCGCAATATTAATTAATATTTGTGGAACATTTTAAGTTTTTATCTGCTTAAATGGAGGGGTTTTCGTACTAATTGCAATATCTGAACAATCGGTTGTATGGCAGCTATATGTTCTATTTATATGATTTTAATGATTTTCACTGCTAAAATAGTTCTCACTTTAGCTATTCTTTGTGCAAAATTTCAACCCTTAATCTGCTTAAATGGAGGGGTTTTCGTACTAATTGCTGCAATATCTGAACAATCGGTTGTATGGCAGCTATATGTTATATTTATCCGATTTGATTGATTTTCACAGCTAAAGCTGTTGTTCTAATAGGTATTTTTTTTTGCAAAATTTCAAGACTTTAGCTGATGAAATGAAGGAGTTTTGGCCGAAAATGCAATATCTGAACAATCGGTTGTATGGCAGCTATATGTTATATTTATTTACATTAGTTCTCATTATACCTATTCTTTGTGCAAAATTTCAAGACTTTAGCTGCATAAATGGAGGGGGTTTCGTACTAAATGAAATATCTGAACAATAAGTTATATGGGAGCTATATGTTATGTATCTTTGATCTATATGATCTATATGATCTCCATTGTAGAACTTAGTATAGCGGACCTTCTTGCAAAATTTCAGACTTCTAGCTTTTTAAATGAAGAAGTTATAAAGCAAAATATAATATCTGAACACTCGGCTCCTATATACGTTATAGTCGTCCGATCTGGCCGGTTCCGACAAATATATAATAAAATGTAAAAAGACATCTGACTGTCAAGTTCATTAAAATAGCTCCAAAACTGAGGGACTAGTTTGCGTTCTAACTGACGGACAGACACACAGACAGACGTACATGGCTAAATCGATTCAGCTCGTCACTGTGATCATATCGGTATACTTTTTGATGGGTCTAACTCTTCTCGTTCTGGTACTTACAAACATCGGACCAAAGTTAATATACCATTTTCATGAAAGGTATAAAAAAATCAATGCAAAAATGCTCAACAGATATGAATTATACTTAGCTTGAAATGAGCACAGATGAATCTCCAAATCTTTTATCACTAAATTATTAATTTATATAAAATACAAACAAATTTTAAAAAGAATTACAGCGAAAGCACAACTATCCAGCTTGACGTTTACGTATTATTAAGCACCAGTGATCATATAGATCAAATAAATATTACATATAGCTTCCATACAACCGATTGTTCAGATATTCAAAAGCCTTGAAATTTTGCACAAATAGTATTTATTATTATGAGAACTATTTTAGCAGTGAAAATCATGAATATCAAATAAATATATCATTTGGCTCAATTCTTCCATTCATGAAAGGTATGAAGGCTGCGGCATAGCTAAAGACAGCCTTTTTTATTTGTTTAAAGACGGTTTTATTTACGGACGGGTCTTTCGCTTATTCATACTACATTTTCTAAATACCGGGTTCCTTTTGATTCCAGCTTTACTGTGGGGTAATGGGATAACATATTTGAAGACAATGTGGTTTGCGATTTAACACTGAAAGTTTTTACCTATATGCTCGGTCTCTCTGCTGAACTTATTACAGTCAAAGACCAGTGAAATAAACTGAAGCAAGAGAAGGCGGCTGATGAATCAACTGATGCTGTAATATTTGGTTTGCCCTTTGTAAAAGAGGACAACTTAAGAGATATTTTCGGCTGTGCCTGCAAATCGGTCGACCTCTCCACTCCCCCCTTTCGTGATATTTTTCGGTCAAGACGTACAGCTGAGCATCCAAACAGTGCTGTTATTATGAAATTCTATTACCAACACGATCGTGCGCGTACTTTGTCTGCTTTTGCCAGGTATAGAAAAACTCGCAAAGCTGCTCTGTCTTTAAAGATAGCAGGTTTTGACTCTGATACTAATTTTTACATTTATGAGACTCTCACCACTGTGAACAGGAAAATTTTGCAAGCCGCAATTAAGCTGAAAAAACTAACAAAACTGCATAGTGTGTTTTCACGACGAGGCGAGGTTTGGGTAAAAAAGGCGGCGGGGTAGCTGTGCGACGGTAAAGTTGTAAGTTGCTCGTCTACGTCCGAAATTGAGTATATGTCTGCACAATTGTCGGATGACAACACTAAAGTATTAGTATCGTGTGTGTATAATTTCAATAGGCATTCTTCTTTAAAACCCTTTTTTGATGACCTCTCTCAACGCCTTCTTGACTATGATCATTACGTTATCTGTAGTGATTTCAAAGTTGATTTGGTTAAGGTTGACTACTGGTATGTCCGTTGTTAACACCCTTGTGCCTACAAGATTTTCTTGTAATCATCGTCCTAGCTTATAAGATGTGTTTATTGCCACTGAATCTACGGGTGTTCGTCTTTTTGATCAAATCACCTTCATTTCTGATCATGACCTTATTTTTTGCAAGTTTGACATCAATTTAACTAGTATAGTGGATGGTTCAATGAAATTCATTTTTCGCGATTATAAGTCAATTGATTCTGAAGCTTTGTTCCCAGAAATTAATTGCTTCAACTGGAACTACTGTTGGAATCTGGAGACTGCTGACGAGAAACTTGACTTTTTGAAGAATAACATTCTACATTTTTTGAACAAATATGTTCCTCTTCGGCAGGTCACATCCCGATCCTGCTCTTGTCCGTGGTTTAGTCAAGAGGTAAATTCGGCTATTAAAAAACGAAATGTTTTGTACGGAAGTTGGAAAAGAAAGCAATGTGATGAAACTTGGAATGCCTATAAATGTACTCGGAACAAGGCTTCTGTTTCAGTTCGCCAGGCTAAGATGAGTTATTTTGGAACAAAAATCAATACTCGCTTGCCTCCTAAGCAGTTGGGGTCAAACGTGAAAATGTCGGGTGTGCGCGCTAGCTCTGAGGCACCTTGCCAACTTGATGTAGATCTAATGAATAAGTTCTTTATATCCAAAAACAGTACATCGGATATTATTGAATCGTTTTCGGGGATAATCTCTGCTAATTTTCACTTGCTCAATAAATATCAATTCGATTCTGTCTCTGAAGATGATGTAGCTAAGTAAGTGCGTTCCGCGGATAAAATCGAATCGGATAAAGACGAACTTCCTATTAAATTCATTAAACTTATTTTGCCATATATACTAAGTAGCCTTACCCATACCAATAATCATTGTATTACCACCTCATCTTTCCCTGCTGCATGGAAAGTAGCCATTGTTACACCTATGGCTAAAAAACCGGGTCCTTCTTCCCCGTGTCAAATCAGGCCCATTAGCATTTTACCTGTACTTTCCAAAGTGTTCGAAAGGTTAATAGCTCAACAGATTACTGACTTCATTGAGTCAAACAAGCTGCTGAGTCGACTGCAGTCTGCTTCAAACCCCACCATAGTTGTTCAACAGCAACTATTAAAGTTTTGGATGATATTCGTCAGCCATTTGATCAAGGCCATCTTACGTTGCTCTGCCTACTTGATTATTCCAAAGCCTTTGATTCAGTTAATCTCAGCTCGTTATGTAATAAATTGGCTTGTTACTTTTGTTTTAGTGAAAGTGCAGTAAGGTTGCTAGAAAACTACTTAAGTAATAGACTTCAGAGAGCTCAAGCTGGTATTTTTTAAATGTTTTCGTTTTTTAAACCTAATTTTGCCCAAATTCAATTATTTATGCACATCAAGATTGTTTTTCGTTAACGCTGTTAGAGTTTGGAACTCCCTTTCCCAATCATTAAAGAAATCATTGTCTGCAGGCAACTTCAAGAAACTTATTTATGAGCATTTTTATACCCGCGCACTTGTGTACAAGGGTATTATAACTTTGTTCACATAACGGTTGCTTGTAACAGCCTAACTAAATCAATATAGGTATAGACATATATATACCAAAATGCTCAGAATGAAAAGATAAGTCGATTTAGCGATGTCTGTCTGTCCGTCCGTCCGTCCGTCCATGCAGACGATAACTTGAGTAAAAATTGAGATATCTCAATGAAACTTGGCAGGTAGATTGTCTTTGACCCAGAGCAGGAAGCTTATTTGCTCAAATTTGGTATGTATTGTTGTATTCGAGCAGGAAATCCGACTGTATCAAAATTTTCTACAGGGGGCGTGGCACCGTATTTTCTCTAAAATATTGGAAAAGTTCAACCTCAGTTGATCTGCATTTTAAAAAAGACCAACGAATACTTCTTCTATTAAGTCTAGGACTCTACCAATCAATCCAGCACATTTTTATGAGTAACCCCATCGCACAACCAGCAAGCAACAGAGCGTTGCTCATTATCGGTGATTTTAATTTTGCAGTTGTCAAAAATGCAAGACATAACTAACAGTAAAATGACCAATATGAGAAAAAACAAAGATTGTATTAATAAAACAAATAAAGAAGAAAGCAGTTTGGAAGGCAATTCAAGTTTTATAATTATTTAAAGTTTGAGAGCTATCAATGTAACGATCAATTTTAGATGCACAGTATTAGACACCTAAAAAAATTAAACGCAAACAGTTGTTTCAAGAATGACAAACAAATACGCAAAGTTTAAAGCAAATAAGAAGCAATAACAATTTAAATAAGAAACAATAACAATGCAAATCAACTGATAACTCAGCAATTGAAAAACTAACAAGTGTAACACGTGAGAAAGGCTTCATACCTTTCATGAATGGGCGAATTGTATGGGAGCCATATGTTATAATTATTCGATATTAATATTTTGACTGCTATAAAAGTCGCAATATTAATTAATATTTGTGGAACATTTTAAGTTTTTATCTGCTTAAATGGAGGGGTTTTCGTACTAATTGCAATATCTGAACAATCGGTTGTATGGCAGCTATATGTTCTATTTATATGATTTTAATGATTTTCACTGCTAAAGTAGTTCTCACTTTAGCTATTCTTTGTGCAAAATTTCAAGACTTTATCTGCTTAAATGGAGGGGTTTTCGTACTAATTGCAATATCTGAACAATCGGTTGTATGGCAGCTATATGTTATATTTATCCGATTTGATTGATTTTCACAGCTAAAGCTGTTGTTCTAATAGGTATTTTTTTTTGCAAAATTTCAAGACTTTAGCTGATGAAATGAAGGAGTTTTGGCCGAAAATGCAATATCTGAACAATCGGTTGTATGGCAGCTATATGTTATATTTATTTACATTAGTTCTCATTATACCTATTCTTTGTGCAAAATTTCAAGACTTTCGCTACATAAATGAAGGGGGTTTCGTACTAAATGAAATATCTGTTATGTTATGTTATGATCTATATGATCTCCATTGTAGAACTTAGTATAGCGGACCTTCTTGCAAAACTTCAGACTTCTAGCTTTTTAAATGAAGAAGTTATGAAGAAAATATAATATCTGAACAATTGGCTCCTATATACGTTATAGTCGTCCGATCTGGCCGGTTCCGACAAATATCTAATAAAATGTAAAAATACATCTGACTGTCAAGTTCATTAAAATAGCTCCAAAACTGAGGGACTAGTTTGCGTTCTAACTGACGGACAGACGGACAGACACATAGACAGACGTACATGGCTAAATCGATTCAGCTCGTCACTGTGATCATATCGGTATACTTTTTGATGGGTCTAACTCTTCTCGTTCTGGTTCTTACAAACATCAGACCATTTCCATGAAAGGTATAAAAAAATCAATGCAAAAATGCTCAACAGATATGTATTATACTTAGCTTGAAATGAGCACAGATGAATCTCCAAATCTTTTATCACTAAATTATTAATTTATATAAGATATAAACAAATTTTAAAAAGAAAAAAGTATTACAGCGAAAACACAACTATCCAGCTTGACGTTTACGTATTATTAAGCACCAGTGATCATATAGATCAAATAAATATTACATATAGCTTCCATACAACCGATTGTTCAGATATTCCATGTAGCACGAAACCCCCTCCATTTAAACAGCTAAAGCCTTAAAATTTTGCACAAATAATAGTTATTATGAGAACTATTTTGGCAGTGAAAATTATGAATATCAAATAAATATATCGTTTGGCTCAGTTCTTCCATTCATGAAAGGTATGAAGGCTGCGGCATAGCTAAAGACAGCCTTTTTTATTTGTTAAAAGACGGTTTTATTTACGGACGGGTCTTTCACTTATTCATACTACATTTTCTAAATACCGGGTTCCTTTTGATTCCAGCTTCATTGTGGGGTAATGGGTTAACATATTTGAGTTTGCGATTTAACACTGAAAGTTTTTACCTGTAATATTTGGTTTGCCCTTTGTAAAAGAGGACAACTTAAGAGATATTTTCGGCTGTGCCTGCAAATCGGTCGACCTCTCCACTCCCCCTTTTCGTGATATTATTCGGGCAAGACGTACAGCTGAGCATCCAAACAGTGCTGTTATTGTGAAATTCTATACCGGTTGCTATACCCAGTTGCACGGACTTATTTAACGTAATTAGTTGTAACACAATAAGCGATGTCTAACATTAATGGTTATTTTGCCCTTATGCATTCTTATGCTCTTTGTATTTCTCGCTGCCCTTTGTTTTCAATCACTGTTAAGTTTGTCAATAACCACACATTCTCTACTATAGGATTTATATTTGAGGTTGTCTCTCACATATGTTATTCGTATGATGGTGGATAATTCATTTTCTAGGGTTAACCAAAGTCAGTCGGTGCTGCTAAATATTCTTTGTAAACAAGGTGATGGTATAAATGTTGAACACTTCAATGTTCGTAGCCTTAATAATGAAAAATTGGTTTATGTGAGGCACTTATTTGGAAACTCCTCTGTCGATGTGATTTGTGTCTCTGACACCTGGTTCAATGCAGATTTACCTGACAGTTTTTATTCCATTCCTAATTACACTTTATATCGAAATGATCGTTTGGGTAAAAAAGGCGGCGGGGTAGCTGTGTATACTAAATGCGTTTTAGACGGTAAAGTTGTAAGTTGCTCGTCTACGTCCGAAATTGAGTATATGTCTGTACAATTGTCGGATGACAACACTAAAGTATTAGTATCGTGTGTGTATAATTTCAATAGGCATTCTTCTTAAAAACCGTTTTTTGATGACCTCTCTCAACGCCTTCTTGACTATGATCATTACGTTATCTGTAGTGATTTCAAAGTTGATTTGGTTAAGGTTGACTCCTCGTCAGCCAGGTTTCTTGATTCTGTTGCATCTGCTGGTATGTCCGTTGTTAACACCCTTGTGCCTACAAGATTTTCTTGTAATCATCGTCCTAGCTTATAAGATGTGTTTATTGCCCCTGAATCTACGGGTGTTCGTCTTTTTAATCAAATCACCTTCATTTCTGATCATGACCTTATTTTTTGCAAGTTTGACATCAACTTAACTAGTATAGTGGATGGTTCAATGAAATTCATATTTCGCGATTATAAGTCAATTGATTCTGAAGCTTTGTTCCCAAGAATTAATTGCTTCAACTGGAACTACTGTTGGAATCTGGAGACTGCTGACGAGAAACTTGACTTTTTGAAGAATAACATTCTACATTTTTTGAACAAATATGTTCCTCTTTGGCAGGTCACATCCCGATCCTGATCTTGTCCGTGGTTTAGTCAAGAAGTAAATTCGGCTATTAAAAAACGAAATATTTTGTACGCAAGTTGGAAAAGAAAGCAATGTGATGAAACTTGGAATGCCTATAAATGTGCTCGGAACAAGGCTTCTGTTTCAGTTCGCCAGGCTAAGATGAGTTATTTTGGAACAAAACTCAATACTCGCTTGCCTCCTAAGCAGTTGTGGTCAAACGTGAAAAGGTTGGGTGTGCGCGCTAGCTCTGAGGCACCTTGCCAACTTGATGCCGATCTAATGAATGCGTTCTTTGTATCCAAAACAGTACATCGGATATTATTGAATCGTTTTCGGGGATAATCTCTGCTAATTTTCACTTGATCAATAAATTTCAATTCCATTCTGTCTCTGAAGATGATGTAGCTAAGTAAGTGCGTTCTGCGGATAAAATCGAATCGGATAAAGACGAACTTCCTATTAAATTCATTAAACTTATTTTGCCATATATACTAAGTAGTCTTACCCATACTAATAATCATTGTATTACCACCTCATCTTTCCCTGCTGCATGGAAAGTAGCCATTGTTACACCTATAGCTAAAAAACCGGGTGCTTCTTCCCCGTGTCAAATCAGGCCCATTAGCATTTTACCTGTACTTTCCAAAGTGTTCGAAAGGTTAATAGCTCAACAGATTACTGACTTCATTGAGTCAAACAAGCTGCTGAGTCCACTTCAGTCTGCTTCAAACCCCACCGTAGTTGTTCAACAGCAACTATGAAAGTTTTGAATGATATTCGTCAGCCATTTGATCAAGGCCATCTTACGTTGCTCTGCCTACTTGATTTTTCCAAAGCCTTTGATTCAGTTAATCTCAGCTTGTTATGTAATAAATTGGCTTGTTACTTTTGTTTTAGTGAAAGTGCAGTAAGGTTGCTAGAAAACTACTTAAGTAATAGACTTCAGAGAGCTCAAGCTGGTATTTTTTAAATGTTTTCGTTTTTTAAACCTAATTTTGCCCAAATTCAATTATTTATGCACATCAAGATTGTTTTTCGTTAACGCTGTTAGAGTTTGGAACTCCCTTTCCCAATCATTAAAGAAATCATTGTCTGCAGGCAACTTCAAGAAACTTATTTATGAGCATTTTTATACCCGCGCACTTGTGTACAAGGGTATTATAACTTCGTTCACATAACGGTTGCTTGTAACAGCCTAACTAAATCAATATAGGTATAGACATATACATATATGTATACCAAAATGCTCAGAATGAAAAGAGAAGTCGATTTAGCGATGTCTGTCTGTCTGTCCGTCCGTCCGTCCGTGCAGACGATAACTTGAGTAAAAATTGAGATATCTCAATGAAACTTGGCAGGTAGATTGTCTTTGACCCAGAGCAGGAAGCTTATTTGCTCAAATTTGGTATGTATTGTTGTATTCGAGCAGGAAATCCGACTGTATCAAAATTTTCTACAGGGGGCGTGGCACCGTATTTTCTCTAAAATATTGGAAAAGTTCAACCTCAGTTGATCTGCATTTTAAAAAAGACCAACGAATACTTCTTCTATTAAGTCTAGGACTCTACCAATCAATCCAGCACATTTTTATGAGTAACCCCATCGCACAACCAGCAAGCAACAGAGCGTTGCTCATTATCGGTGATTTTAATTTTGCAGTTGTCAAAAATGCAAGACATAACTAACAGTAAAATGACCAATATGAGAAAAAACAAAGATTGTATTAATAAAACAAATAAGGAAGAAAGCAGTTTGGAAGGTAAATCAAGTTTTATAATTATTTAAAGTTTGAGAGCTATCAATGTAACGATCAATTTTAGATGCACAGTATTAGACACCTAAAAAAATTAAACGCAAACAGTTGTTTCAAGAATGACAAACAAATACACAAAGTTTAAAGCAAATAAGAAGCAATAAGAATTTAAATAAGAAACAATAACAATGCAACTCAACTGATAACTCAGCAATTGAAAAATTAACAAGTGTAACAAGTGAGAAATGCTTCATACCTTTCATGAATGGGCGAATTGTATGGGAGCCATATGTTATAATTATTCGATATTAATATTTTGACTGCTATGTATAAAAGTCGCAATATTATTTAATATTTGTGGAACATTTTAAGTTTTTAACTGCTTAAATGGAGGGGTTTTCGTACTAATTGCAATATCTGAACAATCGTTTGTATGGCAGCTATATGTTCTATTTATATGATTTTAATGAATTTCACTGCTAAAATAGTTCTCACTTTAGCTATTCTTTGTGCAAAATTTCAAGACTTTATCTGCTTAAATGGAGGGGGTTTCGTACTAATTGCAATATCTGAACAATCGGTTGTATGGCAGCTATATGTTATATTCATTTACTTTAGTTCTCATTATACCTATTCTTTGTGCAAAATTTCAAGACTTTAGCTGCATAAATGGAGGGTGTTTCGTACTAAATGAAATATCTGAACAATAAGTTATATGGGAGCTATATGTTACGTATCTTTGATCTATATGATCTCCATTGTAGAACTTAGTATAGCGGACCTTCTTGCAAAATTTCAGACTTCTAGCTTTTTAAATGAAGAAGTTATGAAGCAAAATATAATATCTGATCACTCGGCTCCTATATACGTTATAGTCGTCCGATCTGGCCGGTTCCGACAAATATATAATAAAATGTAAAAAGACATCTGACTGTCAAGTTCATTAAAATAGCTCCAAAACTGAGGGACTAGTTTGCGTTCTAACTGACGGACAGACACACAGACAGACGTACATGGCTAAATCGATTCAGCTCGTCACTGTGATCATATCGGTATACTTTTTGATGGGTCTAACTCTTCTCGTTCTGGTACTTACAAACATCGGACCAAAGTTAATATACCATTTTCATGAAAGGTATAAAAAAATCAATGCAAAAATGCTCAACAGATATGAATTATACTTAGCTTGAAATGAGCACAGATGAATCTCCAAATCTTTTATCACTAAATTATTAATTTATATAAAATACAAACAAATTTTAAAAAGAATTACAGCGAAAGCACAACTATCCAGCTTGACGTTTACGTATTATTAAGCACCAGTGATCATATAGATCAAATAAATATTACATATAGCTTCCATACAACCGATTGTTCAGATATTCAAAAGCCTTGAAATTTTGCACAAATAGTATTTATTATTATGAGAACTATTTTAGCAGTGAAAATCATGAATATCAAATAAATATATCATTTGGCTCAATTCTTCCATTCATGAAAGGTATGAAGGCTGCGGCATAGCTAAAGACAGCCTTTTTTATTTGTTAAAAGACGGTTTTATTTACGGACGGGTTTTTCACTTATTCATACTACATTTTCTAAATACCGGGTTCCTTTTGATTCCAGCTTTACTGTGGGGTAATGGGATAACATATTTGAAGACAATGTGGTTTGCGATTTAACACTGAAAGTTTTTATCTATATGCTCGGTCTCTCTGCTGAACTTATTACAGTCAAAGACCAGTGAAATAAACTGAAGCAAGAGAAGGCGGCTGGTGAATCAACTGATGCTGTAATATTTGGTTTGCCCTTTGTAAAAGAGGACAACTTAAGAGATATTTTCGGCTGTGCCTGCAAATCGGTCGACCTCTCCACTCCCCCTTTTCGTGATATTTTTCCGGCAAGACGTTCAGCTGAGCATCCAAACAGTGCTGTTATTATGAAATTCTATTACCAACACGATCGTGCGCGTACTTTGTCTGCTTTTGCCAGGTATAGAAAAACTCGCAAAGCTGCTCTGTCTTTAAAGATAGCAGGTTTTGACTCTGATACTAATTTTTACATTTATTAGAGTCTCACCACTGTGAACAGGAAAATTTTGCAAGCCGCAATTAAGCTGAAAAAACTAACAAAACTGCATAGTGTGTTTTCACGACGAGGCGAGGTTTTCGTACGTATGTCTGCTGACAGTGAGCCGGTTGCTATACCCAGTTGCACGGACTTATTTAACATAATAAGTTGTAACACAATAAGCGATGTCTAACATTAATGGTTATTTTGCCCTTATGCATTCTTATGCTCTTTGTATTTCTCGCTTCCCTTTGTTTTCAATCACTGTTAAGTTTGTCAATAACCACATATTCTCTACTATAGGATTTATATTTGAGGTTGCCTCTCACATATGTTATTCGTATGTTGGTGGATAATTCATTTTCCAGGGTTAACCAAAGTCAGTCGGTGCTGCTAAATATTCTTTGTAAACAAGGTGATGGTATAAATGTTGAACACTTCAATGCTCGTAGCCTTAATAAAGAAAAATTGGACTATGTAATGCACTTATTTGAAAACTCCTCTGTCGATGTGATTTGTTTTTCTGAGACCTGGTTCAATGCAGATTTACCTGACAGTTTTTATTCCATTCCTAATTACACTTTATATCGAAATGATCGTTTGGGTAAAAAAGGCGGCGGGGTAGCTGTGTATACTAAATGCGTTTTAGACGGTAAAGTTGTAAGTTGCTCGTCTACGTCCGAAATTGAGTATATGTCTGTACAATTGTCGGATGACAACACTAAAGTATTAGTATCGTATGTGTATAATTTCAATAGGCATTCTTCTTTAGAACCATTTTTTGATGACCTCTCTCAACGCCTTCTTGACTATGATCATTACGTTATCTGTAGTGATTTCAAAGTTGATTTGGTTAAGGTTGACTCCTTGTCAGCCAGGTTTCTTGATTCTGTTGCATCTACTGGTATGTCCGTTGTTAACACCCTTGTGCCTACAAGATTTTCTTGTAATCATCGTCCTAGCTTAAAAGATGTGTTTATTGCCCCCGAATCTACGGGTGTTCGTCTTTTTGATCAAATCACCTTCATTTCTGATCATGACCTTATTTATTGCAAGTTTGACATCAACTTAACTAGTATAGTGGATGCTACAATGAAATTAATTTTTCGCGATTATAAGTCAATTGATTCTGAAGGTTTGTTTCCAGAAATTAATTGCTTCAACTGGAACTACTGTTGGAATCTGGAGACTGCTGACGAGAAATTTGACTTTTTGAAGAACAACATTCTACATTTTTTGAACAAATATGTTCCTCTTCGGCAGGTCACATCCCGATCCTGCTCTTGTCCGTGGTTTAGTCAATACTCGCTTGCCTCCTAAGCAGTTGTGGTCAAACGTGAAAAGGTTGGGTGTGCGTGCTAGCTCTGAGGCACCTTGCCAACTTGATGCCGATATAATGAATGAGTTCTTTGTATCCAAAAACAGTACATCGGATATCATTGAATCGTTTTCGGGGATAATCTCTGCTAATTTTCACTTGATCAATAAATTTCAATTCAATTCTGTCTCTGAAGATGATGTAGCTTAGTGCGTTTTGCGGATAAAATCGAATGCCGTGGGTGCAGACGAACTTCCTATTAAATTCATTGAACTTATTTTGCCATATATACTAAGTAGTCTTACCCATACCAATAATCATTGTGCATGGAAAGTAGCCATTGTTACACCTATAGCTAAAAAACCGGGTGCTTCTTCCCCGTACTTCCCAAAGTGTTCGAAAGGTTAATAGCTCAACAGATTACGGACTTCATTGAGTCAAACAAGCTGCTGAGTCCACTTCAGTCTGCTTCAAACCCCACCATAGTTGTTCAACAGCAACTATGAAAGTTTTGGATGATATTCGTCAGCCATTTGATCAAGGCCATCTTACGTTGCTCTACCTACTTGATTTTTCCAAATGCTTTGATTCAGTTAATCTCAGCTTGTTATGTAATAAATTGGCTTGTTATTTTTGTTTTAGTGAAAGTGCAGTAAGGTTGCTAGAAAACTACTTAAGTAATAGACTTCAGAGAGTTAAAGCTGGTAATAAGCTCCCGGAACCTGTACTCTTCTCTTCAGGCGTACCAAAAGGATCCATTCTTTGCCCTCTGCTATTTATTATATTCGTCAATGATATATTTTCGCGATGCTCAAATGCCCAAATGCATGCATATGCGGACGACATTCAGATATATCTCTCCACTAATTACGTATTCTGAGGTAGTCTACAGCAAACTAGACTCTCACGCGAATCACAAATTGGGCGTTGCTTTTAATTTTGCCACAAGATACGTACACGGCTTGAAGAAGTTTGACCATCTTTCTTTGTTGAGAATCTCGATACTTAGCTGTGACATACAGAATTTTATAAATGCCAGAAATTGCATCTTTATCTTTAAGCTAATTACTCATGCGAAACCGGAGTACTTATATGAAAAACTTGTATTTTCTAAATGTTCTCGTTTTTTAAACCTAATTTTGCCCAAATTCAATTATTTATGCACATCAAGATTGTTTTTCGTTAACGCTGTTAGAGTTTAGAACTCCCTTTCATAATCATTAAAGAAATCATTGTCTGCAGGCAACTTCAAGAAACTCATTTATGAGCATTTTTATACCCGCGCACTTGTGTACAAGTGTATTATAACTTTGTTCACATAGCGGTTGCTTGTAACAGCCTAACTAAATCAATATAGGTATAGACATATATATACCAAAATGCTCAGAATGAAAAGAGAAGTCGATTTAGCGATGTCTGTCTGTCCGTCCGTCCGTCCGTCCGTGCAGACGATAACTGGAGTAAAAATTGAGATATCTCAATGAAACTTGGTAGATAGATTGTCTTTGACGCAGAGCAGGTATTGAAAATGGGCAAAGTCGGACAGTAACCACGCCCACCTCCAATATAACGGCAATTGTCGAAAATGCTAAAACTGCTATATTCCAGTAGCTATGGAAGCTTATTTGCTCAAATTTGGTATGTATTGTTGTATTCGAGCAGGAAATCCGACTGTGTCAAAACTTTCTACAGGGGGCGTGGCACCGCCCACTTATGAGTTCATATGTATATCTCTGAAACCACCCATCCGAACTGCATAGTGTGTTTTCACGACGAGCCGAGGTGTTATGAACTCCTAGTCTCCGGTTAGGGGGCATGTATGCACAATTAAACGAACTAAGGATTTCGTGAATGATATAGTAACTAGGCAGTGTGCACTGGTATATATCCCGTAGCTTCAGTTTCGTAGGTTCAATACAAAGTCACTATAACCGGGAAAAACTACTAACCGGACTAGAGAGGCACATAAAAATAAAATTTAATTTGCACAATTAAATTATAGGGTTACTGAATTCAAATCGAAACAACAAAACCCAATCAACTTTACCTCCTTAAACCCTTACATGCTTAATTTGCTAAAACGTCTGGCGGCGCCGAGCCTATTATGGGCCACCCTAACCCCACCCTACCATGGCTTCTAGCTGATATGAAGCCCCAACAATCGCACAACAACACTACTCCACGAGGTTCGAACTAAAAGAATTTATCTAGAAATCCATAATACAATTTTGTTTATTTATTTAACAGCCCAATTCGAATATACATACACTACAATTATATAATGTAAAATGTATGTATAACATTACACTTCACATAACCTAACGTACTTAGGTACATAGTTAATGAAAAATTATATTTGTTACTTTATAGGAAAAAAAATATTTGTTTTTTTTTTCTTCAAATAATCTCAAAAAAATTTACACTCATATAAAAATAACAATGTAATTTGATTTTCTTTAATCTTAAGATAACTTTAAACAAATTTAAAAAGGTATTGCATGAGCGAAACGAAATTTTATTTAATATATTAACATTTGAATTTTCTCAGTGTACTCATTCTCATATATTGTATAAGCGGAGTGGCTTAATTAAGTGGATTAATGTATGTACATGACTACCAGCGGTATCATTGAAAAAGGGATCAAGTGATAAAACGCGACAAATATGCAAAAGAAAATTAATAATACAATAACAACACTTACATACCTGTTAATCCAATGCTGATCACGTTGTGAAGGCCTCCAAAACGATGTGTGCATGTGCTGTTGTTGTAGTTTGAATATTCAATATATATATATTTTTTTTTGTATTAATTAGTTTTTTTTTTTCCTTTGCCTGTTTCACTTCATAAGCATGATTATCTCATTACTAAATTAAATCCACTTAAAAACCTCTCTAACAAGTCTACTTACACTTATGTATCTTAAAACTTTTAAATATGTATTTTCTTAGCATGCATGATTTCTTACAATTTTTTTCTCTGCTTCTTTCTTCTCCTTACGCGTGGAAGGTATATACATATTTTTGTGGGTTTTGTTCTTTTTCTTATCGTTTTCCTGTTGTTTTGTTTAAGAAATAATATTCAAACCAATTGATTTTTTTTTTTTTTTTAAATTCCAAGATTTTTTTTTCTTACGATTCAAATGTAAATTCTTTCACTCGCGTGTTTTGATCTTGCGGCCCGTAATGACGATTTAATACTGCTTTCGTCTGCATACGAGTATACATACAAATAGGAATCAGGGTCGGAAGGGAAATTAAAAAAAATAAAGAGAAGAAAACTAAAAAAACGAGAGAAGAAAAAAGCATTGCGAAATAGATATTTTTGTTTTTGTTTTGATATACTATGATTTGATATTAGCAAATATTGAATTTTAGGCAAATTTTAAATACATTCCAAACAGAATCATTAAGTTAACATTTTATAGGGTAGCCTCCTTCTGCGAGTTTTAGCAAATAGAAATTGCTTATATGTAAAAAGTTTATGACGAAATCAATTTAGATATTCAGTATTATCATGAATTTAGTTGCAAGTAAACTATGATAATTCATGTTAAAAATAAAGTTAAATTTATTTATTGTAAATACATGTGCGTGTTTATGCAATCCATGAATAAGGTTAAGTTTATTTAGCGAACATATGGATACTTATGCAATTCCTTTTGTCGGTTTTCTGGTTTGGCCAGCATTCTAGTGGAAATCCAATTCAAATAGAGATGATTTCTAAGTATATCCTTAAAGCTGCGAACTTCGGTAGACAGGGATTTCTTCTCACATGAACAATTTTGTGAATGTCGGAAGGCGATTTACTGCACAAGTAATTTTTTTCTGAGCGAATTTGGCTTAAAACTTTTCTCGCCATCCCCTCCGCATTAATGTTAAAGAAAACATGTTGGCTCTCAGACGCAATCAAAAAAACACATATGAAAAATCTGTCGATTATTTATGTACAACTGTCTGGTTAGTTGTAATATGAAAACTTTAGTTAATTGTTTAAATAGACCGGGGTGGAAATTAAAAAAACAATGTTGTCACGTCGGCAGCCAAAATCCAAAAGAAAACTCATCTTCAAAAACGGAAGTACCCGTCCTTCAGCCAGTGTTATCAAAATAGTCACCTCTTCGCATAGTTTCATACAACCCTGTTATTTTACTACCGATAAAGAAGGGGAAGTGTTCGGTTATAACCACAGTGGTGGTTAAACTTAATAGAACAAAAAAAAATACTCCAATTAAATAAATGGTGATAAAAAAAATGAAATAAAAGAAATTACTAATAATTAGCTGTGAACAGCAATGTACGGCGGTACAGAGGTTTTCGTACGTATCTGACAGTGAGCCGGTTGCTATACCCAGTTGCACGGAGTTATTTAACATAATAAGTTGTAACACAATAAGCGATGTCTAACATTAATGGTTATATTGCCCTTATGCATTCTTATGCTCTTTGTTTTTCTCGCTTCCCTTTGTTTTCAATCACTGTTAAGTTTGTCAATAACCACACATTCTCTACTATAGGATTTATATTTGAGGTTGCCTCTCACATATGTTATTCGTATGTTGGTGGATAATTCATTTTCCAGGGTTAACCAAAGTCAGTTGGTGCTGCTAAATATTCTTTGTAAACAAGGTGATGGAATAATGTTGAACACTTCAATGCTCGTAGCCTTAATAATGAAAAATTGGACTATGTGAGGCACTTATTTGAAAACTCCTCTGTCGATGTGATTTGTGTCTCTGATACCTGGTTCAATGCAGATTTGCATGACAGTTTTTATTTCATTCCTAATTACACCTTATATCGAAATGATCGTTTGGGTAAAAAAGGCGGCGGGGTAGCTATGTATACTAAATGCGTTTTAGACGGTAAAGTTGTAAGTTGCTCGTCTACGGCCGAAATTGAGTAGTAGTCTGTACAATTGTCTGATGACAACACTAAAGTATTAGTATCGTGTGTGTATAATTTCAATAGGCATTCTTCTTTAACGCCCTTTTTTGATGACCTCTCTCAACGCCTTCTTGACTATGATCATTACGTTATCTGTAGTGATTTCAAAGTTGATTTGGTTAAGGTTGACTCCTTGTAAGCCAGGTTTTTTGATTCTGTTGCATCTACTGGTATGTCCGTTGTTAACACCCTTGTGCCTATAAGATTGATTCTGAAGGTTTGTTCCCAGAAATTAATTGCTTAAACTGGAACTACTGTTGGGATCTGGAGACTGCTGACGAGAAACTTTACTTTTTGAAGAATAACATTCTACATTTTTTGAACAAATATGATCCTCTTCGGCAGGTCACATCCCGATCCTGCTCTTGTCCGTGGTTTAGTCAAGAAGTAAATTCGGCTATTAAAAAACGAAATATTTTGTACGGAAGTTGGAAAAGAAAGCAATGTGATGAAACTTGGAATGCCTATAAATGTGCTCGGAACAAGGCTTCTGTTTCAGTTCGCCAGGCTAAGATGAGTTATTTTGGAACAAAACTCAATACTCGCTTGCCTCCTAAGCAGTTGTGGTCAAACGTGAAAAGGTTGGGTGTGCGTGCTAGGACTGAGGCACCTTGAAAACTTGATGCCGATCTAATGAATGCGTTCTTTGTATCCAAAAACAGTACATCGGATATTATTGAATCGTTTTCGGGGATAATCTCTGCTAATTTTCACTTGATCAATAAATTTCAATTCGATTCTGTCTCTGAAGATGATGTAGCTAAGTGCGTTTTGCGGATAAAATCGAATGCCGTGGGTGCAGACGAACTTCCTATTAAATTCATTGAACTTATTTTGCCATATATACTAAGTAGTCTTACCCATACCAATAATCATTGTATTACCACCTCATCTTTCCCTGCTGCATGGAAAGTAGCCATTGTTACACCTATAGCTAAAAAACCGGGTGCTTCTTCCCCGTGTCAAATCAGGCCCATTAGCATTTTACCTGTACTTTCCAAAGTGTTCGAAAGGTTAATAGCTCAACAGATTACTGACTTCATTGAGTCAAACAAGTTGCTGAGTCCACTTCAGTCTGCTTCAAACCCCACCGTAGTTGTTCAACAGCAACTATGAAAGTTTTGGATGATATTCGTCAGCCATTTGATCAAGGCCATCTTACGTTGCTCTGCCTACTTGATTTTTCCAAAGCCTTTGATTCAGTTAATCTCAGCTTGTTATGTAATAAATTGGCTTGTTACTTTTGTTTTAGTGAAAGTGCAGTAAGGTTGCTAGAAAACTACTTAAGTAATAGACTTCAGAGAGTTCAAGCTGGTATTTTTTAAATGTTTTCGTTTTTTAAACCTAATTTTGCCCAAATTCAATTATTTATGCACATCAAGATTGTTTGTCGTTAACGCTGTTAGAGTTTGGAACTCCCTTTCCCAATCATTGTCTGCAGGCAACTTCAAGAAACTTATTTATGAGCATTTTTATACCCGCGCACTTGTGTACAAGGGTATTATAACTTTGTTCACATAACGGTTGCTTGTAGCAGCAAAACTGAATCAATATAGGTATAGATATATATATACCAAAATGCTCAGAATGAGAAGAAAAAGAAAAGAGAAGTCGCTTTAGCGATGTCTGTCTGTCCGTCCGTCCGTGCAGACGATAACTTGAGTAAAAATTGAGATATCTCAATGAAACTTGGTAGGTAGATTGTCTTTGACCCAGAGCAGGTATTGAAAATGGGCAAAGTCGAACAGTAACCACGCCCACCTCCCATATAACGGCAATTGTCGAAAATGCAAAAACTTCTATATTTCAGTAGCTATGGAAGCTTATTTGCTCAAATTTGGTATGTATTGTTGTATTCGAGCAGGAAATCCGACTGTGTCAAAGCTTCCTACAGGGGGCGTGGCACCGCCCACTTATGAGTTCATATGTATATCTCTGAAACCACCTATTCGATTGTGTATAAATTTGGTACACGTATTACACTATGCCTATATAAGCGATATTTGGAAAATTATCAAAAGCTGACCATAACCACGCCCACCTCCAGTACTTATAACGGCAATTGTCGAAAATGCAAAAATGCTATGTTTCAGTAGCTATTGAAGCTAATTTGCTCAAATTTTGTATATGCTGTTGTATTCGAGCAGGAAATCCGACTGAATCAAAATTTTTTACAGGGGCGTTGCCCCGCCCACTTATGAGTACATATGTATATCGCTGGAACCACCCACCCGATTTTGTTCAAATTTGGTACACGTATTACACTATGCCTATTTAAGCGATATTTATCAAAATCTGACCATAACCACGCCCACCTATCATATAACGGTAATTTTCGAAAATACTAAAAATCGGACATTTCAATAAATGTTGAAGGGAAATATCTTGAGTTTAGTATGTGGTGTTGTATTGCAGCCCGAAATCCGACTATATGAGATCATATGCATATGTCTGGAACTACTTTGTCGATTGCATCTAAACTTGGCACACATGTTAGATTGTACCTAGTTAATTAAAAAATTTAGCTGAAAGCGTGCGCCGGGTATATAAAGTTCGATCGAACTTAGCCACTTCTTTTCTTGTTTTAAATTAATTTTCTTTAAAATGTGGTTATTGACTCTTGTAAATGTATGTTTAGTCACGTCATCTTTCTTTTCTCTCTCTCTCTTTTCCCATCTTTTCCCTTCTTAATTTTTATTTCTTTCCTCTCATATATCTATAGGTATACATATATAAAAACAGATATTATTTCCTTGATGCCTTAAATATTTTCAACAATGAAATATTTTGTTTGTGTTTTATTAATAATTTTTAATTTTAATGTATTTTTAAGAGATTTTGTTGTATACATGGTTGTGCAAAAAAAAGATTTTATCTTAATGCACTTATTACCACTAAATAAATAAATAAATTATAAATAAATAAATTATAACAAAACTAATTTATTTATGTAAAATACATTAATTAGTAAGCACTAAACACATTTCTTTTTCTAAGTGAGACTCCTTTTGGGTACATTTTCGCTTGTGGGAAGCATCGGAAAGTTGAAGCATTTTCCATCTCTTGGATGTGACTTTACAAATTGCTTCATCAATCCCAGCTTTATGTGAAGCGGTGGTAGAAGAACCTTATCAGGAGGTACCAAAGTTTCGTGCAGGACATTCTTTTCGCCAACTTTAAGCTCCCTCGGAGGCCAACACTTTTTGGTCCAGTGATTTGACAGGTCTCTACTATCCCATAGACATAAAAGGCAAGGGAATTTGGTAAACCCAGATTGTTGTCCGAGCGCCATGCTTAAGATTTTGAAATCACCGCACACTTGCCAACCGTGGTCTTTATATTTAAATTTGCAAAGAATCAATTCCAAGTTTTTGTAGGTTCCCTTGAGGTGTACGGAATGACCGACAGGAATGGAAGTGTAGAAACCGCCGTTGTGAGGCAGAACTGCTTTAAGGCTTCTTTTTCAAGAATCTATGAAAATACGCCACTCTGCTAGGTCGTATGAGATCTTAAATGTATCCATCAAACCTTCAATATTGGTACAATTACCGAACTCGTCCTCTTGGGCACTTTCTACACTATCGGAGCACGCACGTTCAGGTTACAACATTTTATGTTTGTTATTGCAGCTCACACAGGGTTTTCTTTATTTAGAAATTAATGATAGATATGGTAAACATTTAAAAACAGTAATCAAAAAAAAGTTATACCTATTATTAAAGCCTACAAGTTAGCCCAAAAAAACTCCTCTTTTATAATAAAATTTTTCGTTTTGTAAAATAACCTTACATAGAAATCAGTTGGAAATATCCAGACAGCATTTTTGTTGCAGACCTATGTTTTTGAAATGCGGCATTTGTCGTTTAATCATCTATATTATCACGCATGTTAAAAATTGCCCAGATTTTGTTCCGTACATTTTTGGAAGCTCTACTGATATACATAAATACGTGGATTTATACCTTGGTACATATTAAAATGTATAAGGTATCCTTGAGACGTATAGAGGCACCACATATTATATCAAAATCGCAACGGTTTTCCCCTATTAAACTGATTGCAACCGTGTCGACCGTATTATTCCACCATAAACTCGTCTTAAGGTTTTGAAATAAAAGCTATGCTATCAACCCAATTTAACTATGGTTTGGAAGTATATTGCCATTTTCTGTAGCTATAACGTTCCGAGATAATTTCAGGCGTTTTGTTAGACGTACGCATATTTGAGTCTTTTTCTAGAGTGTTGGTGGTCGTTGATTCGATGTGGAAGTAATTGATGTACTCGCACTGTATTTGGATCAACGTAACGTATAAGACACAGCCATAAAAAAAATAATCAAAAACGAGTAAAACACAAAATTTTTGGCTTTAACTTTGGCACTATATGTATATCTACACAAATTTCTAAATAATACTACATAAAATAATTTTTTTTCGTTACTCGTATATTAACCCTGAAAGATCATCGTTGTTTTTATAACGTTAAGCTCAACCTTCGACGGCATTTTTAAAAGGCCTAATTAAATTAACCTGTGTATCAAACCCCACAAAAATTACTATTTTCATATTATTTTGAATATATTTTCTAAAAATAAAACAATATCTAGTGGGTTTTCTTTAGGGTTTTAATTATAAATGAAAACTTCACAGCTCCGATTCGTTTGGTTTTTTGTACAGTACTTAGGAAACATAAAAAATAAATAACTTAAAGTACATATAATTCATAAAAAGAATTTTTCTTAAAAATTATACTGTAAACTAAAAAAATAACAAGTTTTCAGGCACCATAGTTTTCACTTCACAAAACTTTGTTTTAAGCTCTTCACAGAGACTTTTTTTGTCATTTGTCGCTTGACATATTTTTTAGTTTTTTTTTAATTTTTTTCGAGATTGCTTTCTTCGGTATTTTTATTAACAGCCATAACATTTTAAATTTTCCATCCCAGCGACGTAGACAATGCTGATACCTCAAGTCTACCTCTCAAATGACATTGAACAAGTGTAGAATGTAAATTTTTTATAAAAGCAGACGTTACAGAAATTTTTCAATTTCTTCGTCGGTAAAACTTTTGGTGACACTCATTTCGTATTACAACGGCAGAAACAAAATATATAAACAATGAAAACAGAAAAATAAGAAAATCAGTTTCAAACGAAAAACTTACACAGTTCATCCTTCGTCGTTTGGACTACGCACATTTAAAAAAATAAATACTTACAAAAAGCGGATGTAGCTGACCATCTCCACACAACGAAAGCATAACACCAACGAGGGCTGTACTAAAAACTAGCACTTAACAAGAAAAGGAAAATGGCGATAACAGTAAAAAAAAAATTCGGGTCGTCGAAGCGACGAACCATGACCATGCAGGGTTAATAATATATTTATACTTATTTTTTGGCCTTTGTCCTTTTCGACAATTTTCTTGTTTTCAATATACACCCAAACCAAACTAACGCCGTTGCGTCTATTCAGAAGTAAAGCTCAACTAAAACTGCTGCAATCTCGATCGTTACGCTTCCTATGACATTGTGTTGTATTTTAAATTAAAATTTGCAATTTTTTTTAAACGCCCATTCAAGATGAGCTATGTTGTCGCGAGGGGTCAACGGAGTACAGTGGTGCTTCTAGGTATGCGGTTACAGTTGCACGGCTGAACTCAATCCCTACTCTTACGTTAATGTTCGGGCACCCTGGGCAACGTGAGAAACCCATGTGTGAGATAAGGGTACCAATCCGTGTGGAGCCGCGGGTCACGGCTAATAGAAAGGGAGCTTTAGTGGAGCCACTCCGACATATTCGGTTTAAGGGTCCACTAAAGTCCGCAGCGACTGTTCACCAGGAGGTGCGGCTGCAAGCGGGTGCCTGCCTTGAAGCAAGCGGCTCGCTATATAAACGAATTTAAAATTTTAACCCTCGGCAATGGGTTGTGAGCAGGGCTTGGGACCTGCCACGTAAAACAAATATCCAATGAAAATCAATGCAAAGCATCGGACAGGACACCCCTTTTTAGACCACGACCACGGAAAACGGTTTAGGGACCATGATTTGAGCGCATGCACCTGGGATTTCAAAACCCTTAATTGGGAAGGTACCTCTGCCCGGCTGGTAGAGAGAGAGACTTCGCCGTAAAGTTCTGTCGTTCACTCCGGTGGACGCACTTCTCGCCACAATCCGCATAAAGGAATTATTCTTCAACATCTCCCTGATTTGCGCCCATGCCCCGACGGAAGATAAGAACGATGGGACCAAAGATCGCTTCTACGGACTCCTCGAGCGCACGTTCGAACGCTGCCCCCAATACTAAATAAAAATCGTGCTAGGCGATTTTAATACCAAGGTGAGCAAGGATGGCTTCTTTGGTTCCCCAGTCAGTAAATTCAGTCTCCACGACGAAACGTCTGATAACGGATTGACACGAATCGACTTCGCCGGGGCCCGAAACATGGTAGTCTGTAGTATCAGGTTCCAGCATGGGAATATACATCAGGCTAAGTGGCTGTCTCCAGATGGTTAAACAACGAACCCAAATTGACCATGTTTTAATAGACGGAAGTCAAGTTTCCAGTGTCCTAGATGTGCGCACGATCCGAGGAGCTAACATCGACTCGGACCATTATCATGTCGCAACCAAGATACACACGCGCCTCTGTGCGTCAAAAAGAGTGCGGAAATGAACACAAGAATAGCTCGACGTCGGAAAGCTGCGATCCCAACAAACAACCATGCACTTCGCTTCTCGACTCGCAATCCTGCTCACAGCGATATTTCAGAGCAATGGAACTACATCTCTTGCTTTTAACGTACCGCCGCTAAACCATCTATTAGTTTTCAGCGATCCTTGAAAAACGACTGGTACGATGAGGAATGTCGCGTTGCTATGGAACGGAAAGATGCTGCCTACAGGGTCACGTTGCTATCAGGCACACCGCGAGCCTTTCTTGAGAGATATCGTGAGTTGAAGATGGAAGCAAGACGCATTTTTTGAGAGAAGAAGAGAAGGGCCGAAATGCGCGAGTGCGAAGAGCTTGAAATGCTGGCCGACAGGAAAAGTGCCCGAAAATTCCACACTACTTAGTGGTAGTGGCAGAGACCACCTTGGAGAAGATGATGATCCCGAAACCTAATCAATGACGACGGAATTGATATTCGTTACCCGACTGCGACGAAATCCGTATAGCAAAAGAACGGCTAAAGAACAACAAAGTGCCCGGAGCTGATGGGCGGACAGCTGAGCTATTCATATACGGTGGAGAAGAGTTGGTAAAGCGCATGCACCAGCTTATCTGCAGAGTATGGGCGGACGAATGCATGCCTAGTGATTGGAATCTAAGTGTACTTTGCCCAATCCACAAGAAAGGTGATACTGTAATTCATAATCAGCCTTCTTAACATCACATGACATCATCGGCCTTAACAGTTGAGAGTTATAACTTTGAAAATGTAGAGGACTTCGTTTACTTAGGAACCAGTATTAAAATCAATAATAATGTCAGCCTCGAAATCCAAAGGAGGACCACTCTTGCGAACAAGTGCTACTACGTACTGAGTAGGCAACTGAGCAGTAAAGTCCTCTCTCGACGGACAAAAACCACGCTCTATAAGTCTCTCTTTATGCCCGCCATATTGTATTGTGCAGAAGCATGGACGATGAAGATATCTGATGAGAAGGCTCTAGGAGTGTTCGAGAGAAAGATTCTCCGAAAGATTTATGGTCCTTTACGCCTTTGCGATGGCGAATACCGTAGAAGGTGGATCGATGAGCTGTACGAGCTTTATAAGGACATATGTATAGTGCAGCGAATTAAGATCCAGCGGCTTCGCAGGCTAGGTCGTGCCGTTCGAATGGATGAAAGCGCTCCAGCTCTGAAAGTATTCGACTGAAAGTAACTTGCGTGCTATGCTGAACTCGACCAAAATCGCATAGGCGGTTATCGAGCCAATGGAATAAGAAGATGTTGTCGCGACGTATACGTCACATTGGTCCTGACTGGGTTAACACCAAATAAGTACCTATGAAACTTTTTTAAATAAATTTGTGCTTATCAAATCTGACACTTTTAAGTAAAGCTATCGCGTTTTTGTGTAATAATATAAAAAGATAAAAAAATAATATGAACACAAAAGATAAAAGTGATGGTAAAATTAACCACTTACCCATTATCCCTGTGCCACATTGGGTGAGAAAACCCCTTATATTAAAAATTTGGAGCTTTTGTAAACTAAATAGCTTCACTATACTAATTGCAATGTGTTTTTTTTTGTGTCCGATACAGGCTCCCTTCAGTTGGCGCTCAAGAAACAAGGTGGAAAAGGTGCTTTCCGTTGTTACAGTTTTGTTGACTTTATTTGTTTCGGCGCTTCTAATTGTGATTTTAGTGAACACATCGGATACAAGCTGTTGTGTTTTGAATATGGGACCACATAGTAAAGGTGAGCCACACACTTTTTTTTTGAAATATGAACATACAATATTTATACTTACATTCATTTCTACATTTATTTATTCTATTGAAAAGTTGTGTATTTTATTAATGTGGGAAAATTTGTTGGGAAAACTTTCGTAATAGTAAATTATAGTAATTTTAACCTCACTTTCTCTTTCACATAACGAAAATATGTCGGAAAAACGAAAATAATAAAGTCTATTCGTATACCACGAGATTTTAAATAACAAATTTTCAATATATTACAAAGTATTGATTTATTGAAGAAAAAGCGCGACGGCTGAAAATTTGTAATAAAGAATCGCGGGGTTCTTTATCTATAAATCATATCTCTCGATTTTCTCCAAGAAAAAAAAAACTGAGTGAAAGCATGAAATAAGGGCCGGAAACCCTGGAAACTTTTCCCAGTTCGGTAAGGTTCTCGGGATGGGAGGAGTTGTAACGCTATCAACTGATGGCATACTCTCATATTACTGGAGGATATCAAGCAAGGGATCCAGGTCTGACCACTCTGGGATACTCTTCAGCAAAAGTGGGGGCTCGGGGTCGGTCAAATGCACTTGCCTACCAGTTACATTAACAAAAAATTTCATTCATGCTTATGTGGAAATGATAGAGGAAATGATGGCAAAGAGAAAGACGATAGAGAAAAAGTTGAAGAATCTGTCCAGTCAGGTGGAGCCTCCCACCCACTTTGGCGCAACGCGAAACCTTGGACATCGCTCTGACTGAAGGATATAAGTGATGCCCCCTTAGCCTGTCTAAGTCCGGTGGTCAACCGTCCATTTGTTGAATGTCAGTAACGTCACCCTACAGGTAAAAATACATGACGACTTACTTTTTCACTTGCCAAGCATGCAATTATTAATTATATTTATGAACAACCTAATCTAGGCAAAAAATCCTCAAAATAGCTACTTACAGATACATATTCCAACAATGAATTCAAAGCGTTTTAAAGTAAAAGTGAAACCAAAATATTCCAAATATTATAATTCAAATCACATGTACGAATGTATCTATATGTGCATCTATGTCCTCCTTACTAGGACCTGCCACCAAACACCTAGTAAATAGAAGAACCCTTTTATTTTATTTTTTCCCCCTGATCACTGCCGGAGAGGTGCTTCTTCCGGTTGATGTATTTAAAGACAAAAAGGCCCCAGGCCTTGATGCAATTCCAAATAAAGTTCTTAAACTTGCAGTAAAAGCGAATACTCAGGCATTTGCTCACACTTTTAACGAATGCCTTGCAGATGGCATATTCCCTAAAATATGGAAACACCAGCGACTCGTGCTGCTACCAAAGGCGGGTAAACCACCTGGGGATCCCTCATAATTACCAATAGAGTTTCAGAAGCCATCGAGGCGAACGGAGGCCTCTCAGAAACACAATTTGGATTTAGAAAAGGGCGGTCCACAGTCGATGCAGCCAATTTGATAAAACGAATAGCAAAAGAAGCGATTAGCGGTGTGAGATGGAGATGGGGCTCCAAAGAATACTGCTTGATAATTACGCTCGACGTGAAAAACGCATTTAACACCGCAAACTGGCGGAAAATAACAGAGGCTCTCAGGGCGTTCGATATTCCAGCATACCTCAGAAGAATCGTAAGCAGTTACTTGTCAGACCGATTACTACTCTATGACACCGACGAAGGGAGAAAGGAATATATGATTTCTGGCGGAGTACCACAAGGCTCAGTGCTGGGCCCAACGCTATGGAACATAATGTATGATGGCATATTGAAACTACAGCTACCAAAATGGGTGAAAATTGTTGGTTTTGCCGATGATATAGCCATTGTGGTCGTAGCCAAGCACATAAAAGAAATAAAAGAGAGCGCAAACAACTCAATCACTAGGATTCAAAATTGGCTACTCGATGCCGATGTAGTAAGAAGTGTCCTACTGTACGGGTTTCAAATCTGGGGTGAAGCCTTTAAGAAGACGTCATACGCACGCGAAGCGAAGGCCATGTGCAGGCTCTGTGCGATTAAGGTATGCTGCGCGTTTCGCACTACATCCGAAGAGGCTGCGTTGGTTGTTGCTGGCCTATGGCTCATAGATATTCTGGCGATGCAGACGTTGGCAAGATCCGTAAATAAGGCGAATCGCGAAGAAGAAATCAAGACCTGCTGGCAACAGTGGCAATGCCGTTGGGACAAGACAGATAAAGGTCGCTGGACACACCGTCTCACACCGTCAGTATAAAAATGGTTAAGCAGGAAACATGGAGAAGTAAACTTCCAGTTAACCCAAATGCTTACGGGGCATGGCTGTTTTAAATCCTACTTTTATAGATTCAAGATCGATGATGATCCGTACTGCACTCTCTGCGCAGGCGATGATATCCAAGATGCTGAACACTGCTTTTTTGCCTGCACATATTTTGAAGAACAAAGAGGTGGGGAGACTGGCTAAAGTAGAAAAACTGATTGTTATAATGCTCGAATCGACCAAAAACTGGTCCGCCGTCTGCAACATGGGAAATATTATAATATCAAAACTACGTCAGGCGGAACGACTCCGCAGAAAAACATAGTTTCTTAACGATCGATGGACTCATCGAATTGGCGGCTCGGAATCTAGTCCGTTCCGACTGCTTGCATCAAAAAGTTCGGTGACAGTAGCATCTAAGCAGTGTGGCTTTAAATACGGTACTCAACGTACAGCCCAAGACGGATTGAATCGGCCGGGTAGCCCGGAATCTCCTCCTTTCCGGCTACCAAGAAGGGCAGGAAAAAGCGCACCAAGTGAGTAGGCGTCTCGGAACCCAGTCCGTTCCGACCGCTGCAAAGCAGTTAAACAAGCAGAAACTATGAAACACCAGAAGAGATGAAGTCAACAGAATAACCGGTAACTAATGAACCTTATATTTTATGAAAAACATTATGTACTCGTATAATAGTTGAAATACCAGAAAACATAAAAAACAAGACAAGAGGAAGACAAAAAAAAACTGAGCGGCTCGGAACCCCGTCCGTTCCGACCGACGTGTATGATTGAAGGGCATAAGGTTTATACAATAGTGTGAAATTTGCAAGATAAAAGGCAGGAAGGAAAACGAAACTAGAAATAGTCCACATAAGTCAATCCGTTCCGAAACCCAGTAGAAGCAATAATAATTAAAAAAAAAAAAAAAATAGCTTGAAAGCGAAAAGGGGCAATTTAAATCCCCACGAAGATGCAACAAGCAACAGTACAGAAGAAAAAGAAATTCAGCAAGGTAAAGCAGTGCCAACCGAAAGAAAAAGAGAGAAAAACAAATGGCCCACATGAAGTACCTAAAATGAGGGAGGAGCCCCAGTAGACGACAGTACAGTCCAAAAGAAAACCTATAAAGACAGTACGCCCCGATGCACTATTTATTAAAAGTAACTGCGGGGGATCGTATGCAGACGTGCTAAAAATAGTAAAAAGTGATCCACAGCTGAAACATGTTGGTAGCATGATAACAAAAGTCAAAAAGACTGCTAGTGGAGATCTTATTCTACAATTACCAAAACCCACGGATACGCACACTCACGAACTACAAAGTGCGGTTAAGTCCGCGCTTGGTGAAAAGGCCTCGGTACAAACGCTAACAGCGGAAACGGCGATTGAAATAAGAGACTTGGACGAAATAACAAGTAAAAAAGAGCTGTGTACCGCTATGGAGCAAGAGTTTGACGGGATACAGTTTGACGAAACTTGCGTGAAGTCACTAAGAGGTGCCTACTGCGGCACTAAAACAGCCACACTTTTGCTTTTAGTCCCAGTAGCAAACAAACTACTAGCAGTCGGTAAAGTGCGAGTTGGTTGGGTAATTGTGACGTGTGAATTGATACGTGTGAAAACACAGCCAATAAAATGCTTCAAATGCCTCGAGCTTGGCCTCTTATCAAAAAACTGCAAAAGTTCGGTTGATGTAAAAAATACATGTTTTAATTGTGGGTGTATATCCCAATTCAAGTTGTGAATTATGTAATACAAAAGAAGATACAAATAATATATTATTTCACTGCAATAAATATACTAACATGAGCAACAAATATCCAATTTAAAAAAAAAATACATCGATAGAAGAATTTCATCGAAACACAAACGGCAAAGCATATGATGTTATCACTACATTTCTCAAATATATAAAAATGGAATTATAATTGTGAATAATTTACTTCGTGTAAATTTTAATGAGATGGCGTTTTAAAGCAATTTTGCTGGCCAAATAAGATTTTCAACCCTTATAATAAAGGCGACGAAAGCAACGTAAAATTTAAAAAAAATAATTGTGGAGACCCGAACCACAAAGCTGCCGAGTGCAAAAAAGAATTAAAATGTGCAATATTTTCAAGAAGAAATGCGCCACATGTGAAGCACAGAACCAGTGGCAGAGAATGCCCATTTTATTTAGAGGCGTTAAAGAAAGCACGACGAGCAAAACGAAATTCCTGCAATTAAACCTAAACCATTGCAAGGTTCCACAAGAGCTTCTGGAGCAGTCGGTAGTAGAAAAAAATATCGACATAGCAATACTTAGATCGGTAAAAACTCACTATGGGCTAGTGACACTAACGGGAAATCATCGGTATGGAGCTGTGCTAAAACGCCGATTGCGATTGAGCAACTGAAAGCGAAACCATGCTACGTCTGCGTAAGAGTATCGAAGTTATTTTTATATAGTTGTTCTATACTGCCTAGTTATAGCCTTACTGAATACGAAACCGTCTTAGACGGTCTGGTAAGCGAACAAACGCCAAAGGAAGGGCTTTGCTTACACCATTATTAATGTTTTACTTTAATTTTATTCTTATTTTACTTGGGTGTTATTTTACTTTTTTAATTGGATATTTATTTAAATTAGTATTATTATTGTGGTATTTTATATTTATATTATTTATATCTTAATTCTAATTTCAGGTTATTTAGATTTCTTAAATTTTTTTTTTATAATTTAGATTTATTTTAAATAAGCTTATTTAATTTTAATTTTAATTGAATCAGGTAAGTTTAGCTAGGAATTATATCACGGTTCATGGCGAACAAACGCCAAATGAAGGGCTTTGCTTACATCATTATTAATGTTTTACTTTAATTTTATTCTTATTTTACTTTGGTGTTATTTTACTTTTTAAATTGGATATTTATTTAAATTAGTATTATTATTGTGGTATTTTATATTTATATTATTTATATCTTAATTCTAATTTCAGGTTATTTAGATTTCTTTAAATTTTTTTTTTATAACTTAGATTTATTTTAAATAAGCTTATTTAATTTAAATTTTAATTGAATCAGGTAAGTTTAGCTAGGAATTATATCACGGTTCATTTTATCTTATTTTTAATTATCACAATTTTTTTTCTTCCTTAAAAAATGACACTTTCTTTGGTTATTATCTATATATATATATTTGACTTACCTGGTAGCTGGATTCAAAGCGGTTTTCTTTTCTGCTTCCGTTATATAAAAAGCACCAGAAAACGGTTTTTCACACACATATGTTTCACTTCTAACTCGGTATTTTAAAAAGACCTTCACTTTGTTAGAAGTCATCTTTTGGTATGATTCCGCAACTTGAAATCTTTGCCAGTCGTGCACCGATGTTTTGCCAAACGACTTTGCTACCGCTTTTACTCAAACTTTCACCCACACACTCATATGCATTCACACTTATCTACCTATACGCGGATTATCTTTCTCATTTTGTTACGCAATATGTAGGGTTGCATTGTTGAGACACTTTTGTTGCAGACTTGCCGGAAGTATCTTTACAAAGTCAAGGCATGATCTGGAGAACTCAGGTCTTAAGTCAGGAAAACAATTAAGAAAGCAGTAACAAAATCTGAGAAAAATTATTTTCAAAGGGCACCCAAATCCAACCTTCATTAGGAAGCAAGATGGTGTGTGGACAAATACAGCTGCCATAAACAGAGAGGAAATTAAATTTGCAATAAAGACTGCAAATACCCTTACCCAGATGACATCTAACTGATAATGTAGTACCACAAAGCTGCCAAATAGTCAAAGTGCTTTTCTTTCTAAAGACAGGTAGAAGAATCCGAGATGAAACAAAAGTTGTCAAGTCTTTTCTGCTAAAAGTTCTGGAAAGATTGTTAGGCATTTATATTCAATTTATTTAAGAGGGATCAAAGTTATCGACAACCCAACATGTGTTCTTTAAGGGCAGGTGAACTGAAACTGCTCTCCATTAAGTTGCGGGCACTAGCACTAAAGATAAATTCACTGTAAGCAATTTACTCTAGCTGCCTTCCTTCAAAGTTATCGACTGACCAACATGTGTACATTAAGGGCAGGTCAACTGAAACTGCTCTCCTTTTAGTTGTGGGCACTATCACTAAATATCAATTCACTGTAAGCAATTTACTCTAGCTGCCATCCTAGACACAGAGAGAGCTTGCAACAACATTAAAGTCGATGCCATCACTCGAAAAGATTAGGGTTTCCATCTTCATATGCGTATGGATTGCCCAGAGACATACATATAATATCAACCAGTGGTTCAGTACCACTTACCCGCTTCGCAACCAGGGGCATCCCTCAGCGAAGAGTTCCGTCCACGCTGTTTTCGGTGGTGGCTATGAACGATATTATTTTGAAGCTCAGTAAAGGCCGAGTAAATGTAGTTGTATACGAAGACCACATTGCAGTGGCGGTCTTGAACCTGAACAAAACCGAACTAATGCTGTTCCCTAGGAAACCCGAAATAGCACAGTTTAATCTACCCTTTCTTAAAAGAACCCCTCTGACATTATCCTCCCGGTGGGAGTCATACTAAACCCGAAATGTATCTGGAAGACAAACGGTGAGAGACGTGTGGAGAAATCCTACATAGCTCACTATGCAAGCGAACGAATTCTCAGCAAAAATTGGGGATTCAAACCTAAGCTTGTCCTGTGGATGCAATATATGATACCAATACTGGACAAGCCTATGACCTATGACGCATCGAAAACTAGGACTTCTTAACAGATCAAGCAAAGAAATATTCAGCGTAACAGCCACAATTGCGCGTCACTGGCATATAATAATCGCTGTCGGAGTTGCAAGCACGAGTACATACATTAGAGAAACTTTTCTTCACTATCTTTGTGAGTGCCAAGTCTAGTGTATAGTCACCGGTTTACTAAAACCGTTTATCGTATTTTGGATAGCGATTTTACTTTTTTACAAGGACATAGTTGTACGCTCGCCGGCTCGTGTAGACGAGTTTTTCGGTCGTGCTCTGATTTGCGTAATTTTGTTGAAGTGTAAGCTTCATGAGTTTATTTACGTGTATGTGCTTGAAGCCTTAAGACAGTGACTCTTTCATTATTTTTATTACAATATATATGCCAAACATATATGTTAGTTAAATAAATAATAATAATTATAATAAAAAATTTTTAAATAAAATAAAAAAAATATGTACATATGTATGTCCTTTATAAGCGTCAAAAGTACCTAACCGATTTTAATACAAATTTTACAGTAAGGCGTGTCATAGAGCAAAAATAATGTCGATAGGTGGCGCTGGATTCGATATATTTCTAAAATCCGTATTTACAGACCGATTTGATTGAAATTTACAACATTTATTAGGCTCCTAAACATAAATCCTTTGTGTGTAAATAATGATGACATGTGGCGCTGGAGTCGAGATATTACTAAACTCCGTATTTACAGACCGATTTGAATAAAATTCGAGACATTTATTAGAGTCCTAAACATAAATAAGCAACCACTTTTGTCTGAGGAACAGCAATTAGCTTATGCAAAAATTACATCTGTAATTATAAATTGTGAACTAGGACTCTTTTTCAAAGAAGTTCCCGGTGGAACAGGAAAAACGTTCCTTATTAGCTTATTATTTGCTTATTATATGCTCTTACTGTAAACATTTTATTAAAATCGGTTAGGAACTTCTGACGCCTATAAGGACATACATAAACATTTTTGCTATTTTATATATATAGACAAGCTGTCAACTACCCAATAGAGTTTCTTATTTCTTTGGGACCATCTGGAATGCCACCATACATCTTAACATTAAAAGTTGGTCCACCGTTGATGCTCATTCGCAACTTAGACCCACCAAAATTGGGCAACGGAACAAGACTTGCTGCTAAAAAACTATCGCCGAATTTAATCGAAGCCAACATCATCAGTGGAACATGTAAAGGAGAAGATGTGCTAATACCCCGAATTCCAATGATTTCAACCGATTTGCCCTTTGATTTCAATCGATTACAGTTTCCAGTGCGTCTTGCTTTCGCCATAACCATCAATAAGGCTCAAGGCCAATCGGTTAGTTTTGCTGGTTTAAACTTAGAATATTCCTGTTTTTCGCTCGGTCAATTATATGTATGTTGCTTGCTCGGGAGTTGGAACGCCGAAAAATCTTTACGTCTACACACTTACCGAAAAAACTAAAAACATTGTTTATCAGCAAGCATTAAGGTAAAAATGTGATGCTATTTTTTGGCACTCGCAGAGTCCGAAACATTTTAAGTAATGATTTCGTGTGTGAATTCTGGCAGCTCTGATTGGGCTTTTGGCATTCATTATTGCAAAAGGAAAGAGTCCCGATATGCTTAAGAATAAAGATTGGTTCTTATAATAATTTTCCAATTTTGCAATTAACCAAAATTGTGTTTTATTTCGCCATTATATTAAGTCTGTCTGCTTCTCGTACGCCACAAAACAAAAGTGAAAAGAACAAAAGTTTTTGTTTCTTTTGCACTCAATAACGTTAGATCAAAAAGCCTATTTGCAACTACAAAAGTTCTTTTTTTTTAAACAAATAAACAAAATGTATTTGTTTTTTTTAGCGTAGTAGCACACGCCGGGTATCCGCTAGTAATATTCTAATCATGCTTTGCTACTCCGGGCATAAAGTTGAGCGTTCTCAAGCCAAAAAACAGTGTAAAAAGTGCAATGAACTTTTTCGTTTGGAATGTGTGAATGTTCTGCCGGCTGATGGTGACTTTTACCTTAAGTCTGAAGTGCCTTTTCGGTGTAAATTTTGTAATACAGCCTCCTGCTAATTCTGCTTTACTTGATTAGAGTGTTTTTGTTATTAATGTGAACGATTCGGCTGCCCCCAGTAGTGAAAGTGGTGTTTTTGTAATTTCAACTTCCCACTTCAGCCTGATCCACCTAAAAGTTACTCGCCCAAACAGCTACTTACTAAAGAAGGTGATTCTCTGGAAAATGGCAATGACAATACAATTCTCAAGACTTTACTAAAAGAGATTGCTACTCTTACGGATTATGTCCGAGCTGTTGCGCTATTAACTTTACTACATGAAAATAAGAAGTGTATGCTCAGTAATATTGAGTGCTTGCAATCTGAGCTTCACACACTTAATAGTAAACTGCACTTCGAAGAGATCGTCTCTGCAATTTCTTCGCTCTCTTCTAAAGTCAAAGATCTTCATACTAATGTCTGCTGTCTAATAACTTCAAAAAGGGCGCCAGCGATATATCACCGCTGACATCGGTTCAAAATACTAAATCTGCTCTCTTTTCGGATTCTGAATATGTCTCGTCTGGTACTTTTGTCACATCTAACACATACGCAGATTTGGCAGCTACCGCAACAAACACAGTAACAGAGAGCATGGTTGGCTCCGCAATACCAACACAGTGGTTTCTGGCGAATTATTCTACTAATAAAATATAAAATATATTCTATAAAAAACAAGTACTATTTGTAATAAAAATTACATAAATAAATTCTTATTTTATAGCACTAATCTACCAAAATAGTATAATAATAACATTCAATAATAAAAATTTTATAATTCTAATATTTGGACCTTTCGTTCTAAAATATTATTTTTTTTAAAAGATATGTAAAGATACGAATTATGTTATGCTAAGAGATAAAGGTGTTAAGAGATAAATATTAGAAAATACAACCCTGTACAAGTTAGTGAACATAGTCATGTAAGAGCAACCCTGTAGAAGTGTCAAAAAAGAAGGAAGATGGCCTCTTCCGGAATATCAGAATAAGTAAGAAGAAGTGTTTGAAAAACTAATAAAGAAAATCAAAACGAATCCGCTATATAGGTAAGGAAAATAGAGAATTAAAAACTCAGGTGTGGAGCTCCAATACGACAACACACGAAACACATTCAATTTTGAAATATACGCCAACAATGGCCGAAATACGACACAACATCGCCCATGCACTTGCTGAGGCCGGAGTGGAGTTCCCAGCCACTGCCACAACTATGCAATTACGAAAATTGCTGAAAAGTGTAGTGGGTGACGGGGAAACCGTCCACATGGGCCCACTGGACGAATCGCTACATTTGACCGAAACAACTGCCGATATTGAGGAGCCTCCCGAAGCCGCCGCCGCTACTGCCACCAATGCGGTACGCACTACCGCCGCCAACGGGGCACACACTACCGCTACTAACGCGGCACACACTACCGCTAGTGCCGCGAATGCTACCGCCGCTGCCGCTTCTGCCGAAACCGCCGCCACTAATGTCATCATCGACTCCGCCACTGCCGCTCCCATCTACTCTGCCGCCTCTACTGCCGCTTCAATTGACGCCGCGGCCCTTACTTATGATAAGTCCGCTGTAGCCGCCTTTAATACCGCCAGCACTGCTTTCACCATAGCTGCAGCCAACTCCACCGCCGCCACCGAAGGAGCTAGAAGTGCAAGAGTCCAGCCCAGGAGTCTAGAGGAAGACATCTTGGCCCTCCGCCAGCGTGTAGAAATTTTGAAGCTAAGGAAGCAAATCGAAGACTTGGAAGGTCGACCGCTCGCACAGACGCAACGCCGTCTAGATTTTAGCGATATAGAGCACGCTGTTCCGAAATTCAGTGGTGACGACATTTCGTTTACGGTGCACCATTTTTTGAATGACTTCGAAGAGATTATGGAATCTTCGGGGGCCGACGAGAGATTCAAGCTCCTCGACGCTCGCTGATCGGAACGGCAAAGGTGTTTTTGTCGACTACAGTCGCACTCGACTATACAGATCTCAAGAGGGCGCTCCAGTCAGAATTTGACGTCCCCATCTCACGCCAGGAGATCTATTATATGCTGGCGCAGCGCCGATGGAACAAGAAGGAGGAGTCGATGCATTGGTACAACCTCAAGATGCAGGCCATAGCCAAGAGAGCCAATATAGCGGATGCAGAAGTCATAGATGCCATTATCGACGGAATGGGCAGTGCAGCCCCGAACACTCATTTGCTGCTTCCTGCCCGCACGTTGGATGAATTAAAATCGCTGGTGATCCGATTCCAGCATAAATATTTCACGGCAAAAACAGTATCACCAACCGGACCGAAGCCTTCACCATCTCCAGCTGACCCGAAGAAGTGTTACAATTGCTCGAAGAACGGACACATCAAACCAAATTGTCCATACCCACTACGACCAGATGGGTCATGCTTCAGCTGCTGGCGCATGGGTCACGACCACCGTTCGTGCCCGAATCCGGCCAAAATTTTAAAGCCTCGGACTGAAGTAGCCGCCCTAACTTGAATTGAATACGACGACGAAGTAGATCCCTGTGGAGCGTTCAATTTTGTGAGTATTATATTTAAGATGGTTAAAGAACCAATATCTGACGTAGTGTTTTCCCTTTTTGATACCGGCAGTCCGGTTAGTTTTATCAAGGAGTCGCAAATCCCAAAAGAACTGATGAGGGGATGCACAAATGAAATAATTTCAAAATACAAAGGCATTGAACAAGATATGTTGTCACATAAAATTTTTAAATTGTTTAAATAAAGTTGAATTAAATGTTGTACCTGATGAGTTTATGGTTACTCCGGTTATTTTGGGACGTGACTTTTTAAGATATTTAATATTAACCTAACTAAGATCATTCAAAAGTGTTCAAAAAGAAAGTTGTTAGATATAAGAAATACTGTTAAGCAAGATACCTTAAATAATTCACATATTGTAACTGGTTCCGACGCATGTCTCTCGGCTGTTAAAGCTGACTCGTCTGAAAGGAAAGATACCACTGCCGCCGACGTTCACCAAATTTTTCGCATTGACGTTTCTGACAACGAAGTATACACCGATATCGGGCCCAAACTAACTAAACTCCAGCGTGACTGCCTTATGCAACTTATTGATAGCGCCTATCTTAACCCTGACGCTAAAACTGAATCACTTAAATACGAAATGAGGATACACTTAACGACAGACGTTCCTTTCCATTGTTCTCCACGACGTCTATCCTACTTAGAACGTGGTCAAGTGCAGTCTATTATAGATGAGCTTTGCCAGCAAGGAATAATAAGACCTAGTAGTTCACCCTATGCGTCGGCTATAGTATTAGTTAAGAAGAAGAGTGGGCAACTTCGCATGTCTATAGATTACAGAGCCCTGAACAAACTTACCGTTAGGGACAATTACCCGTTACCATTAATTGATGACTGCATTGAGTACTTGCGAAATAAAAAGGTTTTCACAGTGTTAGACTTAAAGAGTGGATTCCATCAAGTTCAGATGTCTCCATTCGATTTTGACGAAAAATGTATCGACGCATTCAATGAACTTAAGTCAAGACTAGTAAAGAGCCCGGTGTTAGCCGTATATAGTCCAGGATTGGAAACAGAATTGCACTGTGATGCTAGTAGTATAGGTTTTGGGGCAGTATTATTGCAGCACCAAGATGACAACCGGTTTCATCCTACATCATTCTTTTCCAAGACGGCCTCGAGTGCCGAATCAAAATATCATAGTTTTGAGCTTGAAACTCTTTCCATAATATATGCGCTAAGAAGATTTAGGATCTACTTAGAAGGCATCCCATTTACAATAGTTACGGACTGTAATTCGCTGACGCTAACTCTCCAAAGAAGACAATTAAATCCTCGAATAGCTAGATGGGCACTCGAATTAGAAAATTACAATTACAAAATAAGACACAAAAATGGAATATCTATGGGACATGTTGATGCCCTTAGTAGGAGGCAAATATCCCTTATCATAAACACCGATGACATAGAATTTCAAATACAGGTTTCTCAAGAGCGGGATAAAGATATTGTAGTGTTGCGGGAGCGGTTGGAAAAAGAGGAGGTAAAAGATTTCGACTTGACAGATGGATTAGTTTATAGAAGAAAGGCTGACGGTAAAAAGGCGCTTTACGTACCATATGAGATGGAGCAGAACATAATACGAGCATGAGAAAATGGGTCACCAGGCAGTTGAAAAGACGTTTTCCAAATTAAGTATATACTATTGGTTCCCCAATATGAGGACGAAAGTAGAGGTGTTTATTAGAAATTGTTTAAAGTGCATAATGTATGCCTCACCTCCACGAGCCAGTGAAAGGAATCTATATGTAATTCCGAAGCTTCCGTTGCCATTTGATACGCTGCACGTCAACCACTTTGGTCCCTTGCCTTCCATTAACTCAAAACGTAAGCATATTCTAGTTACTGTCGATGTTTTTACCAAATTTGTAAAGCTTTATCCGACCAACTCAACTAGTACTAAGGAAGTTACTGCTGCTCTCGAGAAATATTTTAATAACTATAGTCGACCAAAGCGAATCATAAGTGATAGGGGAACGTGCTTCACTTCACTGGAGTTTAGTGATTTTCTAATGAAGCGGAATATCACTCACGTAAAAGTTGCTGTTGCTTCTTCTCAAGCAAATGGGCAAGTGAAACGCGTGAATATAATACTTAAGACTATGCTTGAAAAGATCACTGAGCCAATACAGCATGCCGATTGGTGCAAGAAACTATCCGAAGTGGAATACGCTATTAATAATTCTCCCCATAGCACTTGTAGGGACACTCCTAGTCGACTGCTATTCGGCGTTGAACAGCGGGGAGCTGTTGTAGACGAGTTTACAGAATATTTTCAGGAAAAGCTTAGCCCTGACAAAGGACGAGACTTAGTCTCCATACGGAGATGTGCTTCGGATGCTATTAGAGCTAGACAGGATTACGACTCGAAACGGCAATGTTTAAATAATGACAGGGCAAAGAGGTATGAGGTGGGGAATTTCGTAGTAATGCGGAATGTAGACACAACTGCGGGCAGCAATGAGAAGTTCCTCCCCTCTTACCGGGGCCCATATGTAGTACATAAAGTACTCGGTAATGACAGGTATGTTATACGCGATGTAGACAATTGTCAGCTGGCCCAACTGCCTTACGACGGGGTAGTTGAGGCTCACCGGTTAAGAAGTTGGAGAAAACCGGCGGAAGGATATGCTGAGGAATCAGAACGAGACCCTCTGTCAAACGATTGCTATTTGAGCTGCAATATGATCGAGGTCGATCCCTAGTCAGGATTGGCCGAGTTGTAAAGATATGAATTATGTTATGCTAAGAGATAAATGTGTTAAGAGATAAATATTAGAAAATACAACCCTGTACAAGTAAGTGAACATAGTCATGTAAGAGCAACCCTGTAGAAGTGTCAAAAAAGAAGAAAGATGGCCTCTTCCGGAATATCGGAATAAGTAAGAATAAGTGTTTGAAAAACTAATAAAAAAAATCAAAACGAATGCGCCATATAGGTAAGGAAAATAAAGAATTTAAAGATATAAACCAACCTGGCGAACAGTCTTAATATTTAAGCAGCTACACCTAAAATAAATCTTAATCCAACATCGATGTCGCAAACTTTTTATCGATATGAACTCTCCAAAAAAGTTATGCTGTTATTCCTAAAGTAACTTAATCTTATAATCGTTATTAACGGATCAAAAAACCATAAGTTAATGATATTATAAAATCAAAATTTTATTAAATTTTAATATAACCCAACAAAATATTATATAGTATAAAAATAAAAAAAATCAATAAAATTTAATTACTAAAAAATATAAGGGTCTTCTCGTCTTTTAAAAAATGTTTAGCTTTTGTAAACATAGAATAAAAATCTTTTACTTAAGTTATTACGGAGTGGGTAATGCAACCCTGCTCTCTTTAGAAATAAGTGAAACATGTAAAGCAACCCTGTAAAAATAAATAAAGAAATGTCAAGGAAGATGGCGCTCTCTTCCGTTTTCGATTTAGACCAGCAAACACGTCATTCTAATCTATACAAAAGTTTATCATATTAAATCGGAAAAGTTACCGGGTAAATTAGTAAATTTTATATCTCAGGTGTAGGATAACAATCCCGTCCACCAAACAAGATAAGTATTTTCTTCCTACGAACACAAGTATGGCCACCAGACGGGAGGACATAACAACAGCCTTACAACAGGCTGGAGTGGAGTTTCTACCCTCAGCCACAACGACTCAGCTTCGGAAATTGTTACACAACGTGGTGGGTGATAATAGAAATATCACCACCTTGACCGACCCGGCTGATGAAGCCACCGTAACTACTGCTGCTGACACCGCCGTCGACACAGCCACCTTCGCTATCGCCAACAGTGCCGCTAACGCTAGCACCGCTAAAGCTACTGCCGCCAACGTTACCGAAGCCAACGCTACCGCCGCCAACGCTACCGCCACCAACGCTACCGCCACCAACGCTACCGCCGCCAACGCTACCGCCACCAACGCTACCGCCGCCAGTGCTACCGACGTCAGCGCTACCGCTGCCAATCCTACCGCCAGCGCCAATCCCGCCGCCCTCGACGCAGAATTGGCAGCCCTCAAGAGGCGCCTCGAGGTCCTGACGCTGCAGAGGCAAATAGATGAGCTAGAACGCCCTTTACACAGCAAACGCCAGGGTCGTTTGGAATTTGGTGACATAGAGCACGCCCTGCCTAAATTTAATGGCGACGATGTCACCTACCCCGTACGCCATTTCTTGCGCGATTTCGAGGAGATAATGGAATTCTCAGAGGCTAACGATAATTTTCGTCTTCTTGCCTTACGCAGATCGCTAACGGGTACAGCGCGGGTATTCTTGTCAACAAGGACAGCTTTAAACTACCAGGCGCTAAGAACGGCATTATTAAGTGAGTTTCACGTAGGCACTACACGGCAGGAGGTGTATAAAATGCTGTCGCAGCGCCGTTGGAAGAAGAAGGAAGAGACGCTCCACGGCTACACACTAACAATGCAGGCCATCGGAAAGTGCGCAGGCATCTCCGATACAAATGATCGATTTTATAATCGATGGTATTGGGTGCGCCACTCCATATGCTCACATCCTGATGACCGCACGTACAGTGGATGAATTAAAAGTCCTTATAAACCGATACCAGCACAAGTATTTCGTGACTGGGACTGTACACCCACCTAGCCAGCGGCAAACCACAGCGGTAAAACAAGCCGAAGATATGAAGCTAAAATGCTACAACTGTTGTAGGAACGGCCACATAAAACCCAACTGCCCGTTCCCACTACGACCAGACGGGTCTTGCTTCCGCTGCTGGAAAATGGGCCACGACCATCGCTCGTGCTCAAACCCGGCAAAAGTTTTAAGGAGGCGTGAGGTAGCTGCTGTTGCTGAGAATGAAGACGACGTGGCGGTCGGAGCATTTAATGCTGTGAGTATAGTGTTTAAGACATCTTCTGCCTCAATATCCTATAAGATACTCTCTCTTTTTGATACCGGCAGTCCGATTAGTTTTATAAAGGCGTCACTGGTTCCAAAGCATCTAACGAAGCAAAGCATTTTTATGAGAAGCCCCAGTTATAAAGGCATCAGTGGAAGCACCATTAAAATTCTTTATATAATAAACTGTACCACTGAATTTTTGAATAAAAGAAAATAAATTAAATTAAACGTCATTCATGGCAAAAGTACAACTCTGCCAGTTATTTTGGGACGTGACTTCCTTTGTAAATTCAATATTAGTCTTACTAGTTCTGTTAAGAAATATACTAAGAAAAAACTGTTAGAAATAAGAAATGTTGTTAGCAACCATAGTTTTAACGAGCCTCTAAAGTCTGTAACTGACCCCGACGCACACCCTCTAAAATCAAACGCGCTAGAAATATTGGAAAACCGAATGTTACGATACACAACGAAACCGCCGATTGCTTTCGTAGACCTGGTGAACTACCGGCCATCGTTGACGTACCTGCCGTCGCTGACATACCTACCGCCGTTGACGTACCCGCCGCTAGTGATGTACCTGATATATTTTGTATTGACATTCCCCAAGCTGGGAGAGAGATAGATATAGGTTTTAGACTAAGCAAGGACCAGAGAGATGCGTTAGAGCGACTTATTACCAGCACTTATATAAGGCCGGACGTGGCACCCGAACCGACTTTCTTACTCTGAAATAAGCCAAGTACAAAACATTATTAATGAACTTTGCCGAGATGGAATAATAAGACCCAGCGATTCGCCCTATGCTTCAGCAATAGTGCTAGTAAAGAAAAAGAACGGGAAAATTCGAATGTGTGTAGACTACCGTGCATTAAATAAACTAACTGTTTGGGATAACTACCCACTTCCGTTAATCGATGACTGTATAGAATATCTAGAGAATAAACGTTTCTTCTCTGTATTAGATTTAAAGAGTGGCTTCCACCAAGTCCAAATGGCCCCCGAAGCAATTCCTCTCACCGCTTTTGTTACCCCTAACGGACAATACGAGAACTTGAAGATGCCGTTTGGGCTGAAGAACGCCCCCGCTGTCTTTAAGCGTTTTATTTATAATATATTCCGAGACATGATTGACAGCAGAAAGGTTATCATCTATATAGATGATATTATTATTGCGAATGAAGACTTTGAAGAACACAGAGAAGTGCTAAAATTAGTATTGGACCGACTTACCCTAAGGGCCTTGAATCTTAACTTAGATAAATGTAAATTCGGGTATGACAAAATCGATTATCTAGGATACGTGGTGTCAAATTCAGGCATATCACCCAACGATTCCCACATTAGAAGCATAAACAATTTCCCGATTCCGACAAATGCAAAACAACTTCAATCCTGCTTTGGCCTGTTTACATACTTTCGCAGATTCGTACCGTCCTTCTCGCAAATCGCGAAACCACTACTAAATCTGCTCAAAAGAAATTCACCATTCGACTTCGACGAAAAATGCCTTGATGCATTCACTGAGCTTAAAACCCGGCTTGTCAATAGCCCTGTATTGGGCATATTTAACCCGCTACGAGAAACGGAACTCCATTGTGACGCCAGTAGCATAGGATTCGGGGCAATATTACTGCAACGCCAAGAGGATAATAGGTTCCACCCCATTTCATACTTCTCCAAAACTGCCACAAGTGCCGAGTCCAAATATCATAGTTTCGAACTAGAGGCCTTGTCCATTATATACGCTCTTAGAAGATTCGAAGGTGTACCCTTCACCATTATAACCGACTGTAACTCATTGACGATGACGTTAGAAAGAAACCAACTCAACCCTCGGATAGCCAGATGGGCTCTCGAGCTTGAAAATTATAATTACCAGATAAGACATAGAAAGGGAGCCTAAATAGGACATGTTGATGCTCTCAGCAGGAGGCAGATAGGTCTGACTATAAACGCGGAAGATGTCGAACTTCAGGTACAGGTCGCCCAAGAGCGGGTTAAACTCATTGACTCTATACGATGCCGATTAGAGAAAGGAAACGATAAAGAATACAGCTTAGTAGACGGCTTGATATACAAAAATAAGCAGAATGGAAAACTAGCTCTATATGTGCCTAACGAAATGGAATACAATGTGATCCAGTTAATCCACGAGAAGAGGGGTCACCTTTCGGTACAAAAAACTCTTAGTAAACTGGAACTCTACTACTGGTTCCCAAACATGCGACAGACGGTAGAAAAGTTTGTTAGGAACTGCCTGAAATGCATCATGTATGCCAATCCGCCTCGTACGAGGGAAAGGACTCTTCATGTCATCCCAAAAACCCCTCTGCCATTCGACAATATTCATGTGGACCATTTCGGTCCACTGCCATCAATCAGGTCAAAGCGCAAACACATCCTAGTAGTGGTTGACGCATTCACTAAGTACGTCAAGCTCTACCCAGTCAACTCCACCAGTACCCGAGAGGTCACGGCATCACTCGACAAATATTTTACTTATTACAGTAGGCCGAGACGAATTATTAGCGACAGGGGTACCTGTTTCACTTCTCTTGAATTTAGTTCATACTTATTGAAACGAAACATTGGACACGTGAAAGTCGCCGTAGCATCTCCGCAAGCCAACGGACAGGTAGAGAGAGTAAACAGAGTACTAAAATCCATGTTGGGAAAGTTGACCGACCCTATTAGCCATGATGACTGGGTTCAGAAACTACTCAGCGTCGAGTACGCTATCAATAACTCCGTCCACAGCACGTCTCGCGACACCCCGAGTCGACTTCTGTTTGGTGTTGAGCAAAGAGGGGAGATAGTTGACGAATTTACAGAGTACTTTCAGGAAAAGTTATGCCCAGATGAAGGAAGACCTAGACTGTATACGTAAAGACGCATCTAGCTCAATCATTGCAAGGCAGGAATACGATTCTACAAGGAGTGCGAAGAGTGCTCTCCAAAGTAAGGTATATAGCGTGGGAGACTTTGTAGTCATAAGAAACGTCGACACTATTATAGGAAGTAACAAGAAATTTGTACCACAATACAAGGGGCCGTACGTCGTACATAAGGTAAAAGGAAACGATAGGTACGTCGTCCGCGATATAAATAATTGTCAGCTTACGCAACTCCCTTATGATGGGGTGATCGAGGCTCACCGGATGAAGGGATGGCGGCAGTCTCCGAAGATGTGCGTTGGAGACTCGGATCAGGAAATATTAAACGATAGTTGAATAGCTGTCGTTTGATCGAGGCCGATCATGTGTCAGGTTAGGCCGAGTTGTAAACATAGAATAAAAATCTTATACTTAAGTTATTACGGAGTGGGTAATGCAACCCTGCTCTCTTTAGAAATAAGTGAAACATGTAAAGCAACCCTGTAAAAATAAATAAAGAAATGTCAAGGAAGATGGCGCTCTCTTCCGGCTTCGATTTAGACCAGCAAACACGTCATTCTAATCTATACAAAAGTTTATCATATTAAATCGGAAAAGTTACCGGGTAAATTAGTAAATTTTATACTTTTTAACTAAAATATAAAATTTTATAATAAATTTAAATGAAACAGTTTATACTTCGTCCATACCAGCCATCAATGAAAATACTATTGATTATGTTACCATTGCACAGTTAAAATTGTGCGGCCATTAAATAAATTCAGTGGGCAGGTTAGACTTTTGATATAATACAAAAAGACATGTTTTTGTTAAACAGGCGAGAACAAAATTTGCTGAATTCTTTATATAAACTTATCAATTTAAATTAGTTTAACAATATAAGATACTAATTTTATCATCTTTAATTAACAATTTTTATTGAAATAAAAATTTGTCTAAAAAAATTAAATTTAAATAAATAATAAAAAAAATAATTTATAATAAACTTACAAATGATTGCTAATTCTATACATACATTTTTAATATTAATTACTAATTTTTAATAATTTATTTTAAAGCTGATCCCTTAAAATATTCATAATAATAAATTTTTATTTAAAAATATTAAAAATAATAAAAATTTAAATTATATAAATTAAATTTATTTCTTAAAAAAACTAGATATCTACCTTTATAAACGAATTACAAAAATTAATATGAAATCTTATTTTGGGCTAAAAATGTTGGTCGTTTAATTTATTTTTCGTACATTTTTGGTTATTTTTTAACTTTACATGAAAATTAAAGCGCCATCTACAGGAGAAAAAAATTGTTTTCCTAATAAAAATCTAATTACCTTTTCAAAACTGGCTCAAGCATTAAAATCGGTTCATCCACTCTGTTTTTATAGAACTTTTTATAATATTATTACATTAGAAGTAAATCTCCACGGTCCTTTGAAGCTTAAAAATCGATTTCCTCAAAATTCTGACGTGCTACAGCAAACGCCGAGACATATTCTGTAAACAATTCTCATGTGTATCAACCACTGTCGTACTGTGTTATCTGTTCTTTAGGAGTTCCAAATCAAACATCTTTACGAAAATTAATAGCATTCTCATCAATTATTCATTTAGGTTAAATACAAGCAGCTTTACAAACGAATGAGTTCAATTTTTAAATTTATACTTTTTTAATTTGCTATCATTAGGAGGACTTCCTCCATTTATTAGATTTTTACCAAAATATCAGTAATTCAATTATTAATTTTCAATAATCAATATATTTTAATATCAATTATAACTGTAATAACATTAATAAATTAATTTATTTTTGTACGATTATGTTTTGCAGCTTTTATACTAAACTATTATGAAATTCGGCCGCTGTGGTCGAGTTGCTAGCGGTGCGTGCTATAACTCGATATGCCGGCGAGTTCGAGGTTCGAATCTCAGTCAGGGCAAGCAAAATCTTAATCATAGAAAAAGTTTTTTCTAATAGCGGTCACCCCTCGGCAGGGAATGTCAAACCTCCGAGGATATTTCTGCCATTAAAAAGCTTCTCATTAAATACATCTGCCGTTCGGAGTCGGCACAAAACTATAGGTCCCTCCATACGAGTATAAAGACACACTACAAATGGTAGGAGAAGCTCTGCCAAATACTGAGCTATAAAGTGTAAGCGCCAAAATTATATATATATACTTATATATAATATATATATATATATTAAATATATTATGAAAGTAATTGAAATAATATTTTACAAAGTAATAATTTCAACATTTAGTTTAGTTTTAATTTCTATTGTTTATTCAAGTATTTAATATTTTAAGGCTTTAAGTTAAATAAACTAATAGTCTTCAAAATTATAAATATAAGTTAAATCTTTTAAGCCTTAGTAAAATATTACTCTTTTAGAATCGCAGTCTAATGTCATTATTGACTATGAGTATAAAGCCTAATTTAAATTTCATTGATTAAAAATAATTAATTCTTATATATAGATTTACAGTGTATCGCCTAAATTTCAGCCATTTAATAGCAACAATTGTTATTCTCAACAAATCATAAGGATATTGGTACTTTATATTTTGTTTTCGGAGCTTGAGCAGGTATAGTAGGAACTTCTTTAAGAATTCTTATCGAGTTGAATTAGGTCACCCAGAAGCTTTAATTGGTGATGATCAAATTTATAATGTAATTGTAACAGCTCATGCATTTGCCATAATTTTTTTTATAGTAATACTTATTATAATTGGAGGATTTGGAAACGAATTAGTTACTTTAATATTAGGAGCTCCAGATACATTTCCTTGAATAAACAATATAAGTTTTTGATTATTGCCTTCATCTTAATATTATTATTAGTAAGAAGTATAGTTGAAAACGGGGCTGGAACAAGATGAATGTTTATTCACCTTTATCATCAGTTATTGAACATGGAGGTGCATCTGTTGATTTAGCTATTTTTTCTTTACATTTACCAGGTAATTTCAACTATTGGATCTTCTATTTCATTATTAGGAATTTTATTTTTCTTCTTTATTTCTTAAGAAAGTTTAATTTTACAACGTCAAGTAATTTATCCTATACAATTATCTTCTTCAATTGAATGATTACAAAATACAAAGATATTTTGAGTTACCTATTCTAATTAATTTCTAATATGGCAGATTATTGCCATGGATTTAAACTTCATAAATAAGGTATTTTACTTTTATTAGAAACTAGCCTAAACCTCGCGGCTGCGCCCGCGTGAAAATTGGGAATGGCATGATATTTGTATTGCGTTGTTGTCAAGGATATCATTATTCACGATAATAATAAAATGGAATAGTTAAATTGGCAATCGATCTTTTTCTATTTGACTTTATAAATCACTGATCAATGATGTAATAACATTTCATAAATATATTATCTGCATAATACTATGTCGTATATCGTTACACTATCCTTATTGAAATGAAATAATCATAACTATTATCTTCCATAGACTTATATTTCATTTTAATGCAGTTTGGTAAACAACGTTCTTTGTTGTATTATTCTTAGCATGAATATATAAATTTCCTTGGTTGCGCACCCTTCAGCAAGCGACGTATAACTGACCGTGCGAAAAGCATGAAGGTTCCATTGGATTCCTGCAACGTTCAATGAGTGCCCTTGTGATTTGTAAGTGGTCATTGCAAAAGCTAGGCGAACCGGATACTGAAGGCTTTTAAATTCAAAAGGTATGCCGATGTGCCAGACAAACTCGTTGCTTCAATGATGTTATAATGTAAATGTTTGACGGTCAGTCGAGTTCCATTGCACAATTTAGGTGGTCTCAAATTTCTTAACATTATTATTGCTGATCCAACTTTCAGAAATAACTGATGAGACGGCATTCCTGACAGTTCAAGCGAATTCAGAAACTCAACAGGGTAGTTGACAGCTTGTTCTTTATCAATAACGGTGTCCATGAACTTGTACGTTGTCACAGTGCCTGGTAACTCAAGTGCACAATCACAAACTTGAACAAAATACGAGCACGAATCGATATGTGAGGGGGCATGTAAATTGCCACCCGTTACCTGTAACTAAAAAAAGGGCTCCTTAAGGACCTTCTACGTGAATAAACGAATAACTATGCAAAATTTCACGTCTTTCCGTGCAGTGGTTCTGACGTTATGTGCGGACATAACGAAAAAGCGTTAATTTTTATATACCTATATAGACTAATGACAACCTTGGCCTTCAATATAGTACCTCCCCTCTTATGAACAATTAACATGTTTTCATGATTATGCTTTAATAATTTTAGTAATAATTACAGCATGAGTTGGTTATTTAATATTTATATTTTTTTTTTAATAATTATACAAATCGAAATTTGAAATAATTTGAACTATTCTACCTGCTATTGTATTATTATTTATTGCATTCCCATCACTTCCTTTATTATATTTATTAGATGAAATTAACGAACCCTCAGTAACTTTAAAAGCTATTGGTCACCAATGAAATTGAAGTTATGGATATTCACATTTTTTAAATATTGAATTTGCTGCACAATAATTCCAACAAATGAATTAAATACTGATGGATTTCGGTAATTAGATGTTGATAATCAAGTTATTTTACCTAAAAATTCACAAATTCATATTTTAGTAGCAGCTGCAGATGTAATGCATTCTTGAAAAATTCCATCTCTTGGAGTAAAAGTTTATTGAACACCTGGTCGATTAAATCAAACAATTTTTTTGATTAATCGACCAGGATTATTTTACGGTCAATGTTCTGAAATTTGTGGGGCTAATCATAGATAGTGGCCGCTGTGGTCGAGTTGGTAGCGGTGCGTGCTATAACTTGATATGCCGGTGAGTTCGTGGTTCGAATCTCAGTCAGGGCAAGCAAAATCTTAATAATAGAAAAGGTTTTTTCTAATAGCGGTCACCCCTCGGCAGGCAATGGCAAACCTCCTAGGGTATTTCTGCCATGAAATAGATTCTCATTAAATATATTTGCCGTTCGGAGTCGGCACAAAACTGTAGGTCCCGCCATTTGTGGTATTATAAAAAGACGCACACCACCAATCGAAAGAATTCCTGTAAATTATTTTATTAAATGAATTAAGAATAGAATTAATTCATCATTAGATGACTGAAAGAAAGTATTGGTCTCTCAAACCAATTAATAGCGAATTAGCAATTACTGCTTATGAAAAAAAATTAGTTAAAATACAAGTAAAGAAGTGGCTAAGTTCGATCGAACTTTATATACCCGATCTCCTTGATTTAATACAAAACCACATACCAAATTTGAGGAAATTAGCTTCACTAGTTGCAGAAGTATCCGATTTTTACGGGTTTCAAAAACTTACTGGGTCTGGTCCAATTTTAGTGATTTTAAAGATACTGCTTATTTAGACATAATAAAAAATCTGTAGTAAATTTGGACAAAACCGATAAAGGATTTCCAGAGATATACATACATATGTACATATGAACTCTTCGTTTTAATGAATTTGTTGACTTGATTCCAATAATTCCTGAAATATCAAATTTTCCCAATTTTGGAAAATAACCGTTATATGGGAGACGGGCGAAATTTTCGTCCGATTTCAAGCATTTTCTTAATCTCACCTAACTAGGTATGTACAATCTAACATGTGTGCCAAGTTTAGACGAAATCGATAAAAGAGTTCCAGACATATACATATGAACTCATAAGTGGGCGGTGCCACGCCCCCGAACACAATTTTTATACAGTCGGATTTTCTGCTCGAATACAACACTACATACCAAATTTGAGCAAATTAGCTTCTATAGCTACTGAAATATAGCAGTTTTAGCAGTTTCGACAATTGCCGTTATATGGGAGGTAAGCGTGGTTATTGTCCGATTTTGCCCATTTTCAATACCAACCTTTTATATGTATAAATAAAACTATACAATTATTTTTTAGTCATGAAAATTTGTTCTATACTAAGTATAAATTAACAAATATATATATCCTATATAAATATTTAATTAATAATTATATGACTATTAATTTATTTTAAAAAAACCCTAAATTCATAGATCCAGTACGGTATATATTCATTTATATATATATAATATAATATGACGTTCGAAATTTATATAAAAGTTAACCAACTTACTACTGTAAAAGTGCTGATGTCGCACTTCCTCGAACACGCGCATAGCCAATGCAGGGAAAAGCAAGAATATCGGAGGAAATAAGCAGTTTCTTCAAATTATTGAAAGCTTGAAGGGCTTCAGAGTTTAGATTTATGCGTACTTTCTGCGATTGGTTGGCCTTGGCTTGCGCGTTTTCGCCCTGTGTGAGATTAATTAAAGGTTTCGCAACCTTCGCGTAACCTCTAATGAATTTCCGGTAGTATGACGTCATTCCCAAAATACACTTCAGTTCTTTGAGTGTTTCTTAGCCCGAAAGGTTCTCTATAGCCTGCACCTTTGAAGAGTCTGGTTTTATTCCGTCAGATGTGATTACATATCCTAGAAATTCTACTTCCGTCCGCATGAATTTCGTTTTTTCCAAATTCACCCTTAAGTTAGCCTCCGCGAGCCTGGCAAATATTATTTCCATATTTTTTAAATGTTCGTCAGTATCTTTCCCTAACACAATGATGTCATTGATATAAACGTAGCATATTCGCCCAATGTACTCTTTAAGGACATCATCTATCATACGTTGGAATATAGGCGGCGCATTCTTCAACCCAAAAGGTAGCCTCAAAAATTCGTATTTCCCATTCTGCCTCCCTTATTTAAATTTGATGAAAGCCTGATGTAAGGTTTAGGCTTTTTCGGGACTATCCAAATGGGCTTTTCGATGGCCGTATGATGCCTTCTTCGAGCATTTCGCTAATTTGTTTGTCTACTTCTTCCGGCATGTTTGCGGGATAAGGATAGCTTTTTGTACATATAGGCTTATCCGTAGTTGTCTTTATTTCAGCACGAACTGAAGTCTTGATGTTTGATTTAATATTAAGTGGACCGAATAAATTGGAACACTTTTCCACCAGAGACTTCACAACTGGAACTATCGCCATAAGGATTTCGGATAACTCAGAAAAATTAATGCTCTCAAAGTTTTTGTTTCTCATTGGAATTTTGATATTTGGTTCGATTGTGAGAGTATAGTTTTTTCTATCTATCACTGCACCGAGTGCCTTAAGCGTATCGTCCATTATAATTCCATCAAAAGTTTGGAGTCCTGATAATAGATAAAATGTTGTCCTGGTGTCGTTTCCGACTTTGTGGAAAAATTTCCCACAAATTTTTCTGTTTATTGTAATTGGTCCTGCTACTGTCTGCACCGAGAATGGTGGATCGACTGGTGTGGAATCAGTTGCTAGACTAGGTTTAATAAAGTTTTTGTTCGCCCCTGTGTCTATTAGAAATTTTAAGACATTATTACCGTTGGTTAGGCACGTCAGGTAGGGTATGCTTGAAAAAGGAGCACTGTTTCTCATATGAAATAGGCTGGTGGACCGGTCAATAAAAAATTCACTTGCTGTTCATAGCTGTATGTGGGTTCACAATAGTTTGAGGAGTTATATGCTTGTTCAGGACTACAGGTTTCGATGTTATACAGTTTCTGTTGTTTTGGGAAGCCACCCTTTGACGATGTAGGCCCTCTCTTAAACGCGTTTGTGCTTGATGGTCTGTTCATGTAGTTGACATTTCTTGTTTGCGCATTGCCATCAGCTTCCATTTTCACCCAGTTATAACTTGAGCGTTCACGTGGCGGTAGAGGTGGACTCTGCATTAGGTTATTCGTGGGTACAACGATCCTATTGGCTAAGTGTGTATGCACCATCGTATTCCGCAAAGTTAAATTCTGAATGTCCAGGCAAGCTGGGTAAGCTTCTGGCAAAGTTTTCGGTTTCTGCACGATGAGCATTCTAGATAACTCAGGACTCAACCCACGTATGAATACATCTAGCGCCCTGTTGCGGTAAGTTTTTACAAGAACGGAAACTGTTTCCTGTGAGTAATCGTCGCACTTTACTTTGTTGACTGTTAGCGACAGTTGGTGCTTTACCGTGGCAAAGAACTTGTCCAGCTTAGAAAACTTAGAACTTGAGTAAGTTGATTCAACTGATGCTCGAGCGTTCGAATGTCCCTCTTATCCTCGTAGTGAAACGATAGGTAGGTAGGTAGGTATGAGTGGCTGTCACCCCTAATCCAGCGACTCACTTAGGCCATTAGTAGAGGCCCGTTGTGATACCACAAGCTTAACGCTCACTCCCTCTTGCTGAACCATTTAGAATTCTTGACGAAGCTCGTCAAGCATCTTGGGTCTATTTCACCTAATTCTCCAAGGTTCCTAAAAACAGGTGCCCCTAGAAACCATAGCCTGCTTCTGGCTAGAGCTGGACAGATACAGAGAAGATGCAGGACCGTTTCTTCCTCCTCATAATTTCTGCAGCTTCTACAGCATCTAAAGAAGGGTACTCCAAGACGACCAGCATGGTTGCCTATGAGGCAGTTCCCTGATAAAGCGCCAATTACTTGGGAAATATCGTCCCGTTTTAAGGTATAAAGACTACGCGACCGTTTTCGGTCCCATCTAGGGCAAGTCAGCCTTGAGATCCTACAGGTTGTGTTATGTGTCCATCTGTCGCTCGCATGAGCATAAGTAGATTCTTTTAAGAGCAGCTTGCAAGTGCCAAAGGGCATACCAATGCGTTCTTTACTGGGAAGAATCTGCTTGGTTGTTCCTTCCCTCGCAAGTTCATCCGCAATGCAGTTACCCTCGATGTCCCTGTGGCCAGGAACCCAAATGAGGTTGAGCCTGTTCTGCTTGGCCATCTCCTGCAGAGATCGGCTGCAATCCAGTAATCTCTTTGATCTAATTATAGCTGAGCTCACAGCTCTGATTGCCGCTTGGCTAGCACTAAATATAAAGATATCATTGCCTTTTAAAGCGGTCTGTAACAGGTCTATAGCCTCCTTTATGGCTAGAACCTCAGCCTGAAAAACACTACAGTGATCCGGCAGCCGAAAAGAACAGTTCAGAGATAGGTCCTGCGAGTATACCCCTCCTCCCACTCTGCCATTCAGTTTCGAGCCATCTGTGAAGATCGTGAGACTTCCAGGTGGAGTGTAGAAATCTCGCGACCACGCATCCCTACCTGGGATTACCATTGCGAAATTCCTGTCCGGGACCGCAGTATCGACACAACGGTCTGTGTATCCCGGAAGCATTCTATATTTATTCAGTATGCTTGAGTGCCCACGCAAGCTAGACTCCCATTGAAATGTCTCCCTTAACCGAAGCGCGGCAAGAGCCGCCATTTGCTGACCCACTAAGTCTAAGGGTAAAAGGTCCAGGAAGACATTCAAGGCGTCGCTTGGTGTTGTTCGCAACGCTCCACTAATGCAGATCATAACCGCTCTCTGCACATTCCTAAGTAGATTGAGATTAGCAGCTTTGCTTAGTGCAGGCCACCAAACGATTGCTCCGTAGAGGAGAATCGGCCTAACCACTGCTGTGTAAATCCAGCGGCAAAAGCTTGGATTCAGACCCCATCTCTTCCCAATGGCCCTTTTACAAGAGTATAGGGCCACATAAGCCTTCTGGTATCGCTGGATCATATTATTCCTCCAGCTAAGCTTCATGTCCAATGTGACGCCAAGGAACTTGGCCTCCCTCTTTGTGTTTCAGACGGATTCCATTAAGTTCCGGCGTAGTTACATGCGGAACTTTATATTTCCTAGTGAAGAGCACCAGCTCCACTTTTTCTGAGTTGACATTGAGACCACATCGCGTGGACCAGTTGCTCACTTCGCGGAGTGTCCCTTGCATCAAGTCACACAAGGTCTGAGAGAATTTGCCCATATATGCAATGGCGATGTCATCTGCATATGCGACAACTCTGGCAGCACCCCATTCCGTCTCCTGCAGGAGAGAATTAACGGTCAGATTCCATAGAAGAGGTGAAAGTACACCACCCTGCGGCGTACCTCGAGACACCTGTCTCGAAACACGGTTTGCACCGACCTCTGCTGTAATCTTTCTTCCCAAGAGCATTTGCTCTATAAATTCAACCAGGGAGCTTTCCACACAGAGCCCTCTTAAGGCATGTGTTATGTATGGCCTCAGGGCTAATGTTGTTAAAAGCACCCTCAATGTCAAGAAAGGCTACAAGGCAAAATTCAGTGCAGTGTCCGTGGACCTTCCCTTAACGTAAGCGTGCTGATTATTAGACAATAGTCTTTTGTCAATTGTAAAAGAGAGAAAGTTATTTATAAGCCTTTCTAAAGATTTAAGAACAAAGGATGAGAGACTTATAGGTCTAAAGTCCTTTGGGTTCGCATGTGTTGCTTTTCCAGCCTTGGGTATGAAGACCACAGAAACAGATCTCCATACCGTCGGTACGTAGTTTAGCTTGCAGCATGCTCTAAACATACTTAGTAGCCAATTTGTAGATGTATAAATCGTTGCAACCAGTTGAGCCGGTATAATACCATCTGGCCCGGCAGCCTTATAGGGTTTAAAGCTTTTTATAGCCGAAGTGATACTTTCTTTTGAGAGAGGGAGATTTACCATTGCGCCCGAAGAGGAACAATCTACTTCCATTGTCTGTAAACTACCAGGAAAGTGTGTGTTGAGAAGTAGTTCGACCGTTTCTTTTCCCGTCGCTGTCCAGGAGCCATCCTGTCTCTGTAGAGACCCAATTGGGTTTGTTGTACCTGACAAGATTTTTCGTAGTCAGTGGTAAAGCAGTTTACCATGTCTTCCAATTTTCCAACGGTACTGGGATCTGCCGGTACGGGACGTGGTAGGTTATTCTCAAGAGTTTCCCTGTAAAGAGTCCAGTCAGTGTTCCTCAGGTTCTTACGAACCTTTGGAGCACCCATGGGCATATCTAGAATTGTCTCAATATACCTATGGTCTGAAAAAGAGTGTTCGTCGAGAACCTTCCAGCTCATTACCATATCATGCAGATTTTCACTACATAGCGCGAGGTCTATGACCTCCCTACGGTTTTTGAAAATAAATGTGGGCTCTGCAACCCTATTGCAAATTACTAGGTTAGTAGTTAGGAGATAGTTGAAAAGAGACTCACCCCGATTGTTTATGTTGGTGCTTCCCCACTGCACATGGTGGGCGTTAGCATCGCAACCGATGAGAACTAAGCTCGCCGCGTAGTCGCTCATTAGCCTGCGGAGTTGACTTTGAGGGGGATTCTCAGCCTCGTACGCCATGTATGCTGAGGCTATCAGCAAAGACTTCCCTCCAATCTCCAGCAGCGTTGTCGTCATGTCTCCATCACTATAATAGGGTAAAAGAAAAATGTTTAAATCTTTCTTTGCCATTACACAGGTTCTTATTTTACCTTTACCACGCTCAACCATTAGCTTATAGCCCACCGCAGCTAAACCACAGACCCCCGAGTTATTAACCCAGGGCTCCTGGATAAGTGCGATGTCTACGTCGTCGCCAAGTAGGCGACTCAATAGAGCAGCGGATGCTGCCCTAGAGCGGTGGAGATTTATTTGTAGAACCCTCATTAGAGATTTCCACCGACTCCTCCACCGCAACGACAGTGACGTTTGCGCTGTCTTCCCCATCGCTGTAAAGCAGCTCCTCCTCGCCATACATCCTATGCATCGCAGATGCCAGGGTCGACTGCGAGGAGGCTCTGCTCTCCGCATCGGAGAAGTCAGCCTCCGGTTCAGGCTCCTCAATGTCCACATCCATTGAGGTGCTTGCTCCGGAGGCGCGCTGCGCTTCACCGCGATAGACTCTTAGAGTCACTTCATCTAGGCCGTAGTAGACCCGGCTCTGTCTTTTCTCCAGGAGCTCCAAAGAGTCCCTGTTCAGCGACAGGACCACTTGTCTTGACGGCCCATCCGGATCCTCTACTCTTAGGACCTTCCAATCACCTGTCGGCAATGTCGGATTCATCACCTGAAGCAATATCCTTCCAGTCAACCACCTCAAGTCTAGCCCCAGGGTGAACATCCCCTACCCTAGCGACGGCGGCCTTGTACAGCGCCGCCGACCTCGAGTCATCGCAGGCCACAACCTTAATGTGGCCCTGGAACCAGCCGGCATCTCTGCACGCGGGAGGGGCTCCAGGGTTCTCCAGCAGCACGTCAAGGATGACGTTTGCCAGAGCCGCCTTCACCCACCTCTACTGGTGCCTTGGTATTGACCCGAGCTCATTGCCGCGGTCCAGAACCCCTATCAGGATTCTGTTCCTGGCGATATCAGCAAAGCTGGGTCTGGCCACCCCGGGACGGATGCAATTCTTCTTTGGAGCTGGCTGTTGCTTCTCAAACGATCTCTGTCTTTTGGAGAGGGGTACTTTGTCTTCAACCGAGGCCCCAGTTGTGCTTTGATAGTTGGGTAGCAGGACTTTCGCACTATCCACCGCATCCATTGCAATCTGGGGCAACGTTTCCAACGGCACCTCCTCATATTTTTTGAGCGTTCTGGCAGCCCTCCGCTTTTCAGCGTGTGTGGACCGCCCGCCCGACCGAACATGGATGGAATTGCCCGTAGTTGCCATCGCGACATTTCCCTGGTTTGCATTTATCTCGGCTGCTATCCGCCCATCCCCAGATGGGCCAGGTCGTGAGACCTTTGTCCGCATGGGTGCAGGCTTTGCAGCCGTGCCGGCATTTGATGGGCGCTCCGCGCCAGTGGCTACAGGACGACCTGCCGTTTTCAGCACAATTCCTGCAGCTTTACTGGTGCTTGGCCCCACTATAACGCCCGTGATCACGGGACGCCCTGGGGTCACCCCCAAAGCAGACCCGGAGGTGCTCGCTGTGCGAAATGGTGCATTTAGCGCATGCGCCGGCACTGTCTTGTCCCGTGGAGGGGAAGACGAAACGTTTTTTTTGTTTTGAGTTAGTTGGCCTTTCCATTCTGTTTGGGTCCCCACTGTTTCTGCTAAAGTTTTAATGTTATTTTCGATTAGGAAGGTTGTTTCGTCATAAGCGGTTAAATTTATAAAGTGAAGAACTTTATTGAAGTGACTTATGGTCTTTTGTTCTCCTGTTTTTATGGGTGTGTATCCGTTGCTATTTGATAAGTCCTGTATGTCAATTTGTTGTGCAAAAATGGTAATCAGCGATAAAACCAAAGTAATTACGTTTGTTGAAATTTCCCTTTGTTTGATATTATTTTTATGTACTATTCTTCGTGATTGTGTCTTAAATGTGGTATTCTAGTTTTCCGAAACTATTTCTCTCTTATACCTAGATGTCAATTTATTTCCTAATCTCTTATTTATCTTAACGAAAATTTTTTCTCCTTGAGCATATTGTTGTAATGCTCTTCTTTTCCTATTATGATATGCTAAATCTTATACTTGCTTATCCTTAATTTTGTTTGATATTTGTAACCTATGCCTATTTAATAATTGGGGGTCGGTATTGACCCTTCTACCAAAAAATGACTCAATTGGTTTTTCTTTCGTGGTGGAATGCACAGAGTGGTTATACTCTTTGACCGATCTTTCCAAAAGTTCGTTGAAAGATTGGTGAATTTTGTCGCACTGGAGGCATCTCATAATTTCCTGTAGTGTGAAATGAAAGCGTTCCACTTGACCATTGGAGCAACTTTTATATGGTGCTGTTCGGTGGATTTCTATGCCGAACTCATTTTCCATCATATAGTTAATCGTCTCTGATTTGAATGATTTCTCGTTGTCCATGACTAAGGTCTCTGGCACGAGAGAAAAAAGAATATCCCTAAGGGGCTGTCTTATGTCCTCTGCCGCTTTAGATTTTATTGGTTTTGCCATTGCATATTTTGAAAATTTGTCTACAGCGGTTAAAATTAGCTGTTTCCCCATATGAAGTATGTCAATGTGTACTATTTGACCTGGGAATTTTGAAATAGGTGTCGCTTGAATTTTTGGTTTAGCCGGATGCCGGTCGTATTTGTTTTCTTTGCATATAATGCAAGTTTTAGTTAGTTTCTTAATTTTGCCTGCCATTCCTGGAAAGTAATATTTCCTTAAAATTTGTAATTTATTTTCTTTACAACTCCTATGTGCTCTGTTATGTTCTTTAATAATGATTTCCTGCTGTTGCTGGATATCTGTTATATCCGCTACTTGTATTTGAGAAAATCTTATTTTAAATTTACCAAAGTGCATGGGATACAGTTACTGTATTTTTCCCATTACGTCCTCTTCATTTTGTATGCAATTTATTACAGAAGGGTTTAAGTATTTTTTCAAAATCTGAGCGAGATTCTCCTGTGAATAACTTGTTTCCGATACGATATGTCGATGGTATGTAGGAAATACAATTTTGAATTGGTAATTTTGTGTGTATCCTTATACAAAAAGATTTGGTTTTTAAACGCGTTAATCGGTGTTTCGACACTGTATATTAAGTTATGTGATGAGCTTTCATCGGAATTTGTTGCTATGGACAAGGACTTCTGGACAATGCATCAGCAACGACGTTCTGCTTGCCAGGCTTGTAAAGCAACTCGTATGAGTATTCTTCTAATGCTGCCTTCCATCTCTTCATCTTAGAAATATTATTTTTATTGCTTAATGCATAAGTGAGAGGTTGGTGGTCAGTGAATATATGTACCTTTGCTGAACCGTAAAGGTAATTTCTGAATGTGTCTAAAGCCCAAATTATAGCTAGCATCTCTTTTTCATTGGCCGCGTAATGCTCTTCGGCCCTATTTACTGTTCTGGAGATGAATGCTAGAGGGGTTGATTCCTGCGACAGTACCGCTCCAATAGCAAAATTGGAAGCATCTGTTACCAATTTAAATGGTTTTTTATAGTCTGGGTACGCAGGGATGACGTCTTTAGAAATGAGAGAGCGTTTTATGCAGTTAAAAGCTTTTACTGCCTCTTCGTTCAAATTTATCTTCACTCTTGAAGACTTGTGCTTTGATATCCTCCCTTCTTCCCCTCTTAAAAGAGATGTCAGGGGTTTTGCTAACTTCGCATAGTCCTTGATAAATTTGCGGTAGTATCCGGACATACCTAAAAAGCTGCGAAGCTCCTTTATGGATTTTGGTTGAGGAAAATTCGCAATTGTCTGCACTTTGGCAGGATTGGTTTTTACTCCAATCGGCGATATAACAAATCCCAAAAATTCAACCTCTTCTTTAAAAAAGTGGCATTTATCCAGCTGCACTTTCATATTTGCTTCTTCTAGTGTTTTAAATATCTTTTTTATGTGGTTGAGATGCTCTTCTTCTGTCTTACTAAAAATTATTATATCATCGATAAAAACGTAAGAATTTTTTCCAATATGCTCGTGCAGTATGTCGTCGAGTGCCCGTTGGAAAATTGAAGGTGCATTTTTCAACCCAAATGGCAAACGTGTAAATTCGTACTTGCCGTTATTTATTGAAAAAGCAGTCTTTACCGTCCTTATTTCTCCGACGACTTTTGTCGTATATGTTAATTTCTCATCTGGTTCTGAGAATAAATTTGGACATGTTTGAATCACTTTATTCATGTCAATCTTCTGCTGAGATGACAAGTGTTCGTCCTTTATTTGTATAACGTTCACTGATTGTGAGGGGAGCTGTTTGAGCTTTATTTTTTTCCCATTTTTAATAATTAAAAAATTCTCACTAGTGTGTACGATGGCTCCGAAATCCCTTAGGGTATCATTTCCTAGGATTCCATCGAAAGTTTTTAACGATGGCATCAAATAAAATCTGATTTCATCATCGAGGTTAAACAACTTTAAATATGTATGTTCCTCGATTTTTATGTCGCCAACCACTGATTTAGCGTGGAATGGTTTTTTGTTTTTTATAATTTTTTTTACCAGTCGTGGTTGGATATAGTTCTTACTAGATCCTGTATCTATTAAAAATTTGAGTATTGTTCCACTCTCCGTTATGGCCTCAAAATAGGGGAGCGAAGAGCTCATAAGGCTAAAAAATGAACATCTGAGGGTTCATCATCTAAATGGTCACTTTCCTTCTGCTCTGAGATGTGTAAAGTCCTTTGTACCTTGTTTCCCTTCTGGGTGGGAGCCTCTGCAGGTCTTTTCCCTTGGTACTGATTTTGTGGTTTGTTCATATAATTCACCCTACGCGAATGCAATGTGTGGTCGACATCCATTGGCTCAGGTCGCGGTTGTGGCTTCGGTGGCCTGGGTGGCGCATTTGCATTTGCAAAGCGTGCATTGTTATTTTGCCAATTTGTTTGTCTTGGCTGTGCGTCATGCGCTAACTGGGGGTAAAAATTCTGGGTGCGTGGAGCGTAATTATTTTTTGCCGATTGCAATTTTTGATATGATTGCCTTGCGCTGTTGGCATGGTTAGTTCTAAAACGCTGGTTATCCAATTTTTGGCAAAGGTGAAGAGCCTGAGGTAAGTCAACAGGTTCCTTCATACCTAGCAACCTTGGTAGGTCGCCATTCAACCCTCTTATGAAGGTGTCTAACGCTTTATTCCTGTAGGATTGCCTTAATATGTGCAGGGATTCGTCTCCCATTCCTTCACATCCTAATTTATTTAGAATTAGCGATAGGTGTTTATACACCTGCTGATAGAAATCAGAGACTGTATTGCTACCTTGCACCAGAGTTGTCATTTGGTATTCCAAGGTAGATAAGTCGCGCCTATCAGCATAGTGCATTGACAAGCATTTTATTATGGCTGGCCAATCAAGCGGTGTGCTATAAGATTCCAGAGCTGTGTCGGCTTGCCCGGTAATCTTGTTCCTAATAACACCTCGAATTCCATAATATTTTGGGGAGCCTTTTAATGGCTCGTACATATTAAGAATGCGGTCTACGCTTTTCTTCCAGGAATTAAATTCCCCAGGCCGCCCAGAGAATTCCTTAAGACACTTTACCACATCGGGTATTTTATCTAATTCGTTTAAGTTTCCCCTACTTCCTTCGTCTATTGGTTGTTCAACTGCTGACGCAAGACTGGAGTTAGGGTTTAGAATGGTTTGGACCACATGTGGTCCTTGTTGCCTTAAGACATAAGCTGCTATTTCTGAAAGAAGCGCAGTAAGGTCTTGCATGCTTAATTGTGAATTTCCTGAAACCTGTGATGCAGAAGGATTCTGCGAAAGAGTTGGAGCTCTTATTAAATTATTGGGGTTCGACATTTTGACAATGCTGAAAAAATAGAAAAATTCCAAATACCTACTTTTAAGTTTTTAATATGTAAAAAAAATAGGCTAATGTGTTATTTTTTTTTATTTTAAAAAATTTTTTTATTTATTAATTTTTTGTTTCAAATTTTCATTGATGGAAGTAATCTTATGGATTCTTCCTCAATGTTTTCGCTATTGTCATAGTCGAGATGTGTGGCTACTCTATTTTCTCCTATACAAACGAATATAATTTGCATAGCCCTAGCCTTTCTTCGTTACTAACACCTGTAAATATGAAGGGTTTATGTCTTTTTAACTCACTATCTATGTCCACCTGTTCTATAATTTTGTCCAGTCCGTCGTAATCAAAGTCGGCTGGTAACGCGTCCATTTATATTATTAGGGAGTTAGTGGTAGGGTTTTTTTTACAATATATTATAATATATGAAAGTATGTATACTAAATACTATTTTTCTTACTCTACTGCTGGAACTTCAGGAACTGCTGGAGCTGCTGGGGATTGTTGGCTGCTCTTGTCCGTTTAATGGATATTCGCTGCTCTCGTCCGTTGTTGATTAGAGTTGATTATTATTTTTAACCACACTTTCAATTTCTCCACTATAGCACTTTTATGTAGCGTTATAAAAGTTTTTATAGAGTTTTTATAGCGTAGGCTGGTACATAAATGATAGCGCCGGTTTGCCTAGGCTACTAGGGGGCCTATCACTATAATCGTGTTGTAATTTTTAACACGCACTTATTTCGTTGCGAAACTATATACATATATATTTTTTTTTTTTTTTTTTTACGATACCTTACTTTTTTGTTTTCAGGTTTTTAACGAAAGTTTTTTTTCGTTTTTTTTTCACGATACCTTACTTTTTTGTTTTCAGGTTTTTAATTTCGCGTAACACTTTTCACTCGGGCACGCGCGAGTCCTTACTTGACGTTTTCAGGACTTTCACTTCGCGTGGCTCGAGCCTTTTGCTCGGGCGCCAGTTAATGCTCTGCGTGTTGTATTTTATTATCCGCGGGCTGTATGGAAGACAGCACGGCCGCGTTTGGTGAATAAAACACGAGTATACTTTTTCGGGTGCTGGGAATGACAGCACGACCGCGTTTATTGGTATGAGAAGTAAATCTAAAAACTAAGTTACAATAATCTTATTATTTATACTTAGCTATGCCTGCGCTGCATCTGCATTTCACTGCGTAGCGTCTGTGTTTCTGCTGCGTGGTAGATTCATGCTGCTTCGCTGCGACCGCGTGCTGGGAATGAATTTAGCGGGTGGTTCCCATGTGTTGTTGTACTGATAATGTTTACAACATTAATTTCGGTCACAGTTGTGCTGACTCCGTCTGTTCCCCACTTGTTTGTTTGTTGAGTGGGTCATGTTTATGATTGCACTTGGTTTTACAAGTGCAGTTCGGCTGAGTCGATTGTTTACTGATTTCCGTTCCACATAGCTGTGTGCCACTTAGCATTGTCGTCTTGCTATGCGTTTGTTGGTGCGGCCGAATTTATGATGGGTAATCATATTTCGGGCAACATGTGCAGTATTGACATTTCTTAAGTTGATTGTTAATTAGTTTGATGTAGGCCCACTTAGTGTAGCCAATGATTGGTAAACAAATAACGGAATAACATTAGTGTTATTTGATTCTCCGGAATGTGCGTTGAAGTGCCTAATTTATGACATCTTGGCTGGGTGGTCGGTTTCGGGTTTTATGGTGGCTATGCGGGTGGTTCGAATGGGTTAGCTTCAAGTGGTTGGTTTATGACGGCTGGTCATATGTCAAGCGGCTTGGGTGGTATTAACTTACCCTAAGTTAACTTATACCCTAGTGGATACTCTCTCTGACGTGATATAACGAAATTTGTTTAACCGCTTCTACTTCAGTTTCCAAATCTTGTGCTCTTATTGTGCATTTTATAAACTCAATTTGTTTGTCGTTAGAAAACATTTCTATTAGTTTTTCTTGAACTATATTATATTTCCGTTCGGATATTTCCGAATATATTCCTACTTTTCCTTTTGTTATATATTTCCTAAACACCTCATTCATTCTATCGAAATCAAATTCAGATATGAAAATAATTTTCTTCCCATGTAGTATCCTTAACTCTTCTGTCTTATTGTTTGTTAGTATGATTTGTGTTTTATATTTATTTACTATTCTTCCTTGATATAAAAATGATCAAGCACGTTTTCTTCAGCTGAATGGACCGTTTGCGTTGTCGCATCATCCTCTAGATGGTCGATTATATTTAGGTAGTATTCCATAATTTCACCAGTATTTTCACCGTCCTCCTTGTCTTTAATAGCGGGCTCGTTATTCTGTATTCTGCTTAAGAAATCTGCTACTCTATTTTCTTTTCCTTTAATATATTATATATGAAATTGGTATTCTCCCAACTTTAATAACCATCGTTGATGTCTCGGCAACAAATCTTTTCCTTAATATTTTGAGTGTAAGTATTTAATTGGTTGGTGATCCGTTACTATTTTAAATTTTCTTCCATACAAATATGGTCTTAAATAATTTACGCTAAAAATAATATCTAAAAACTCTTTGTCTGTTGCTGTATAGTTACGTTCATGATTGTTAAGCGATCTTGATGCATAGCAAATTGGATGTCCTTCTTGGGATATAAATGCACCAATTGAGTAATTTGACGCATCTGTAGTTAACGTAAATCCTCTTTCAAAATTAGGATATCTCAAAATTGGATGTGAACTAATCAATTGTTTGAGTTTTACGAAAGCTTCTATGTAAGAGGGATCTTTTTTATTAACTCTTACTCCTTTCTTTAAATATTTTGTAATTGCCTGTGCTACCTTTGCATAGTCTTTTACAAATTTTCTTTAATAACCTGTTATACACAAAAAACTCTTTATTTGTTTTTCTGTTTTAGGTAGTTCTAATTCTTATATGACTTTTATTTTATTTGGGTTAGGCTTCATACCTTCCTTTGTCAATACGTGTCCAAACAATTCCGTTTCTTTCTTTAGAAAATTACATTTGTCTACTTGTATTTTAAAATTTTTCTTTTCTAAGACCTCAAAAATATCTGATATTGCTTGATATGCTCTTGTAATTTTGTGCTAAAAATTAGTATATCATCTAAATATACTACGCATATTTTGCTTATAAAATCTCGTAAAATTTCATTCATCAGTCTTTGCAAAGTTGCAGGTGCATTCTTTAATCCGAATGGCATCCTTGTAAATTCGTACAGACCGTGAGGTGTGACGAAAGCGGTTTTACACCTGTCATCCTCTTTTATTGTAATTTGGTGATAACCTTTTGCTAGGTCTAATGTCGTAAAGTATTGGGCACGTCCCAATTTATCCAATATTGAGTCAACGTTAGGTAAAGGATATTTATCGTCAATAGTAACCTCATTTAATTTTCTGTAGTCAACCACTATTCTGTACTTTTTCTTTCCGGAGTTGTCCATTTTCTTTGGAATCACTATTAATGGACTAGAATATCTAGAATTGCTTTTTTTTATTATTCCTTGCTCCTCCATCTCTTTTATTTGTCTACGCACTTCCTCTTCATGTTGAGGTGGATATATATATAATTTCGAGTTAATTTGCTCCTCTGTGGTGGTTCTTATTTGATGTTGTATTTCCGTAGTACTTGTTAATTTTTCTCCTTCTTTAAATAATAGTTTTTTAAATTTTTTCAATAGTTGCATAACTTTTTTATACTCTTCCGCATTCAAATGATCTAACTTTATCCCTTTTATTTCATCATCATAATTCTTTGAAATTAAACGGGGTATTTAAAAACGCTGTTTCTTTTTCATTTAACGTAATTTTTCCATCAATCAGATTTATCATTGTATTTAAGTGCTTTAATAAATAATAAATATAATTTCATCTTTAAGGAGTATTTTTTGAAATTCGCACAATTCTGAATCCACTAAACTTATGTTCGTCCCTGTATCTATTAACGCGATGTATTTTATATTTTCTATTGTTATTGTTATTCTCGGTAATCCGTCCGAGGCCTGTTCATAAAAAAAATTGAATTATTCACTTCTTTTCAATCTTCTGATTCTCTGTGGCTTTGCCTAGGCGATTGCAAGCGATTTTGGCTGCAACTGCTGCTAGGGTGTCCTGCTACTCGAGATCTATCTTGGTCAGCTTCTACATTATCTACTTTCATGGGTTCTCCTTTATCCAGTCTTAGTTCGTTAGAACTATTATTTTTTCTTCGTTGACCTGAATAATTGTCCTTATAATCTTTATAGTTTTGGTTTCTTTGTCCATATTGGCCTGAATTACTTTCCTTGTTTCCTCTATTTTGGTAATTTTGCTTAATTGTGCATAATTATTTTCAGTATTCCTCTTATTATAGAAATTATTGTTGTAATTTTGTCTAAATTGACCTGACTTATTTTCCCTGTGTGGATATTTATCATTTTGTTTATTTTCATAATATCTTCTATTATGTTTATACTGTCCATAAGTTTTTTTTTAATTTTCTGAATTCTGACCGTATACACGTGTCTTCCAATCTTCTTTTCGTCATGATGTCTATAATGTTATGTAGGTTCTGTTGTTCGTAAGTTTTGTCTAGTAACGTTCCCTGCGTCTTTTTGGTTTTGTGTTAGTTAGCCTTTCCATTCAATTTGGGTCCCCACTGGAAGCCGCTATCCTCCCTCGATGTTGTAGTCGCTATGGGATCCCATGGTTATCTATGAAGAAGAGGATCAGGGAGGCCATGCGAGGGTTGGCACCCCCCCTTATGAGGTTGGGTGCTCAGAGCCAGATCCAGCGCAAAAACGGGAGGGTCGCCTCAACCGTTACCTACAACCACCAACTGAATGGCGACGAGATCGGAATGTACTTCGAGGCCTGCCAGGGTTTTAACGGGACGGGGGCAGTCACGGCATTAGCCTGAAAGCCATTACTGCAGGGTATCACCCCTGCATACTCAGGTAACAGAATACCGCAACCACCAGCTCGATATCGACTAAATACAATCAGTAAAGGAGGGGGTAGTCCGAGGACGAAGCAGAGGTCACGCCAAATGCGGGGAGTGTTCTCACGATAAGACTCGCTTGATTTCCGCCCAATCGCTCTCAAAAACGTTGTACGCCACCAACGCAGCATCCGCTTCAACCCGGATTTTTTGTCTGATATGCTGCAGGATGCCGCGATAAAAAGGCTTCTCTTTGACCACTTCGTAGTCAGAGAGTATGCCCTCGTACCACTTCGTAGTCAGAGCTACCCTCAACGCAGTCGGGGAGTCTGCCAAAGACGCTGTTACGATAGGGACGCTACCGGCATCCCTTGCGGCCTTAGGCTAGGCTGCTGTACGCTACCTAACCGTCCATCAACTGTAGTCAGATATTGGTCTGTAATTACATTATTTGACTCAATCTTCCCTAGCCTAGCATCTAGAGCTGCATTATTGTTCTCAATCGCACCAAGGCGTCCCTCAAGTCTCCTAATCTGTTCGAGAAGAGCATTAATACCACCATTGGGTTCATTGACGTTGGAAGTTAAGGCGTCCATTTCAAGAAAAAATTTCAAAATTTAGTGCCGGATTGGCACTCATTTTTTTACTTTATAGCACAGTACGATATTGATAATAAAATCAATTTTTTTCTGATGGTAACGGCAAAATGTACCCGGTTGGCGTCTCACATACATTAGTCTTTAAATAAAGTAAGTTTGGGTCATGGAAGGGCTGTGTTATCCTTTTTAGTCGTCAACAATCAGATTGAAGGCAACCTACTAAGGCACAGCTTGCTTCACAACACAGTTTTGGACCTATCGCAATCTCCAGTGTGTTCTGATGTGTACGCTGGAACTTCCATCGAGGTTAGGGAGTAGTTATCGTATTCTTATGTGAACGACAGCGTGCGTCCAAAACTGTTATTGGCTATCGCATGATCGCAAAATATGTTAACCCATTGGCTTTTGTGGTGGTGAAATCCGACCTAGGAGTTTAGGAACTCGGATTCACCAAGCCAATTAGATTGCGAAAGGATGTCCAGTGCTATGACTGTGGATGTGTCAAAGGTTTTTGCTTTCTTTTATTTTGCATTAATATGTATATGCGTATATCGAAGATTTCACTTTTTATTTCCTGTGTTATAATTTCATTATATACCTGAGGTTCTTCGGGGTCACAGGATAATTTAAAGTAATGTTATTCCTGTATAGCCTGCAAGGGTTGACAGAAGAGGACGTAGCAATTTATGGTCTAACCCGGAGGTTCCTCGGGGTAACAGGACTTAGCCGTGTTCGTTTAACATACTTATTTGATTGACCTCTTCTAGGAAGAGGAGCTTTTTAACTCAGGAGTGCCCCGTGGGGATAACAGAGCTAAGCTAATATTATAAACCGCAGGGTTCTGATAACCCGCGTTTTCAAAATATTTTTTTATGCGGATGTACCAGCCATTATTTATAATTTTTTATTTTAATTTATTCTTCTTTTTTTTATTCACTTACACTTTGTCATAACCACTTTATCACTAGCATTTTCGAACACTTTCAACAATCACTCGGGAAGGAAAAAATTAAAGTTGGGAGCCGCCCTGCGGCCCCTGGATGTTCCTGTGAAATAAAACAATCTAAATTAGTTAGTTATCGGTATATTTACGATTCCAGCTCTCTCGGAAGAATAAATACAAAATATTATTAAAGCTAACACTTAGTATCTAAACAACATGAATTAAATGGATAAATGCTGACCCTGCGCTTCCCACGAATTGCATTTTGCATTTCGCCTAAAAATCAATTACGTTGCAGGTCGATAACCTGCATTGGCTATGCGCGTGTTTGTGGAAGTGCGGCATCAGCACTTTTACAGTAGTAAGTGTGCTGGCCCCCTGGTTAACTACTTTTTTTATATTCATATATATATCTATATTAAAGTTGTTCTTTTACCTTTTGGAAATATCTATATTTGCATTTAATATTATCTATTTAATAATTTGATTTAATATTTACTTATTTAAATTATTTAAAAATAATTTAAATACATAATTAAATCCAATATTTAAACTATTAAAAAAATAACAGAAAAAATAGAGGAAATAATGACGATGTAATTGAGTTTTAGACACTTTCTCTATTTAACCTTTTGGTTGAAAACCACTTAGTTCATTTTAAATACTTTCTCGATTTAACTTTTTGGTTGAAAACAGCTTATTTCACTTTTTAAATTAATGAATTGCCTGATAAAAGGGTTACCTTGATAGGATAAATAATGTTTGGTTTTCGAAAGAATTTTCGTCATCCCTTGTCAAGTTTTATTTTAAGACAAACCGATTTCGGCGTTGTGCCATCTTCAGTGTCACTTTTTGTTCTGGTTAATTTCATTTTTTCCTCCGTGTTTATAGTTACGTTCCGGTGGAATCCATTGTCTATGTTCGTGTAGGTCAGGTCAGTTGTGGGTCGGTGTATTACTTTGTTTATTTCAGGTACCACTCAGGTACTTGAACCTGTTGTTAAGCCGTTATGTTGTGGTTTGTGCCTACAGGTAGATAAAAATCGGTAATTTTCCCTCTTTTGGATTTTGTGTCTTCGATATTTGTTGTGTATTGTTTGTTTGTTGTTTCGACGGTTATTTCCAGGCTTTTGTTTTTTCGTCCGTATAGTAATTTCAACGGTTCGAATATTACGTCTGATCCGGTGTTTACTTGCTCGTTTATTATTTTGCCATTGAAGTTTTTTTGTTTGTATATTTCCATGTTTTCCAGTATATTGAGACGACGGCCTTTACGTTGTACGTGAAATACCTTAGCCGTTTTGTCAGTTTGTGTCGATGTACATTTTTGGTTAAACATGTGTTTTGTGAAGTTTGACTCTGTTGTTGTTTTTGGTTTCAGAGACTTTTTATTGTAGTCCCTTATGTGTTCCCGGAATCTTGTTTGTATTAAAGTAAAAATATATATAATTACATTCATTACTAGTAGTCCATAATTTATATTTAATGTAATTAAACTATTTCTAAAAGTATAAATAAAGCTACTGGTTTCATACCCCAAAGAAAAGGATTATTTCTTTTTATTTTTATTATTTCTGCTAAAATTATATTAATTTTAATTTTAATTTTAGGAGCAATAATTACAGTTTCATCAAATTCTTGATTAGGTGATTGAATAGGCTTAGAAATTAATTTATTATATTTTATCCCCCTAATAAGAGATAATAATTATATATCAACAGAAGCATCTTTGAATTATTTTTTAACTCAGGCATTAGCTTCAGCTGTTTTATTATTTGCTATCATTATTTTATATTTAAATTATTCCAAAATAATTTAACATAGCCTAATTTTAAATAATATAATTATTTATTCTTCTTTATTAATAAAAAGAGGAGCAGCTCCATTTCATTTTTGATTTCCAAATGTACTAGAAGGATTATCATGAATAAATGGATTAATTTTAATAACATGACAAAAAATTGTTGCTCTTATATTAATTTCTTATATCCCACAAAATAATTTATCAGTTTTTGATATTATTATTTCAATTATTGTCGGTTAATTAGGAGGGCTAAATCAAACATCTTTACGAAAATTAATAGCAATCTCATCAATTAATCATTTAGGTTGAATACTAGCAGCTATACAAACGAATGAATTACGATGAATAACTTAGTTTTATTTTTATACATTTTTATCTTTTAGGTTAACATTGATATTTAATAATTCTAAAATTTATCATATTAATCAATTATTCAACATATTTTTAAATTGAAAATTTTTAAAATTTGTACTATTTTTTAATTTACTATCATTAGGAGGACTTCCTCCTTTTTTTTGGAGTTTTACCAAAATGATTAGTAATTCAATTATTAATTTTCAATAATCAATATATTTTAATATCAATGACAGTTATAATAACATTAATAACTTTATTTTTTTTTACGATTAAGTTTTGCAGCTTTTATACTAAACTATTATGAAAGTAATTGAAATAATATTTTACAAATTAATAATTTTTCTTAAATATTTTTAAGCTTTAGGGCCGGTTGGTTTATTGGAAAATTATTAGGAAAAAACAACAATATTCAACGCGGTAGAAGTTATAGTACTATTTCGGAAATCACCACATTTCCTCATCAGACTTATTTCTTCTTGGCTTCTGCGGGAGTCGAACCCGCATCAACATGCGCAGTACTTAAGCCGGCAGCTAACCGCATTCAGCTAAGCTTACGCTGTTGTTATTTTTCCTGCTTTACAAACCTGCGCTACTCACTGCACTTATTTGCTGTAACCATTCACCACTTTTTATTTACAATTTGTCTTCCTCCTTTCTTTCCTGCGCTCCTGATATTGTATCTCCTTATCTTGTAGTGACTGTGTTGTTTTATTCTTCTTTTTCGCGCATTATGAGTTTGCTGTGTTTTTTCGCGCCCGAAAGAATATTTATGTGTTGTTTGTATTAATTGAATGTTGTTTTTGTTTTGTCTACTAATATTGTATTAAGCACCGTTCTTTTTTTTTTTTTTTTTTGTCACTGTTTGCAACTTTTGGCTTATACAAATTTAGCCTTTTTTTTTGATTAATTTAATATTTTTAAAGGTGCCTTTCTTTTTGGACCAGTCTGCGTTACTCACTGCACTTATTTGCTGGAACCATTCACCACTTTTTATTTACAATAAAAGGAAATGAAATTAAGGTTTAAATTCACAAGCTTTATTAAAATTTAAGATTATGATCGGGGGGACACGTCCGTTCGCTTTTATGTTTCGCAAAATTGTCGTCATATGTTTACATGTATATTTGTGTGTGGGTCTGATATAATGTAAGTGTGAAATGTATAAGTGTAATAGTGTTTTTGTGTCAGCGAGCAACCGCGTTGCCAAGCGGCTCATTTAGCCATCGCGGCCCCCGTAGGCGAAGTTTCAGCCTAGCAAACGTTGTAACTGTTGGAGCGTCGCTACGAAGCTACTGAGCCCGGCTGGGCGGTGATTGCGATGCCAGGAGTGGCGAACGCTTGGCGTTGGTTGGCGCCTGTTGCGGTGGTGGTGCGCGATTTGTTGCCGTCGGTGTCGTGACGTGGTAGGTGGCTGCGGTCTTTGCCGCACGTTGTTGCGCGGAGTCGTGCGCTCTGGTGCCACACGTTGTTGTTGTTGTAGCAGTGCCACACGTCGACTGGTGCGGTGTAGCAGCGTGTGGTGCGGCCTGTCACACAATCGACAGGTCACCTCGGAGGTGCACGCTCTAGTGGCATGCGACCGCGCCAAGCATTTCAAAAAAAACGGATGAGGGCGTCGGCAGAGGGGACATCGGATGCCGGGCAATTTCGTCGTAGTTGTTGCTGTTGCGATGGGTGCTGCAGCCATTGCTGCTACATCCGTCGGGGTGTCGCGTCTAGGTGTCGCGTCTAGGTGTCGCGTCGAGGTGCAGCGGCTGGAGTAAGCGCGGTCCAGGCGCATAAGAGCGGGTCGCTGCTGTAGGCGCTCCGCTGCTGTGGGCGGTGCATGCCTGAGTTGCAGCATTGCGTGGCACAGTGATTGCCGAACGGATCGCAGCGGTGGGGGCAACTACTTGCATTTCAGTGTCCATGTTACTCTATGGGAGAAGAGAGAACGTTAGTGCTAAAAATCACATGCAGTTTTTAAAAGTGGGTATCAGAGTGCGGAGTTCGTGGTTTCCTTCTGGCCAACCTTTTAATTGTTATGTTGTGGTTTATATTTGATTTTCGTGGTTTAATCCGGTGAATTATCGGAATGTGCGGTATCGATATTACTAGCGTTAGGTAGGAAACAGAGTTTAACGAGCGGTCGACTAAGTTTGCCGTTTTGGAACGAAGATCAACTACTCTAATATGACCGTCAGACCCGAGATGTACATTTTCTATGCGACCGAGTCACCATTCGGTAGGGGGGAGGCATTCGTCATGAATTAGGACGCATTCTCCAATTTTTGGGGCTTCTTGAGCATTTGTCCACCGATATCTTTTAAGGAGGTCTTTTAGATATTCTTCCTTCCATCGACGACTGAATTCATGATGGATTGTGTGCCGATTGTTTGGAAATTGGGACTATTCCACCAATCGGAGTGGTATTGGGATTTTGGCTTATGTCATAATTGGCGCAAGCCATCCTGCGGAACAAAAAGTTTTGCAACCGCCATAAGGATTTGCATTTAACTGAACTCCCAACGTTTTCGGGGTAATTTTTTTGAATTTTGAGCAATTTGTGTCTAACAAATTTTCTTTATCAATATTTTTTAATATTGCGGGGTTGTTAGTTGTAGTCTTTTGTAAGGGGGGCCCTTCTGAGGGAAGGGTTTGTATCGCATGTGTTCATGTCCGAACGGCTAGAAAAGGGGCGTAATTGAGTTGAGGTTTGCGGGGTAGTCGACCGACGTACCCACCGTTATTAGATTTGTTATTTGTGGTTTTAAACAAATCTTTACAATACGTATTTTGTGGTACTGCATTGGAGTTGGGAGGAGATTTCTTAACTCCCAAAATTTTTTCGATTGCGAATTTAGGTTTCCGTTTGCGACCTCTTTTACTTGAGTTGTGAATGTGGAAATTTTTTCTGCTACTTTGCCACTTTGAATCCATCCGAAGATGGTGTTTTGAGCTTATAAGGTGTTGGTAATTTTCTCAACACCTTCTAGTAATATTTGGGGGATTAGGTCGCTGCCTAATAAAATATCGATTTGCGCGGGGGTGAGGCAATTGGTGTCAGCTAACTTCACATGTGAAAACTTTTGCCAAAGTTTGTTATTTATGTGATAGCTTGGGAGCATATTTGTGAGTTGCGGCAGAACTTGTATTGTATTGTTTTGTCCGCTTTGGGGGAAATTAGGGTAATGGAGCAAATTTTACTTGAGTTTTGGACTACTCTTCCGCTCATTCCCGAAATTTCAAAATTGGTTTGTTTAATCGGCAGTTTCAATCTGTTTCGGGCCTTAGATGAAATAAACGATCGTTAGGATCCTTGATCTATTAAGGCCCTTAGCTTAAATATTTCTCCCCTATGTTCGAGGGAGATCACCGCAGTGGGTAGTAAAATTTTACTTGCATTCTCGGAATGAAGCGTTTGTATTCTAGTTGCGTTGAGCAGCATGGTTCCTCGTGAAAATTTACGGGATTTTATATTTCGGGGTTTTCGGGTCTTGTTGTGGCAATAAGACCCGTGGTTCTATTTACATTTGTACTATTGCTCTGGGGGATGCTCTTAAAGTGAAGCATAGAGTGGTGTCTTTTATGACAATAAACGCAATTTAATTTGCTCTCACGATCCTTTAATGTGTGAGAATGTGATAAGCAATTAGTACAAAGCCTGTTTGATTTGGCAAAGTTATTTCCTTCATGTGTTGAAAGTTTTTTAAACTGTTTCCTGTGAGTAATCGTCGCACTTTACTTTGTGGACTATTAGCGACAGTTGGTGGTTTACCGTCGCATATAACTTGTCCAGCTTAGAAACTCCTTGAGTAAGTTGATTCAACCGATGCTCGAGCGTTCGAATGTCCCTCTTATCCTCGTGGTGAAACGATAATACTCGCTTGATTTCCACCCAATCAAAACGTTGTACGCCACCAACGCAGCATCCGCTTCACCACGGATTTTTTGTCTGATATGCTGCAGGATGCCGCGATATAAAGGCTTCTCTTTGACCACTTCGTAGTCAGAGAGTATGCCCTAGTGCCACTTCGTAGTCAGAGCTACCCTCAAAAATTTCCAGCTCCTTTACGCAGTCGGGGAGTCTGCCAAAGACCCTGTTACGATAGGGGTGTTCGCACCGCTACCGGCATCCCTTGCGGCCTTAGACCTGGCATCTAGAGCTGCATTATTGTTCTCAATCGCACCAAGTCGTCCCTCAAGTCTCCTAATCTGCTCGAGAAGAGCATTAATACCACCATTGAGTTCATTGACTTTGGAAGTTAAGGCGTCCATTTCAAGAAAAAATTTAAAAATTAAGTATTTTAATTAACAGTTTTTTAACAGATTTAAGGCACGGGATTGGCACTCATTTTTTTACTTTATAGCACAGTACGATATTGATAATAAAAGTTTTTTCTGATGGTAACGGCAAAATGTACCCGGTTGGCGTCTCACATACATTAGTCTTTAAATAAAGTAAGTTTGGGTCATGGAAGGGCTGTGTTATCCTTTTTAGTCGTCAACAATCAGATTGAAGGCAACCTACTAAGGCACAGCTTGCTTCACAACACAGTTTTGGACCTATCGCAATCTCCAGTGTGTTCTGATGTGTACGCTGGAACTTCCATCGAGGTTAGGGAGTAGTTATCTTATTCTTATGTGAACGACAGCGTGCGTCCAAAACTGTTATTGGCTATCGCATGATCGCAAAATATGTTAACCCATTAGCTTTTGTGGTGGTGAAATCCGACCTAGGAGTTTAGGAACTCGGATTCACCTACCCAATTAGATTGCGAAAGGATGTCCAGTGCTATGACTGTGGATGTGTCAAAGGTTTTTGCTTTCTTTTATTTTGCATTACTATGTAGATGCGTATATCGAAGATTTCACTTTTTATTTCCTGTGTTATAATTTCATTATATACCTGAGGTTCTTCGGGGTCACAGGATAATTTAAAGTAATGTTATTCCTGTATAGCCGCAAGGGTTGACAGGAGAGGACGTAGCAATTTATGGTCTAAGCCGGAGGTTCGTCGGGGTTACAGGACTTAGCCGTGTTCGTTTAACTGGCCATATGTACCTTTTTAACATACTTATTTGACTGACCTCTTCTAGAAAGAGGAGCTTTTTAACTCAGGAGTGCCCCGTGGGGATCACAGAGCTAAGCTAATATTATAATCCGTTGCGTTTTCAAAATATTTTTTATGCGGATGTACAAGCCATTATTTATAGTTTTTTATTTAAATTTATTCTTCTTTTTTTATTCACTTACACTTTGTCATAACCACTTTATCACTAGCATTTTTGAACACTTTCAACAATAACTCGGTAAGGACTCCCACAATTAAGGGGACCCATCCCGGAGGAGCTCTACGGCTAAGTAGGCTCCTCACAAGGACCCACATTTCAGTGGGTTCGTGCTCAGGAGTCACTTAACGAGCCCACGCATGTGAGCGCGTAAAAAATTAAAGTTGGATGTTCCTGTGAAATAAAACAATCTAAATTAGTTAGTTATCGGTATATTTACGATTCCAGCTCTCTCGGAAGAATAAATACAAAATATTATTAAAGCTAACACTTAGTATCTAAACAACATGAATTAAATGGATAAATGCTGACCTGGCGCTTCCCATGAATTGCATGTTGCATTTCGCCTAAAAATCAATTATGTTGCAGGTCGATAACCTGCATTGGCTATGCGCGTGTTTGTGGAAGTGCGGCATCAGCACTTTTACAGTAGTAAGTGTGCTGGCCCCCTGGTTAACTACTTTTTTTATATTCATATATATATCTATATTAAAGTTGTTCTTTTACCTTTTGGAAATATCTATATTTGCATTTAATATTATCTATTTAATAATTTGATTTAATATTTACTTATTTAAATTATTTAAAAATAAATTAAATACATAATTAAATCCAATATTTAAACTATTAAAAAAATAATAGAAAAAAAATAGAGGAAATAATGACGATGTAATTGAGTTTTAGACACTTTCTCTATTTAACCTTTTGGTTGAAAACCACTTATTTCATTTTAATTACTTTCTCGAATTAACTTTTTGGTTGAAAACAGCTTATTTCACTTTTTAAATTAATGAAGTGCCTGATAAAAGGGTTACCTTGATAGGGTAAATAATGTTTGGTTTTCGAAAGAATTTCTGTCATCGCTTGTCAAGTTTGGTTTTAAGACAAACCGATTTCGGCATTGTGCCATCTTCAGTGTCACTTTTTGTTCTGGTTAATTTAATTTTTTCCTGCGTGTTTATAGTTACGTTCCGGTGGAATCCATTGTCTATGTTCGTGTAGGTCAGGTCAGTTGTGGGTCGGTGTATTACTTTGTTTATTTCAGGTACCACTCAGGTACTTGAACCTGTTGTTAAGCCGTTATGTTGTGGTTTGTGCTTACAGGTAGATAAAAATCGGTAATTTTCCCTTTTTTGGATTTTGTGTCTTCGATATTTGTTGTGTATTGTTTGTTTGTTGTTTCGACGGTTATTTCCAGGCTTTTGTTTTTTCGTCCGTATAGTAATTTCAACGGTTCGAATATTACGTCTGATCCGGTGTTTACTTGCTCGTTTATTTTTTTGCCATTGAAGTTTTTTTGTTTGTATATTTCCATGTTTTCCAGTATATTGAGACGACGGCCTTTATGTTGTACGTGAAATACCTTAGCCGTTTTGTCAGTTTGTGTCGATGTACATTTTTGGTTAAACATGTGTTTTGCGAAGTTTGACTCTGTTGTTGTTTTTGGTTTCAGAGTCTTTTTATTGTAGTCCCTTATGTGTTCCCGGAATCTTGTTTGTATTAAAGTAATAATATATAAAATTACATTCATTAATAGTAGTCCATTATTTCTGCTAAAATTATATTAATTTTAATTTTAATTTTAGGAGCAATAATTACAGTTTTATCAAATTCTTGATTAGGTGATTGAATAGGCTTAGAAATTAATTTATTATATTTTATCCCCCTAATAAGAGATAATAATTAAATATCAACAGAAGCATCTTTGAATTATTTTTTAACTCAGGCATTAGCTTCAGCTGTTTTATTATTTGCTATCATTATTTTATATTTAAATTATTCCAAAATAATTTAACATAACCTTATTTTTAAATAATATAATTATTTATTCTTCTTTATTAATAAAAAGAGGAGCAGCTCCATTTCATTTTTGATTTCCAAATGTAATAGAAGGATTATCATGAATAAATGGATTAATTTTAATAACATGACAAAACATTGTTGCTCTTATATTAATTTCTTATATCCCACAAAATAATTTATCAATTTTTGTTATTATTATTTCAATTATTATCGGTTAATTAGGAGGGCTAAATCAAACATCTTTACAAAAATTAATAGCATTCTCATCAATTAGTCATTTAGGTTGAATACTAGCAGCTATACAAACGAATGAATTACGATGAATAACTTAGTTTTATTTTTATACATTTTTATCTTTTAGGTTAACATTGATATTTAATAATTCTAAAATTTATCATATTAATCAATTATTCAACATATTTTTAAATTGAAAATTTTTAAAATTTGTACTATTTTTTAATTTACTATCATTAGGAGGACTTCCTCCTTTTTTTTTGGATTTTTACCAAAATGATTAGTAATTCAATTATTAATTTTCGATAATCAATATATTTTAATATCAATTACAGTTATAATAACATTGATAAGTTTATTTTTTTTTACGATTATGTTTTGCAGCTTTTATACTAAACTATTATGAAAGTAATTGAAATAATATTTTACAAATTAATAATTTTTCTTAAATATTTTTAAGCTTTAGGGCCGGTTGGTTTATTGGAAAGTTATTGGGAAAAAACAACAATACTCAACGCGGTAGAAGTTATAGTACTATTTCGGAAATCACCACATTTCGTCATCAGACTTATTTCTTCTTGGCTTCTGCGGGAGTCGAACCCGCATCAACATGCGCAGTACTTAAGCCGGCAGCTAAACGCATTCAGCTAAGCTTACGCTGTTGTTATTTTTCCTGCTTTACAAACCTGCGCTACTCACTGCACTTATTTGCTGTAACCATTCACCACTTTTTACACCACTTTTTATTTACAATAAAAGGAAATGAAATTTAGGTTTAAATTCACAAGCTTTATTAAAATTAAAGATTATGATCGGGGGACACGTCCGTTCGCTTTTATGTTTCGCAAAATTGTCGTCATATGTTTACATGTATATTTGTGTGTGGGTCTGATATAATGTAAGTGTGAAATGTATAAGTGCAATAGTGTTTTTGTGTCAGCGAGCAACCGCGTTGCCAAGCGGCTCATTTAGCCATCGCGGCCCCCCTAGGCGAAGTTTCAGCCTAGCAAACGTTGTAACTGTTGGAGCGTCGCTACGACGCTACTGAGCCCGGCTGGGCGGTGATTGCGATGCCAGGAGTGGCGAACGCTTGGCGTTGGTTGGCGCCTGTTGCGGTGGTGGTGCGCGATTTGCTGCCGTCGGTGTCGTGACGTCGTAGGTGGCTGCGGTCTTTGCTGCACGTTGTTGCGCGGAGTCTGGCGCTCTGGTGCCACACGTTGTTGTTGTTGTGTTTGTTGTTGTTGTTTTAGCAGTGCCAAACGTCGACTGGTGCGGTGTAGCAGCGCGTGGTGCGGCCTGTCACACAATCGACAGGTCACCTCGGAGGTGCACGCTCTAGTGGCATGCGACCGCGCCAAGCATTTAAAAAAAACGGACGAGGGCGTCGGCAGAGGGGACATCGGATGCCGGGCAATTTCGTCGTAGTTGTTGCTGTTGCGATGAGTGCTGCAGCCACTGCTGCACCATCCGTCGGGGTGTCGCGTCGAGGTGTCGCGTCGAGGTGTCGCGTCGGGGTGCAGCGGCTGGAGTGAGCGCGGTCCGTGGCGCATAAGAGCGGGTCGCTGCTGTAGGCGCTCCGCTGCTGTGGGCGGTGCATGCCTGAGTTGCAGCATTGCGTGGCACAGTGATTGCCAAACGGATCGCAGCGGTGGGGGCAACTACTTGCATTTCAGTGTCCATGTTACTCTATGGGAGAAGAGAGAACGTTAGTGCTAAAAATCACATGCAGCTTTTCAAAGTGGGTATCAGAGTGCGGAGTTCGTGGTTTCCTTCTGGCCAACCGTTAAATTGTTATGTTGTGGTTTAAATTTGATTTTAGCGGTTTAATCCGGTGAATTATCGGAATGTGCGGTATCGATATTACTAGCGTTAGGTAGGAAACAGAGTTTACCGAGCGGTCGAGTAAGTTTGCCGTTTTGGGTACGTAGGTCAACTACTCTAATATGACCGTCAGAGCCGATATGTACATTTTCTATGCGACCGAATCACCATTCGGTAGGGGGGAGGCATTCGTCATGAATTAGGACGCATTCTCCAATTTTTGGGGCTTCTTGAGCATTTTTCCACCGATATCTTTTAAGGAGGTCTTTTAGATATTCTTTCTTGGAGAATTTTAATTCGTTCCCATCTATTTATAAGTGACAGAGACTGCGTTTCTGGCTCGGGGGTTGCCAGAAGTGGCGCGCCTCTGAGGAAATGCCCAGGAGTGAGGGCTGTGAAGTTTAGAACGGCTTCGATTCGAGCTAATAATGTTGTGAATTTATGTTTGTTTTTGTGTTGAGTGCGCGATATACAGCTGCACAATACTCCTTTTTAGAAGTGTCGCAAAAGCCGTTTAATTCGACTTCGTTTGCAGGGGAATAATTTCCTTTTTGAAGCATTTGTATCTCCGTAATTGTGTGCCGATTGTTTAGAAATTGGGACTATTCCACCAATCGGAGTGGTATTGGGATTTTGGCTTATGTCATAATTGGCGCAAGCCATCTTGCGGACCGAAAAGTTTTGCAACCGCCATAAGGATTTGCATTTAACTGAACTCCCAACGTTTTCGGGGTAATTTTTTTGAATTTTGAGCAATTTGTGTCTAACAAATTTTCTTTATCAATATTTTTTAATATTGCGGGGTTGTTAGTTGTAGTCTTTTGTAAGGGGGGCCCTTCTGAGGGGAGGGTTTGTATCGCATGTGTTCGTGTTTTTAACACTAGGGTTGTTAGAGGTAACTTTGATTTTTTATCTTTTTCCAACTCATGTATTGTCCGAACGGGGCGTAATTGAGTTGAGGTTTGCGGGGTAGTCGACCCACGTACCCACCGTTATTAGATTTGTTATTTGTGGTTTTAAACAAATCTTTACAATACCATCCGAAGATGGTGTTTTGAGCTTATAAGGTGTTGGTAAGTTTCGCAACACCTTCTAGTTATATTTGGGGGATTAGGTCGCTGCCTAATAAAATATGGATTTGCGCGGGGGTGAGGCAATTGGTGTCAACTAACTTCACATGTGAAAACTTTTGCCAAAGTTTGTTATTTATGTGATAGCTTGGGAGCATATTTGTGAGTTGCGGCAGAACTATAGCTTGAGCTTGTATTCTTTTGTGGGGGCAACTACTTGCATTTCAGTGTCCATGTTACTCTATAGGAGAAGAGAGAACGTTAGTGCTAAAAATCACATGCAGCTTTTGAAAGTGGGTATCAGAGTGCGGAGTTCGTGGTTTCCTTCTGGCCAACCGTTTAATTGTTATGTTGTGGTTTATATTTGATTTTAGCGGTTTAATCCGGTGAATTATCGGAATGTGCGGTATCGATATTACTAGCGTTAGGTAGGAAACAGAGTTTAACGAGCGGTCGAGTAAGTTTGCCGTTTTGGGTACATAGGTCAACTACTCTAATATGACCGTCAGAGCCGATATGTACATTTTCTATGCGACCGAGTCACCATTCGGTAGGGGGGAGGCATTCGTCATGAATTAGGACGCATTCTCCAATTTTTGGGGCTTCTTGAGCATTTTTCCACCGATATCTTTTAAGGAGGTCTTTTAGATATTCTTTCTTCCATCGACGACTGAATTCATGATGGAGAATTTTAATTCGTTCCCATCTATTTATAAGTGACAGAGACTGCGTTTCTGGCTCGGGGATTGCCAGAAGTGGCGCGCCTCTGAGGAAATGCCCAGGAGTGAGGGCTGTGAAATCGGAGGGATCTTGCGAGAGTGTGGAGAGGGGCCGTGAGTTTAGAACGGCTTCGATTCGAGCTAATATTGTTGTAAATTCCTCGATCGTGAATTTATGTTTGTTTTTGTGTTGAGTGCGCGATATACAGCTGCACAATACTCCTTTTTAGAAGTGTCGCAAAAGCCGTGGAACTCGACTTCGTTTGCAGGGGAATAATTTCCGTTTTGAAGCATTTGTATCTCCGTAATTGTGTGCCGATTGTTTGGAAATTGGGACTATTCCACCAATCGGAGTGGTATTGGGATTTTGGCTTATGTCATAATTGGCGCAAGCCATCTTGCGGACCGAAAAGTTTTGCAACCGCCATAAGGATTTGCATTTAACTGAACTCCCAACGTTTTCGGGGTAATTTTTTTGAATTTTGAGCAATTTGTGTCTAACAAATTTTCTTTATCAATATTTTTTAATATTGCGGGGTTGTTAGTTGTAGTCTTTTGTAAGGGGGGCCCTTCTGAGGGGAGGGTTTGTATCGCATGTGTTCGTGTTTTTAACACTAGGGTTGTTAGAGGTAACTTTGATTTTTTATCTTTTTCCAACTCATGTATTGTCCGAACGGGGCGTAATTGAGTTGAGGTTTGCGGGGTAGTCGACCGACGTACCCACCGTTATTAGATTTGTTATTTGTGGTTTTAAACAAATCTTTACAATACCATCCGAAGATGGTGTTTTGAGCTTATAAGGTGTTGGTAAGTTTCGCAACACCTTCTAGTTATATTTGGGGGATTAGGTCGCTGCCTAATAAAATATCGATTTGCGCGGGGGTGAGGCAATTGGTGTCAACTAACTTCACATGTGAAAACTTTTGCCAAAGTTTGTTATTTATGTGATAGCTTGGGAGCATATTTGTGAGTTGCGGCAGAACTATAGCTTGAGCTTGTATTCTTTTGTGGGGGCAACTACTTGCATTTCAGTGTCCATGTTACTCTATAGGAGAAGAGAGAACGTTAGTGCTAAAAATCACATGCAGCTTTTGAAAGTGGGTATCAGAGTGCGGAGTTCGTGGTTTCCTTCTGGCCAACCGTTTAATTGTTATGTTGTGGTTTATATTTGATTTTAGCGGTTTAATCCGGTGAATTATCGGAATGTGCGGTATCGATATTACTAGCGTTAGGTAGGAAACAGAGTTTAACGAGCGGTCGAGTAAGTTTGCCGTTTTGGGTACATAGGTCAACTACTCTAATATGACCGTCAGAGCCGATATGTACATTTTCTATGCGACCGAGTCACCATTCGGTAGGGGGGAGGCATTCGTCATGAATTAGGACGCATTCTCCAATTTTTGGGGCTTCTTGAGCATTTTTCCACCGATATCTTTTAAGGAGGTCTTTTAGATATTCTTTCTTCCATCGACGACTGAATTCATGATGGAGAATTTTAATTCGTTCCCCTCTATTTATAAGTGACAGAGACTGCGTTTCTGGCTCGGGGATTGCCAGAAGTGGCGCGCCTCTGAAGAAATGCCCAGGAGTGAGGGCTGTGAAATCGAAGGGATCTTGCGAGAGTGTGGAGAGGGGCCGTGAGTTTAGAACGGCTTCGATTCGAGCTAATATTGTTGTAAATTCCTCGATCGTGAATTTATGTTTGTTTTTGTGTTGAGTGCGCGATATACAGCTGCACAATACTCCTTTTTAGAAGTGTCGCAAAAGCCGTGGAACTCGACTTCGTTTGCAGGGGAATAATTTCCTTTTTGAAGCATTTGTATCTCCGTAATTGTGTGCCGATTGTTTGGAAATTGGGACTATTCCACCAATCGGAGTGGTATTGGGATTTTGGCTTATGTCATAATTGGCGCAAGCCATGCTGCGGACCGAAAAGTTTTGCAACCGCCATAAGGATTTGCATTTAACTGAACTCCCAACGTTTTCGGAGTAATTTTTTTGAATTTTGAGCAATTTGTGTCTAACAAATTTTCTTTATCTATATTTTTTAATATTGCAGGGTTGTTAGTTGTAGTCTTTTGTAAAGGGGCCCTTCTGAGGGGAGGGTTTGTATCGCATGTGTTCGTGTTTTTAACACTAGGGTTGTTAGAGGTAACTTTGATTTTTTATCTTTTTCCAACTCATGTATTGTCCGAACGGCTAGAAATGGGGCGTAATTGAGTTGAGGTTTGCGGGGTAGTCGACCGACGTACCCACCGTTATTAGATTTGTTATTTGTGGTTTTAAACAAATCTTTACAAGACCATCCGAAGATGGTGTTTTGAGCTTATAAGGTGTTGGTAATTTTCGCAACACCTTCTAGTAATATTTGGGGGATTAGGTCGCTGCCTAATAAAATATCGATTTGCGCGGGGGTGAGGCAATTGGTGTCAGCTAAGTTCACATGTGAAAACTTTTGCCAAAGTTTGTTTTTTATGTGATAGCTTGGGAGCGTATTTGTGAGTTGCGGCAGAACTTGTATTGTATTCTTTTGTCCGCTTTGGGGGAAATTAGGGTAATGGAGCAAATTTTACATGAGTTTTGGACTACTCTTCCGCCCATTCCCGAAATTTCAAAATTGGTTTGTTTAATCGGCAAGTACAATCTGTTTTGGGCCTTAGATGAAATAAATGCTCTTAAAGTGAAGCATAGAGTGGTGTCTTTTATGACAATAAACGCAATTGAATTTGCTCTCACAATCCTTTAATGTGTGAGAATGTGATAAGCAATTAGTACAAAGCCTGTTTGATTTGGCAAAGTTATTTCCTTCATGTGTTGAAAGTTTTTTTAAACCTCTCGCAAGATTTTAAAGTGTGACCTCCTTTACACAATTCGCATGACGCATATTTGTTATGTTCGGAAATGAACGATTGAGTCTTATTGGAACTCCTGTTTTGAAAATTATTGTTACTGGCTTGGGGTTTAGGGAAGCTTCTATTGAAGTCTTGTTGTAAATTTTTTGGCTTAGATCATTTTTTATCTACCCTTTCTGCCATTTCGAATTGGGTATTGAGGAAGTATTTTATTTGTTGCCACGTTGGGCATCTTTTTGGGGATGAGAGCGATTGCTCCCATAAGAGTAACGATTTTTCTGGTAAAGTGGCAGCGCATATATTTACCAGAATGGGGTCCCAGCTATCAGTGGGAATATTTTGTGTCGAGAGAACTGACAAACAATTTGTTACAGTGGATTGTAATTTAAAAAATTCTTCAGCTGTTTCTTTTTGCATTTTTGGTAAGTTCATAAGAATCGTTACTTGGTTGTCAACCAATACTCGTTCATTTTCATACTGAGATTTTAATGCTTCCCAAGCCAGATTGAAATTGTCATCATTGAGGGCGAACTGTTTTACTATAGCGCCTGCTTGACCTTTCGTTTTATATCTGAGGTGATACAGTTTTTGCGCTTGAGATAATTTTGGATCGTTTATGTACACGGCTGTAAACATGTCCCGGAAGGACGGCCATTGTTCATAACCTCCATGAAATACTTCTTTATCACACGCTGGCACTTTGAGGTATATGCCTGAATTTTCTTCTCGTATCAGGTTTGGGGGTAGCTCTACTCGCGGGGGTGGAGTAGGTGCAATAGGCTTTAGTAACTTTGATTGATCGGAGATCATAGCCTTTGTTTCTTCATATTGGTCTAAGCAGTTTTCATATTTTGTATAAGTCGAAGATTTAAAATTGTCTGGCATATCTGAATCATCTGTTTCAATAATTGCGTCATATGCATACTGGAGTCGTGTCCAAAAGTTGTCAAGACTTTTGTTTTTTATTTCCAGAACGGATTCTGAATTGTCTTGGCTTGGGGTTGAGGAAAATCGAGTGCAGTATCTTATTAAACTGTCACTCTCTGAATTTAATTTTGTGGCGGAAAAATCATATATTTTTTTTTGCTTTGCACCCTGTTTTGAGCGTGTAGCTTCTGCAGGTGTGCTTTGGTGCTTATCGTCATCGGCCATTGTCGGTAGTTCTAAAAATTGAGGTGTTTTTGTTTCTTTTAGCGGCGATTTATCAAGTGGCATTAAGCAGCAAATTTAAAATACAAATTATAAAAATTTTGTATTGCTGATTTTTTTTTTTTTTTGTATACCAAAGTATTTGAGGTGATTTATGTATATATTTTTAACCGCTTTGTATATATCTATGTATGTATATGTATATAATTGGAAACCGCTTTGATTTTATTTCTAATAGTTGTGTTAATATACTACTTTTCTCCGTTGCTTTTATTTTTCTCGCAACTAGTTATAGTTTCTAGTAGTTTTATTTTATATCAAATAGTTTTAAGTTTTATCACTTTTTATTTTTCCGCAATTTGTAAATTTTAATTTTATATATATACGTGTATGTGGTGGAGGGTGTAGCTAATTACGAATACGTAATTTCAATATATATGTATGTATGTACGTGCGTATATATGTATGTATATATGCTTACATGTTAGCTCTAACGAAGGTAGCGAGAATGCAGTAATGCAGAGAATTTGCTAGCAAGGAGTATACACGTATGTATGTTTGTTTGCTTGTTAGTGCAGTTGGGGCCAAAGTACTTATTCGCTTAGGTAGTTTAGCAGTGAGGGTGTAATGGGGTACAGCGGTGCTTCTGGGTATGCAGCTACAGTTGCGCGGCTATACTCAATTCCTACTCTTACGTCCACGTTCGTGCACCCTGGGCAACGTGAGCAACCCATGTGCGAGATGCGGTAACCAACCCGTGTGGAGCCTTGGGTCACGGCTAATAGAGAGGGAGCTTTAGTGGAGCCACTCCGACATATTCGGTTTAAGGGTTCACTAAAGTCTGCAGCGTCTGTTTACCAGGAGGTGCGGCTGCAAGCGGGCGTCTGTCTTGAAGCAAGCGGCTCGCTATATAAATGAACTCAAACTTTTTACCCCCAGCAATGGGTTATGCGTTGGGTTTGGGACCTACCATGTAAAATGCAAGTCCAATGAAAAGAACGAAACAGCCTCGGATAATGACCTCCCCACACGTTGACGACCCACGCAAACGAAACAAGGACTACGATGTACGGATATGCACCTGGAATGTCCGGACCCTTTATAGGGAAGGTGCCTCTATCCAACGGCTGGATGTCCTAAATAAGTATAAGGCTGACATCACTGCAGTCCAGGAAATGCGATGGACGGGGATGCATGGATGCAAAAAATATGCATCGTGCGACGTTTAATACAGCTGCCATGACGGCGGACAAATTTGGGGTTGGATTTGTGGTTGGGCGGAGACTGCGAGATCTTGTCTCCAGGTTCACCCCCATCAGTGAACGAATTGCCACAATCCGCATCAAAGCTAAATTTAATAAGATCAGCTTGATTTGTGCGCACGCCCCGACGGAGGAGAAGGATGATGGGACCAAGGATGCATTTTGCGAGCGCTTGGAGGAAGCATACGAGCGCTGCCTCCGCCACGATGTAAAAATCGTGATTGGCGATTTTAACGCTAAGGTGGGCAAAGAAGGAATTTTTGGTCCAACAGTTGGTTCAGCCTTCATAAAAATACCTCCGGCAACGGAGAGAGGCTGATCGACTTCGCCGCAGCGCGAAACATGGTAGTAAGAAGCACCAGGTTCCAACACCGAAGCATCCACCAAGCCACTTGGGTGTCCACTGATCAAAAAACGCGAAACCAAATTGATCACGTTGTGATAGACGCGAGATACGCTTCGAGCGTGCTTGATGTTCGTTCTATCCGAGGAGCAAGCGTTGACTCGGATCATTACCTTGTTGCAGCTAAGGTCCGCATGCGCCTCTCTGCAATGAAGAACGCTCATCAAGTAACACAACGAAAGTTCAACGTCGAAAAGCTGCAATCGCAACAGACAGCTGAGAATTTTCAATCTCGACTCTCGATCTAGCTAAGGCAAGCAACTTCTCATCGCCCCGACATTAACGAGCAATGGGATAACATCTCCCAATCTCTTCGCACCGCTGCGAAGGAAGTGGTTGGCTACTACCAGCCTCGCAGAAATAATTGGTACGATGACGAATGCCGCGTCGCTGCTGCAGAGAAATACGCAGCATACAAAGCCACCCTGTAACAATTGAGCGATACCGGGAGAGAAGGAGGAAATAGAGACGTCTTTTCAAGAGCAAGAACGAGAGGCGAAAAGGCGTGAGTGCGAAGAGCTTGGATGCTAGCAAGCAGGAATGCGGCCAGAAAATTCTATCAGAAAATAAGGCAGCAAACAAGTGGTTTCAAGACCGGGGCTGGTTCCTGCAAAGAAGAGTATGGAAATCTGGTGACGGACGTATAGAGCACACTTGAGGTATGGAGGGACCACTTCTCAACGCTACTGAATGCGAACTCTGGTGAGGAGTTTGAAGAAGAGGAGCCCAGAACAATCTTTAGGGATGAACAACAAATCCCTCCACTCGACCAAGGCGAGGTGAGAACAGCACTTAGGCGGCTAAAGAATAACAAAGCGCCTGGGGCAGACGGTATACCGGCTGAGCTTTTCAAAGCCGGCGGCGAAGAGCTGGTAGGAAGCATGTTCCAGCTGTTAAGCACAATTTGGTCTGACGAGTACATGCCAGAAGATTGGAACCTTAGTGTTCTTTGCCTAATCCATAAGAAGGGTGATCCTGCTGTTTGCGCCAACTGCCGTGGGATAAGCCTTCTAAATATCGCATATAAGGTTCTATCGACGATACTGTGTGAATGACTGAAGCCATATATGAACCAGCTGATTGGACCTTATCTGTGTGGTTTTAGGCCTGGTAAATCCACCATCGACCAGATATTCACAGAACGTCAAATCCTGGAAAAGACCTTAGATAAGCAAATCGACATACACCACCTTTTTGTCGACTTCAAAGCCGCTTTTGATAGCACGAATAGAAGCTGCCTGTACGACGCCATGTCTAAATTTGGGATCCCCGCAAAACTAAGACGGCTATGTAGAGTGACGTTAAGCACAACATTTAGCTCCGTCAAAGTTGGGACGAACCTCTCCGAGCCGTTTGAGACCAAACGAGGTTTTAGACAAGATGACTCACTTTCGTGCAATTTCTTCAACCTAATGCTGGAAACTGTAATAAGAGCTGCCAATCTAAATCGCAGTGGTACTATATATAACAAAAGTACGATGCTGCTTGCGTATGCGGATGATATTGACATCGTTGGCCTTAACAACAGGGCCGTCAGTGCAACATTTTCCAGTCTAGAGAAGGAAGCAAAAGAGGATGGTCTAGTAGTGAATGAGGACAAAACAAAGTACCTTGTGGCAACAAACAAAAAATCCTCGCGTATTGGGACCCACGTCACTGTTGGCAGCTACAATTTTGAAGTAGTCAAGGATTTTGTATACCTTGGATCCAGCATAAACACCACCAATAATGTCAGCCTTGAAATAAACACTTGCCAACAGATGCTACTTTGGGCTCGGTAGGCAGTTGAAAAGCAGAGCCCTTTCTCGACGAACGAAAATCTCGCTCTACAAATCTCTCATCGTGCCCGTCCTTGCATATGGCGCAGAAACATGGACGATGTTGACCAGCGATGAGCAAGCTTTGGGGGCTTTCGAGAGAAATGTTCTTCGCAAGATTTATGGCCCTGTTCGCGAAAGCGACGGGTACCGAAGAAGATGGAATGACGAGCTGTATGAGCTGTATAATGATGTGGACATAGTCAAGCGCATACAAATTCAACGATTGCGATGGCCTGGCCATGTCGTTCGCATGGATGATGATGCTCCAGTGAAAAGTCCTTCGAAACGGCACGCATGGGTGGGCAACGACGGCAAGGGCGCCCAAGAACACACTGGAAGGACCAAGTGCAGAAGGAGCTGTCTACGCTTGGTATGAGTAATTGGCGTAACCTCGCGAAGAAGAGAGGGAACTGGCGAAGCTTTTTGATCTCGACCCAAACCGACGAACGGTTGTAGCGCCATAAAAGAAGAAGAAGTTTAGCAGTGAGTTTGTGAATGACCGTAGTTAATATACGTATGTTTGTTTGTGGGGCTGTTGTAAGCAATTGAATTTATCTAGTTCTTCGCGAGCTATGATGGGGGGTAAAGAATTTTAGTATGTAATTATTCAATGCTTATATCGTTTACTGTGTATGTTTATATATATGTTATATGCTAGTGGGTGCAAACAACGGGAGCTATAATGCTAATATGCTTTAGTATTTTTTTTAGTTCTGAGTATATTTTTATTTCAGTTTTTAATATTTGATGTTAGGGTGTGTGTATGTATATTAATATATGTAGATATGTTTTATGTTGAGCGCACAGAAGATTGAGATACTTTGTTGTGACTAAGCGTTTTTTAAATACTTTTGTTAATATTGTCTTGCTGCTTAATTTTTGTAAGTTGTTAATATTATGCTTTGTGCTTATTTGTATAAGCAATCCTGCTTATGTTTGTTATGCAAACAGAAGGGGTATTGCAGAAATATTTGCAAGTTTTTACTTGAAATTGTAAGTGACGGGAGGGGCGGGGCTTGATTCTGTGTGTAATACACGAATTAAGTATAAGCACATAAGCGGGGTTAATATTATTTTGTATTAGTTCTATGAAGCTTTAGTTTTTTAAGCGAACTGTATTTTAGTTGCGGCATTAAAATGTTAAATTTTTGTATATTAAGATATGTGGGGTTTAGGGGGGGTTAGTGGACTGTATTAATTTTTTGTACTTGGCTACTTATAGCTGGATACTAGCTAACGCCTTATTGGGGGTAAATTTTCGAAATTTACAAATAGTTCGCTTTTAAATTTTTAGTAATTATATATGTAAAGTGGATAGATACAACTCACTTTGATTGCTTCAAGGGATTTTTGGGGGGCGGATTTATTTGGCCAATGTATGTATGTATGTATGTTTATACACGTATGAGTTGCCCTTTTATTTTCCTTCCTTTTTCCCTCGTTGAATTTGTCTTCCTCCTTTCTTTCCTGCGCTCCTGATATTGTATCTCCTTATCTTGTAGTGACTGTGTTGTTTTATTCTTCTTTTTCGCGCATTATGAGTTTGCTGTGTTTTTTCGCGCCCGAAAGAATATTTATGTGTTGTTTGTATTAATTGAATGTTGTTTTTGTTTTGTCTACTAATATTGTATTAAGCACCGTTCTTTTTTTTTTTTTTTTTTTGTCACTGTTTGCAACTTTTGGCTTATACAAATTTAGCCTTTTTTTTTGATTAATTTCATATTTTCAAAGGTGCCTTTCTTTTTGGACCAGTCTGCGTTACTCACTGCACTTATTTGCTGGAACCATTCACCACTTTTTATTTACAATAAAAGGAAATGAAATTAAGGTTTAAATTCACAAGCTTTATTAAAATTTAAGATTATGATCGGGGGGACACGTCCGTTCGCTTTTATGTTTCGCAAAATTGTCGTCATATGTTTACATGTATATTTGTGTGTGGGTCTGATATAATGTAAGTGTGAAATGTATAAGTGTAATAGTGTTTTTGTGTCAGCGAGCAACCGCGTTGCCAAGCGGCCGTTCGCTTTTATGTTTCGCAAAATTGCCGTCATATGTTTACATGTATATTTGTGTGTGGGTCTGATATAATGTAAGTGTGAAATGTATAAGTGCAATAGTGTTTTTGTGTCAGCGAGCAACCGCGTTGCCAAGCGGCTCATTGAGCCATCTTCCCTTCACAACTTACTTCAATCAATTGCGGCTGTACTGCCGCTATTTCTACTTGACTGTGTAGTTGTTGTTTGTACAATTTCTATTTTGTTAGAATTTGTTTGTATAAGGCTGGCTCTTCCTTTTACACATTTTATTTGTTATTGTTTGGCCATATAACTATTTATTTTAAATATTTTTGAGCTTTAAGGCCGGTTGGTTTATTGGAAAATTATTAGGAAAAAACAACAATACTCAAAGCGGTAGAAGTTATAGTACTATTTCGGAAATCACAACACTTCCTCATCAGACTTCTTTCTTCTTGGCTTCTGCGGGATTCAAACCCGCAACAACATGCGCAATACTAAAGCCGGCAGCTAAACGCATTCAGCTAAGCTTACGCTGTGTGAGCTGTTGTTATTTTTCCTGCTTTCCCTTTTTTCATTTAAATGCGTACTATTATTTTCTTTTATTTCAACATTTAGTTTAGTTTTAATTTCTATTGCTTATTCAGTTATTTAATATTTTAAGGCTTTAAGTCTTCAAAAAATTATAAATATAAGTTAAATCTTAGTAAAATATTACTCCTTTAGAATTGCAGTCTAATTTCATTGTTGACTATAAAGCCTAATTTTAATTTCATTGATAAAAAATAATTAATTCTTATATATAGATTTACAGTCTATCGCCTAAATTTCAGCCATTTAATAGCAACAATGGTTATTCTCAACAAATCATAAGGATATTGGTACTTTATATTTTATTATCGGAGCTTGAGCAGGTATAGTAGGAACTTCTTTAAGAATTCTTATTCAAGTTGAATTAGGTCACCCAGAAGCTTTAAATGGTGATGATCAAATTTATAATGTAATTGTAACACCTCATGCATTTGTCATAATTTTTTTATAGTAATACTTATTATAATTGAAGGATTTGGTCTTTTCTTACGCTTTGACAGTTTCCTGCAAAAGAACAAGAAAATAACTGTAAATTGGTTTGTAAAACTTTTAGCGTGTTCTGATTGTAACGGCAAAATGTACCCGGTTGGCGTTTCACATACATTATTCTTTATATAAAGTAAGCTTGGGTCATGGAAGGGCTGTGTTATCCTTTTTAGTAGTCAACAATCTGCTTGAAGGCAACCTGCTAAGGCACAGCTTGATTCACAACACAATTGTGGACCTATCGCAATCTCCAGTGTGTTCTGATGTGTACGCAGGAACTGCCATCGAGGTTAGGGAGTAGCTATCGTATTCTTATGTGAACGACAGCGTGCGTCCAAAACTGTTATTGGCTATCGCATGATCGCAAAATATGTTAACCCATAGGCTTTTGTGGTGGTGAAATCCGACCTAGGAGTTTAGGAACTCGGATTCACCTAGCCAATTAGATAGCGAAAGGATGTCCAGTGCTATGAATTATGAATGTGGATGTGCCAAAGGTTTTTGCATTAATAAAATGTATATGCGTATATCGAAGATTTCACTTTTTATTTCCTGTGTTATAATTTCATTAAATACCTGAGGTCCTTTGGAGTCACAGGATACTTTAAGGTAATGTTATTCCTGTATAGTCCGCAAGGGTTGACAGGAGAGGACGTAGCAACTTATGGTCTAAGCCGGAGGTTCCTCGGGGTTACAGGACTTAGCCGTGTTCGTTTAACTGGCCATATGTACCTTTTTAACATACTTATTTGATTGACCTCCTCTAGGAAGAGGAGCTTTTTAACTCAGGAGTGCCCCGTGGGGATCACAGAGCTAAGCTAATATTATAAACCGCAGGGTTCTGATGAACCGCATTTTCAAAATATTTTGTTATGCGGATGTACAAGCCATTATTTATAGTTTTTTATTTTAATTTATTCTTCTTTTTTTTATTCACTTACACTTTGTCATAACCACTTTATCGCTAGCATTTTCGAACACTTTCAACAATAACTCGGTAAGGACTCCCACAATTAAGGAGACCCATCCCGGAGGAGCTCTACGCATGTGGGCTCGTAAAAAATTAAAGTAGGGAGCCGCCCTGCGGCCCATGGATGTTCCTGTGAAATAAAACAATCTAAATTAGTTTGTTATCGGTATATTTACGATTCCAGCTCTCTCGGAAAAATGAATACAAAAATATTATTAAAGCTAACACTTAGTATCTAAACAACATGAATTAAATGGATAATTGCTGACCCTGCGCTTCCCACGAATTGCATATTGCATTTTGCCTAAAAATCAATTACGTTGTAGGTCGATAACCTGCATTGGCTATGCGCGTGTTTGTGGTTAACTTAAATATATAACTCTTTTTATATTCATATATATCTATATTAAAGTTGTTCTTTTACCCTTTCGAAATATCTATATTGGCATTTAATATTATCTATTTAATAATTTAATTTAAGTTAATATTTACTTATTTTAATTATTTAAAAATTAATTAAATACATAATTAAATCAAATATTTAAACCATTAAAAAATAATAGAAAAAAAATAGGGGAAATATTGACGATGTAATTGAGTTTTAGACACATTCTCTATTTAACCTTTTGGTTGAAAACCACTTATTTCATTTTAAATAGTTTCTCTATTTAAGTTTTTGGTTGAAAGTCGCTTATTTCACTTTTTAAATTAATGAATTGCCTGATAAAAGGGTTACCTTGATAGGGTAAATAATGTTTGGTTTTCGAAAGAATTTTCGTCATCCCTTGTCAAGTTTGGTTTTAAGACAAACCGATTTCGGCGTTGTGCCATCTTCAGTGTCACTCTCGTTCTGGATAATTTCATTTTTTCCTCCGTGTTTATAGTTACGTTCCGGTGGAATCCATTGTCTATGTTCGTGTAGGTCAGGTCAGTTGTGGGTCGGTGTATTACTTTGTTTATTTCAGGTACCAGTCAGGTACTTGAACCTGTCGTTAAGCCGTTATGTTGTAGTTTGTGCCTACAGGTAGATAAAAATCGGTAATTTTCCCTTTTTTGGATTTTGTGTCTTCGATATTTGTTGTGTATTGTTTGTTTGTTGTTTCGACGGTTATTTCCAGGCTTTTGTTTTTTCGTCCGTATAGTAATTTCAACGGTTCGAATATTACGTCTGATCCGGTGTTTACTTGCTCGTTTATTATTTTGCCATTGAAGTTTTTTGTTTGTATATTTCCATGTTTTCCAGTATATTGAGACGACGGCCTTTATGTTGTACGTGAAATACCTTTGCCGTTATGTCAGTTTGTGTCGGTGTACATTTTTGGTTAAACATGTGTTTTGCGAAGTTTGACTCTGTTGTTGTTTTTGGTTTCGGAGTCTTTTTATTGTAGTCCCTTATGTGTTCCCGGAATCTTGTTTGTATTAAAGTAAAAATATATATAATTACATTCATTACTAGTAGTCCATAACTTATATTTAATGTAATTAAACTATTTCTAAAAGTATAAATAAAGCTACTGGTTTCATACCCCAAAGAAAAGGATTATTTTTTTTATTTTTATTATTTCTGCTAAAATTATATTAATTTTAATTTTAATTTTAGGAGCAATAAATACAGTTTCATCAAATTCTTGATTAGGTGATTGAATAGGCTTAGAAATTAATTTATTATATTTTATCCCCCTAATAAGAGATAATAATTAAATATCAACAGAAGCTTCTTTGAATTATTTTTTAACTCAGGCATTAGCTTCAGCTGTTTTATTATTTGCTATCATTATTTTATATTTAAATTATTCCAAAATAATTTAACATAACCTAATTTTAAATAATATAATTATTTATTCTTCTTTAGGAGGAGCAGCTCCATTTCATTTTTGATTTCCAAATGTAATAGAAGGATTATCATGAATAAATGGATTAATTTTAATAACATGACAAAAAATTGTTGCTCTTATATTAATTTCTTATATCCCACAAAATAATTTATCAATTTTTGTTATTATTATTTCAATTATTATCGGTTAATTAGGAGGGCTAAATCAAACATCTTTACGAAAATTAATAGCATTCTCATCAATTAGTCATTTAGGTTGAATACTAGCAGCTATACAAACGAATGAATTACGATGAATAACTTAGTTTTATTTTTATACATTTTTATCTTTTAGGTTAACATTGATATTTAATAATTCTAAACTTTATCATATTAATGAATTATTCAATATATTTTTAAATTCAAAATTTTTAAAATTTGTACTATTTTTTAATTTACTATCATTAGGAGGACTTCCTCCTTTTTTTTGGATTTTTACCAAAATGATTAGTAATTCAATTATTAATTTTCAATAATCAATATATTTTAATATTAATTACAGTTTTAATAACATTAATAACTTTATTTTTTTTTTACGATTATGTTTTGCAGCTTTTATACTAAACTATTATGAAAGTAATTGAAATAATATTTTACAAATTAATAGTTTTTCTTAAATATTTTTAAGCTTTAAGGCCGGTTGGTTTATTGGAAAATTATTAGGAAAAAACAACAATACTCAACGCGGTAGAAGTTATAGTACTATTTCGGAAATCACCACATTTCTTCATCAGACTTATTTCTTCTTGGCTTCTGCGGGAGTCGAACCCGCAACAACATGCGCCGTACTTAAGCCGGCAGCTAAACGCATTCAGCTAAGCTTACGCTGTGTGAGCTGTTGTTATTTTTCCTGCTTTACAAACCTGCGCTACTCACTGCACTTATTTGCTAGAACCATTCACCGCTTTTTACACCACTTTTTATTTACAATAAAAGGAAACGAAATTTAGGTTTAAATTCACAAGCTTTATTAAAATTAAAGATTATGATCGGGGGGACACGTCCGTTCGATTTTGTGTTTCGCAAAATTGTCGTCATATGTTTACATGTATATTTGTGTGTGGGTCTGATATAATGTAAGTGTGATATGTATAAGTGTAATAGTGTTTTTGTGTCAGCGAGCAACCGCGTTGCCAAGCGGCTCATTTAGCCATCGCGGCCCCCCTAGGCGAAGTTTCAGCCTAGCAAACGTTGTAACTGTTGGAGCGTCGCTACGACGCTACTGAACCCGGCTGGGCGGTGATTGCGATGCCAGGTGTTGCGAACGCTTGGCGTTGGTTGGCGCCTGTTGCGGTGGTGGTGCGCGATTTGTTGCCGTCGGTGTCGTGACGTCGTAGGTGGCTGCGGTCTTTGCCGCACGTTGTTGCGCGGAGTCTGGCGCTCTGGTGCCACACGTTGTTGTTGTTGTGTTTGTTGTTGTTGTTTTAGCAGTGCCAAACGTCGACTGGTGCGGTGTAGCAGCGCGTGGTGCGGCCTGTCACACAATCGACAGGTCACCTCGGAGGTGCACGCTCTAGTGGCATGCGACCGCGCCAAGCATTTAAAAAAAACGGACGAGGGCGTCGGCAGAGGGGCCATCGGATGCCGGGCAATTTCGTCGTAGTTGTTGCTGTTGCGATGAGTGCCGCAGCCACTGCTGCACCATCCGTCGGGGTGTCACGTCGAGGTGTCGCGTCGAGGTGTCGCGTCGGGGTGCAGCGGCTGGAGTGAGCGCGGTCCGTGGCGCATAAGAGCGGGTCGCTGCTGTAGGCGCTCCGCTGCTGTGGGCGGTGCATGCCTGAGTTGCAGCATTGCGTGGCACAGTGTTTGCCAAACGGATCGCAGCGGTGGGGGCAACTACTTGCATTTCAGTGTCCATGTTACTCTATGGGAGAAGAGAGAACGTTAGTGCTAAAAATCACATGCAGCTTTTGAAAGTGGGTATCAGAGTGCGGAGTTCGTGGTTTCCTTCTGGCCAACCGTTAAATTGTTATGCTGTAGTTTATATTTGATTTTAGCGGTTTAATCCGGTGAATTATCGGAATGTGCGGTATCGATATTACTAGCGTTAGGTAGGAAACAGAGTTTACCGAGCGGTCGAGTAAGTTTGCCGTTTTGGGTACGTAGGTCAACTACTCTAATATGACCGTCAGAGCCGATATGTATATTTTCTATGCGACCGAGTCACCATTCGGTAGGGGGGAGGCATTCGTCATGAATTAGGACGCATTCTCCAATTTTTGGGGCTTCTTGAGCATTTTTCCACCGATACCTTTTAAGGAGGTCTTTTAGATATTCTTTCTTCCATCGACGACTGAATTTATGATGGAGAATTTTAATTCGTTCCCATCTATTTATAAGTGACAGAGACTGCGTTTCTGGCTCGGGGGTTGCCAGAAGTGGCGCGCCTCTGAGGAAATGCCCAGGAGTGAGGGCTGTGAAGTTTAGAACTGCTTCGATTCGAGCTAATAATGTTGTGAATTTATGTTTGTTTTTGTGTTGAGTGCGCGATATACAGCTGCACAATACTCCTTTTTAGAAGTGTCGCAAAAGCCGTGGAATTCGACTTCGTTTGCAGGGGAATAATTTCCTTTTTGAAGCATTTGTATCTCCGTAATTGTGTGCCGATTGTTTAGAAATTGGGACTATTCCACCAATCGGAGTGGTATTGGGATTTTGGCTTATGTCATAATTGGCGCAAGCCATCCTGCGGACCGAAAAGTTTTGCAACCGCCATAAGGATTTGCATTTAACTGAACTCCCAACGTTTTCGGGGTAATTTTTTTGAATTTTGGGCAATTTGTGTCTAACAAATTTTCTTTATCAATATTTTTTAATATTGCGGGGTTGTTAGTTGTAGTCTTTTGTAAGGGGGGCCCTTCTGAGGGGAGGGTTTGTATCGCATGTGTTCGTGTTTTTAACACTAGGGTTGTTAGAGGTAACTTTGATTTTTTATCTTTTTCCAACTCATGTATTGTCCGAACGGGGCGTAATTGAGTTGAGGTTTGCGGGGTAGTCGACCGACGTACCCACCGTTATTAGATTTGTTATTTGTGGTTTTAAACAAATCTTTACAATACCATCCGAAGATGGTGTTTTGAGCTTATAAGGTGTTGGTAAGTTTCGCAACACCTTCTAGTTATATTTGGGGGATTAGGTCCCTGCCTAATAAAATATCGATTTGCGCGGGGGTGAGGCAATTGGTGTCAACTAACTTCACATGTGAAAACTTTTGCCAAAGTTTGTTATTTATGTGATAGCTTGGGAGCATATTTGTGAGTTGCGGCAGAACTATAGCTTGAGCTTGTATTCTTTTGTGGGGGCAACTACTTGCATTTCAGTGTCCATGTTACTCTATAGGAGAAGAGAGAACGTTAGTGCTAAAAATCACATGCAGCTTTTGAAAGTGGGTATCAGAGTGCGGAGTTCGTGGTTTCCTTCTGGCCAACCGTTTAATTGTTATGTTGTGGTTTATATTTGATTTTAGCGGTTTAATCCGGTGAATTATCGGAATGTGCGGTATCGATATTACTAGCGTTAGGTAGGAAACAGAGTTTAACGAGCGGTCGAGTAAGTTTGCCGTTTTGGGTACATAGGTCAACTACTCTAATATGACCGTCAGAGCCGATATGTACATTTTCTATGCGACCGAGTCACCATTCGGTAGGGGGGAGGCATTCGTCATGAATTAGGACGCATTCTCCAATTTTTGGGGCTTCTTGAGCATTTTTCCACCGATATCTTTTAATGAGGTCTTTTAGATATTCTTTCTTCCATCGACGACTGAATTCATGATGGAGAATTTTAATTCGTTCCCATCTATTTATAAGTGACAGAGACTGCGTTTCTGGCTCGGGGATTGCCAGAAGTGGCGCGCCTCTGAGGAAATGCCCAGGAGTGAGGGCTGTGAAATCGGAGGGATCTTGCGAGATTGTGGAGAGGGGCCGTGAGTTTAGAACGGCTTCGATTCGAGCTAATAGTGTTGTGAATTTATGTTTGTTTTTGTGTTGAGTGCGCGATATACAGCTGCACAATACTCCTTTTTAGAAGTGTCGCAAAAGCCGTGGAATTCGACTTCGTTTGCAGGGGAATAATTTCCGTTTTGAAGCATTTGTATCTCCGTAATTGTGTGCCGATTGTTTGGATATTGGGACTATTCCACCAATCGGAGTGGTATTGGGATTTTGGTTTATGTCATAATTGGCGCAAGCCATCCAGCGGACCGAAAAGTTTTGCAACCGCCATAAGGATTTGCATTTAACTGAACTCCCAACGTTTTCGGGGTAATTTTTTTGAATTTTGAGCAATTTGTGTCTAACAAATTTTCTTTATCAATATTTTTTAATATTGCGGGGTTGTTAGTTGTAGTCTTTTGTAAGGGGGGCCCTTCTGAGGGGAGGGTTTGTATCGCATGTGTTCGTGTTTTTAACACTAGGGTTGTTAGAGGTAACTTTGATTTTTTATCTTTTTCCAACTCATGTATTATCCCAACGGGGCGTAATTGAGTTGAGGTTTGCGGGGTAGTCGACCGGCGTACCCACCGTTATTAGATTTGTTATTTGTGGTTCTAAACAAATCTTTACAATACCATCCGAAGATGGTGTTTTGAGCTTATAAGGTGTTGGTAATTTTGGCAACACCTTCTAGTAATATTTGGGGGATTAGGTCGCTGCCTAATAAAATATCGGGGGTGAGGCAATTGGTGTCAGCTAACTTCACATGTGAAAACTTTTGCCAAAGTTTGTTATTTATGTGATAGCTTGGGAGCATATTTGTGAGTTGCGGCAGAACTATAGCTTGAGCTTGTATTCTTTTGTCCACTTTGGGGGAAATTAGGGTAATGGAGCAAATTTTACTTAAGTTTTGGACTACTCTTCCGCCCATTCCCGAAATTTCAAAATTGGTTTGTTTAATCGGCAGTTACAATCTGTTTTGGGCCTTAGATGAAATAAACGATCGTTGGGATCCTTGATCTATTAAGGCCCTTAGCTTAAATATTTCTCCCCTATGTTCGAGGGAGATCACCGCAGTGGGTAGTAAAATTTTGCTTGCATTCTCGGAATGAAGCGTTTGTATTCTAGCTGCGTTGAGCAGTTATATATTTCGGGGTTTTCGGGTCTTGTTGTGGCAATAAGACCAGTGGTTCTATTTACATTTGTACTATTGCTCTGGGAGATGCTCTTAAAGTGAAGCATAGAGTGGTGTCTTTTATGACAATAAACGCAATTGAATTTGCTCTCACAATCCTTTAATGTGTGAGAATGTGATAAGCAATTAGTACAAAGCCTGTTTGAAAGTTATTTCTTTCATGTGTTTGAAGTTTTTTTAAACCTCTCGCAAGATTTTAAAGTGTGACCTCCTTTACAAAATTCGCATGACGCATATTTGTTATGTTCGGAAATGAACGATTGAGTCTTATTGGAACTCCTGTTTTGAAAATTATTGTTACTGGCTTGGGGTTTAGGGAAGCTTCTATTGAAGTCTTGTTGTAAATTTTTTGGCTTAGATCATTTTTTATCTACCCATTCTGCGATTTCGAATTGGGTAGTGAGAAAGTCTTTTATTTGTTGCCACGTTGGGCATCTTTTTGGGGATGAGAGCGATTGCTCCCATAAGAGTAACGATTTTTCTGGTAAAGTGGCAGCGCATATATTTACCAGAATGGGGTCCCAGCTATCAGTGGGAATATTTTGTGTCGAGAGAACTGACAAACAATTTGTTACAGTGGATTGTAATTTAAAAAATTCTTCAGCTGTTTCTTTTTGCATTTTTGGTAAGTTCATAAGAATCGTTACTTGGTTGTCAACCAATACTCGTTCATTTTCATACTGAGATTTTAATGCTTCCCAAGCCAGATTGAAATTGTCATCATTGAGGGCGAACTGTTTTACTATAGCGCCTGCTTGACCTTTCGTTTTATATCTGAGGTGATACAGTTTTTGCGCTTGAGATAATTTTGGATCGTTTATGTACACGGCTGTAAACATGTCCCGGAAGGACGGCCATTGTTCATAACCTCCATGAAATACTTCTTTATCACACGCTGGCACTTTGAGGTATATGCCTGAATTTTCTTCTCGTATCAGGTTTGGGGGTAGCTCTACTCGCGGGGGTGGAGTAGGTGCAATAGGCTTTAGTAACTTTGATTGATCGGAGATCATAGCCTTTGTTTCTTCATATTGGTCTAAGCAGTTTTCATATTTTGTATAAGTCGAAGATTTAAAATTGTCTGGCATATCTGAATCATCTGTTTCAATAATTGCATCATATGCATACTGGAGTCGTGTCCAAAAGTTGTCAAGACTTTTGTTTTTTATTTCCAGAACGGATTCTGAATTGTCTTGGCTTGGGGTTGAGGAAAATCGAGTGCAGTATCTTATTAAACTGTCACTCTCTGAATTTAATTTTGTGGCGGAAAAATCATATATCTTTTTTTGCTTTGCACCCTGTTTTGAGCGTGTAGCTTCTGCAGGTGTGCTTTGGTGCTTATCGTCATCGGCCATTGTCGGTAGTTCTAAAAATTGAGGTGTTTTTGTTTCTTTTAGCGGCGATTTATCAAGTGGCATTAAGCAGCAAATTTAAAATACAAATTATAAAAATTTTGTATTGCTGATTTTTTTTTTTTTTTGTATACCAAAGTATTTGAGGTGATTTATGTATATATTTTTAACCGCTTTGTATATATCTATGTATGTATATGTATATAATTGGAAACCGCTTTGATTTTATTTCTAATAGTTGTGTTAATATACTACTTTTCTCCGTTGCTTTTATTTTTCTCGCAACTATAGTTTCTAGTAGTTTTATTTTATATCAAATAGTTTTAAGTTTTATCACTTTTTATTTTTCCGCAATTTGTAAATTTTAATTTTATATATATACGTGTATGTGGTGGAGGGTGTAGCTAATTACGAATACGTAATTTCAATATATATGTATGTATGTACGTGCGTATATATGTATATATGCTTACATGTTAGCGCTAACGAAGGTAGCGAGAATGCAGTAATGCAGAGAATTTGCTAGCAAGGAGTATACACGTATGTATGTTTGTTTGCTTGTTAGTGCAGTTGGGGCCAAAGTACTTATTCGCTTAGGTAGTTTAGCAGTGAGGGTGTAATGGGGTACAGCAGTGCTTCTGGGTATGCATCTACAGTTGCGCGGCTATACTCAATTCCTACTCTTACGTCCACGTTCGTGCACCCTGGGCAACGTGAGCAACCCATGTGCGAGATGCGGTAACCAACCCGTGTGGAGCCTTGGGTCACGGCTAATAGAGAGGGAGCTTTATTGGAGCCACTCCGACATATTCGGTTTAAGGGTTCACTAAAGTCTGCAGCGTCTGTTTACCAGGAGGTGTGGCTGCAAGCGGGCGTCTGTCTTGAAGCAAGCGGCAATGGGTTATGCGTTGGGTTTGGGACCTACCATGTAAAATGCAAGTCCAATGAAAAGAACGAAACAGCCTCGGATAATGACCTCCCCACACGTTGACGACCCACGCAAACGAATCAAGGACTACGATGTACGGATATGCACCTGGAATGTCCGGACCCTTTATAGGGAAGGTGCCTCTATCCAACTGCTGGATGTCCTAAATAAGTATAAGGCTGACATCATTGCAGTCCAGGAAATGCGATGGACGGGGCATGGATGCAAAAAATATGCATCGTGCGACGTTTACTACAGCTGCCATGAGACGGCGAACAAATTTGGTGTTGGATTTGTGGTTGGGCGGAGACTGCGAGATCTTGTCTCCAGGTTCACCCCCATCAGTGAACGCTTGGAGGAAGCATACGAGCGCTGCCTCCGCCACGATGTAAAAATTGTGATTGGCGATTTTAACGCTAAGGTGGACAAAGAAGGCATTTTTGGTCCAACAGTTCGTTCAGCCTTCATAAAAATGAAATGAAGAACGCTCATCAAGTAACGCAACGAAAGTTCGACGTCGAAAAGCTGCAATCGCAACAGACAGCTGAGAATTTTCAATCTCGACTCTCGATCCAGCTAAGGCAAGCAACTTCTCATCGCCCCGACATTAACGAGCAATGGGATAACATCTCCCAATCTCTTCGCACCGCTGCGGAGGAAGTGGTTGGTTACTACCAGCCTCGCAGAAATAATTGGTACGATGACGAATGCCGCGTCGCTGCTGCAGAGAAATACGCAGCATACAAAGCCACCCTGCAACAATTGAGCGATACCCGGAGAGAAGGAGGGAATAGAGACGTCTTTTCAAGAGCAAGAACGAGAGGCGAAAAGGCGTGAGTGCGAAGAGCTTGGATGCTAGCAAGCAGGAATGCGGCCAGAAAATTCTATCAGAAAATAAGGCAGCAAACAAGTGGTTTCAAGACCGGGGCTGGTTCCTGCAAAGAAGAGTATGGAAATCTGGTGACGGACGTATAGAGCACACTTGAGGTATGGAGGGACCACTTCTCAACGCTACTGAATGCGAACTCTGGTGAGGAGTTTGAAGAAGAGGAGCCCAGAACAATCTTTAGGGATGAACAACAAATCCCTCCACTCGACCAAGGCGAGGTGAGAACAGCACTTAGGCGGCTAAAGAATAACAAAGCGCCTGGGGCAGACGGTATACCGGCTGAGCTTTTCAAAGCCGGCGGCGAAGAGCTGGTAGGAAGCATGTTCCAGCTGTTAAGCACAATTTGGTCTGACGAGTACATGCCAGAAGATTGGAACCTTAGTGTTCTTTGCCTAATCCATAAGAAGGGTGATCCTGCTGTTTGCGCCAACTGCCGTGGGATAAGCCTTCTAAATATCGCATATAAGGTTCTATCGACGATACTGTGTGAAAGACTGAAGCCATATATGAACCAGCTGATTGGACCTTATCAGTGTGGTTTTAGGCCTGGTAAATCCACCATCGACCAGATATTCACAGAACGTCAAATCCTGGAAAAGACCTTAGATAAGCAAATCGACATACACCACCTTTTTGTCGACTTCAAAGCCGCTTTTGATAGCACGAATATAAGCTGCCTGTACGACGCCATGTCTAAATTTGGGATCCCCGCAAAACTTATACGGCTATGTAGAGTGACGTTGAGCACAACATTTAGCTCCGTCAAAGTTGGGAAGAACCTCTTCCAGCCGTTTGAGACCAAACGAGGTTTTAGACAAGATGACTCACTTTCGTGCAATTTCCTTAACGTAATGCTGGAAACTGTAATAAGAGCTGCCAATCTAAATCGCAGTGGTACTATATATAACAAAAGTACGATGCTGCTTGCGTATGCGGATGATATTGACATCGTTGGCCTTAACAACAGGGCCGTCAGTGCAACATTTTCCAGTCTAGAAAAGGAAGCAAAAGAGGATGGTCTAGTAGTGAATGAGGACAAAACAAAGTACCTTGTGGCAACAAACAAAAAATCCTCGCGTATTGGGACCCACGTCACTGTTGGCAGCTACAATTTTGAAGTAGTCAAGGATTTTGTATACCTTGGATCCAGCATAAACACCACCAATAATGTCAGCCTTGAAATCAAACGAAAAATAACACTTGCCAACAGATGCTACTTTGGGCTCGGTAGGCAGTTAAAAAGCAGAGCCCTTTCTCGACGAACGAAAATCTCGCTCTACAAATCTCTCATCGTGCCCGTCCTTGCATATGGCGCAGAAACATGGACGATGTTGACCAGCGATGAGCAAGCTTTGGGGGCTTTCGAGAGAAATGTTCTTCGCAAGATTTATGGCCCTGTTCGCGAAAGCGACGGGTACCGAAGAAGATGGAATGACGAGCTGTATGAGCTGTATAATGATGTGGACATAGTCAAGCGCATACAAATTCAACGATTGCGATGGCCTGGCCATGTCGTTCGCATGGATGATGATGCTCCAGTGAAAAGTCCTTCGAAACGGCACGCATGGGTGGGCAACGACGGCAAGGGCGCCCAAGAACACACTGGAAGGACCAAGTGCAGAAGGAGCTGTCTACGCTTGGTATGAGTAATTGGCGTAACCTCGCGAAGAAGAGAGGGAACTGGCGAAGCTTTTTGATCTCGACCCAAACCGACGAACGGTTGTAGCGCCATAAAAGAAGAAGAAGTTTAGCAGTGAGTTTGTGAATGACCGTAGTTAATATACGTATGTTTGTTTGTGGGGCTGTTGTAAGCAATTGAATTTATCTAGTTCTTCGCGAGCTATGATGGGGGGTAAAGAATTTTAGTATGTAATTATTCAATGCTTATATCGTTTACTGTGTATGTTTATATATATGTTATATGCTAGTGGGTGCAAACAACGGGAGCTATAATGCTAATATGCTTTAGTATTTTTTTTAGTTCTGAGTATATTTTTATTTCAGTTTTTAATATTTGATGTTAGGGTGTGTGTATGTATATTAATATATGTAGATATGTTTTATGTTGAGCGCACAGAAGATTGAGATACTTTGTTGTGACTAAGCGTTATTTAAATACTTTTGTTAATATTGTCTTGCTGCTTAATTTTTGTAAGTTGTTAATATTATGCTTTGTGCTTATTTGTATAAGCAATCCTGCTTATGTTTGTTATGCAAACAGAAGGGGTATTGCAGAAATATTTGCAAGTTTTTACTTGAAATTGTAAGTGACGGGAGGGGCGGGGCTTGATTCTGTGTGTAATACACGAATTAAGTATAAGCACATAAGCGGGGTTAATATTATTTTGTATTAGTTCTATGAAGCTTTAGTTTTTTAAGCGAACTGTATTTTAGTTGCGGCATTAAAATGTTAAATTTTTGTATATTAAGATATGTGGGGTTTAGGGGGGGTTAGTGGACTGTATTAATTTTTTGTACTTGGCTACTTATAGCTGGATACTAGCTAACGCCTTATTGGGGGTAAATTTTCGAAATTTACAAATAGTTCGCTTTTAAATTTTTAGTAATTATATATGTAAAGTGGATAGATACAACTCACTTTGATTGCTTCAAGGGATTTTTGGGGGGCGGATTTATTTGGCCAATGTATGTATGTATGTATGTTTATACACGTATGAGTTGCCCTTTTATTTTCCTTCCTTTTTCCCTCGTTGAATTTGTCTTCCTCCTTTCTTTCCTGCGCTCCTGATATTGTATCTCCTTATCTTGTAGTGACTGTGTTGTTTTATTCTTCTTTTTCGCGCATTATGAGTTTGCTGTGTTTTTTCGCGCCCGAAAGAATATTTATGTGTTGTTTGTATTAATTGAATGTTGTTTTTGTTTTGTCTACTAATATTGTATTAAGCACCGTTCTTTTTTTTTTTTTTTTTTGTCACTGTTTGCAACTTTTGGCTTATACAAATTTAGCCTTTTTTTTTGATTAATTTCATATTTTCAAAGGTGCCTTTCTTTTTGGACCAGTCTGCGTTACTCACTGCACTTATTTGCTGGAACCATTCACCACTTTTTATTTACAATAAAAGGAAATGAAATTAAGGTTTAAATTCACAAGCTTTATTAAAATTTAAGATTATGATCGGGGGGACACGTCCGTTCGCTTTTATGTTTCGCAAAATTGTCGTCATATGTTTACATGTATATTTGTGTGTGGGTCTGATATAATGTAAGTGTGAAATGTATAAGTGTAATAGTGTTTTTGTGTCAGCGAGCAACCGCGTTGCCAAGCGGCCGTTCGCTTTTATGTTTCGCAAAATTGCCGTCATATGTTTACATGTATATTTGTGTGTGGGTCTGATATAATGTAAGTGTGAAATGTATAAGTGCAATAGTGTTTTGTCAGCGAGCAACCGCGTTGCCAAGCGGCTCATTGAGCCATCTTCTCTTCACAACTTACTTCAATCAATTGCGGCTGTACTGCCGCTATTTCTACTTGACTGTGTAGTTGTTGTTTGTACAATTTCTATTTTGTTAGAATTTGTTTGTATAAGGCTGGCTCTTCCTTTTACACATTTTATTTGTTATTGTTTGGCCATATAACTATTTATTTTAAATATTTTTGAGCTTTAAGGCCGATTGGTTTATTGGAAAATTATTAGGAAAAAACAACAATACTCAAAGCGGTAGAAGTTATAGTACTATTTCGGAAATCACCACACTTCCTCATCAGACTTCTTTCTTCTTGGCTTCTGCGGGATTCAAACCCGCAACAACATGCGCAATACTAAAGCCGGCAGCTAAACGCATTCAGCTAAGCTTACGCTGTGTGAGCTGTTGTTATTTTTCCTGCTTTCCCTTTTTTCATTTAAATGCGTACTATTATTTTCTTTTATTTCAACATTTAGTTTAGTTTTAATTTCTATTGTTTTTTCAGTTATTTAATATTTTAAGGCTTTAAGTCTTCAAAAAATTATAAATATAAGTTAAATCTTAGTAAAATATTACTCCTTTAGAATTGCAGTCTAATTTCATTGTTGACTATAAAGCCTAATTTTAATTTCATTGATTAAAAAGAATTAATTCTTATATATACATAGATTTACAGTCTATCGCCTAAATTTCAGCCATTTAATAGCAACAATGGTTATTCTCAACAAATCATAAGGATATTGGTACTTTATATTTTATTTGCGGAGCTTGAGCAGGTATAGTAGGAACTTCTTTAAGAATTCTTATTCAAGTTGAATTAGGTCACCCAGAAGCTTTAATTGGTGATGATCAAATTTATAACGTAATTGTAACACCTCATGCATTTGTCATAATTTTTTTATAGTAATACTTTTTATAATTGAAGGATTTGGTCTTTTCTTACGCTTTGACAGTTTCCTGCAAAAGAACAAGAAAATAACTGTAAATTGGTTTGTAAAACTTTTAGCGTGTTCTGATTGTAACGGCAAAATCTACCCGGTTGGCGTTTCACATACATTATTCTTTATATAAAGTAAGCTTGGGTCATGGAAGGGCTGTGTTATCCTTTTTAGTAGTCAACAATCTGCTTGAAGGCAACCTGCTAAGGCACAGCTTGATTCACAACACAATTGTGGACCTATCGCAATCTCCAGTGTGTTCTGATGTGTACGCAGGAACTGCCATCGAGGTTAGGGAGTAGCTATCGTATTCTTATGTGAACGACAGCGTGCGTCCAAAACTGTTATTGGCTATCGCATGATCGCAAAATATGTTAACCCATAGGCTTTTGTGGTGGTGAAATCCGACCTAGGAGTTTAGGAACTCGGATTCACCTAGCCAATTAGATAGCGAAAGGATGTCCAGTGCTATGAATTATGAATGTGGATGTGCCAAAGGTTTTTGCATTAATAAAATGTATATGCGTATATCGAAGATTTCACTTTTTATTTCCTGTGTTGTAATTTCATTAAATACCTGAGGTCGTTTGGAGTCACAGGATACTTTAAAGTAATATTATTTCCGTATAGTCCGCAAGGGTTGACAGGAGAGGACGTAGCTACTTATGGTCTAAGCCGGAGGTTCCTCGGGGTTACAGGACTTAGCCGTGTTCGTTAACCTGGCCATATGTACCTTTTTAACATACTTATTTGATTGACCTCTTCTAGGAAGAGGAGCTTTTTAACTCAGGAGTGCCCCGTGGGGATCACAGAGCTAAGCTAATATTATAAACCGCAGGGTTCTGATGAACCGCGTTTTCAAAATATTTTGTTATGCGGATGTACAAGCCATTATTTATAGTTTTTTATTTTAATTTATTCTTCTTTTTTTTATTCACTTACACTTTGTCATAACCACTTTATCACTAGCATTTTCGAACACTTTTAACAATAAGTCGGTAAGGACTCCCACAATTAAGGAGACCCATCCCGGAGGAGCTCTACGCATGTGGGCTCGTAAAAAATTAAAGTTAGGAGCCGCCCTGCGGCCCCTGGATGTTCCTGTGAAATAAAACAATCTAAATTAGTTAGTTATCGGTATATTTACGATTCCAGAGCTCTTTTGGAAAAATGAATACAAAAATATTATTAATGCTAACACTTAGTATCTAAACAACATGAATTAAATGGATAATTGCTGACCCTGCGCTTCCCACGAATTGCATATTGCATTTCGCCTAAAAATCAATTACGTTGCAGGTCGATAACCTGCATTGGCTATGCGCGTGTTTGTGGTTAACTTAAATATATAACTCTTTTTATATTCATATATATCTATATTAAAGTTGTTCTTTTACCTTTTCGAAATATCTATATTGGCATTTAATATTATCTATTTAATAATTTAATTTAAGTTAATATTTACTTATTTTAATTATTTAAAAATAAATTAAATACATAATTAAATCAAATATTTAAACCATTAAAAAATAATAGAAAAAAAATAGGGGAAATATTGACGATGTAATTGAGTTTTAGACACATTCTCTATTTAACCTTTTGGTTGAAAACCACTTATTTCATTTTGAATAGTTTCTCTATTTACGTTTTTGGTTGAAAATCGCTTATTTCACTTTTTAAATTAATGAATTGCTTGATAAAAGGGTTACCTTGATAGGGTAAATAATGTTTGGTTTTCGAAAGAATTTTCGTCATCCCTTGTCAAGTTTGGTTTTAAGACAAACCGATTTCGGCGTTGTGCCATCTTCAGTGTCACTCTTCGTTCTGGATAATTTCATTTTTTCCTGCGTGTTTATAGTTACGTTCCGGTGGAATCCATTGTCTATGTTCGTGTAGGTCAGGTCAGTTGTGGGTCAGTGTATTACTTTGTTTATTTCAGGTACCACTCAGGTACTTGAACCTGTTGTTAAGCCGTTATGTTTTGGTTTGTGCCTACAGGTAGATAAAAATCGGTAATTTTTCCTTTTTTGGATTTTGTGTCTTCGATATTTGTTGTGTATTGTTTGTTTGTTGTTTCGACGGTTATTTCCAGGCTTTTGTTTTTTCGTCCGTATAGTAATTTCAACGGTTCGAATATTACGTCTGATCCGGTGTTTACTTGCTCGTTTATTATTTTGCCATTGAAGTTTTTTTGTTTGTATATTTCCATGTTTTCCAGTATATTGAGACGACGGCCTTTATGTTGTACGTGAAAGACCTTAGCAGTTTTGTCAGTTTGTGTCGGTGTACATTTTTGGTTAAACATGTGTTTTGCGAAATTTGACTCTGTTGTTGTTTTTGGTTTCAGAGTCTTTTTATTGTAGTCCCTTATGTGTTCCCGGATTCCTTTTCGCAATAAAGTAATAATATATAAAATTACATTCATTAATAGTAGTCCATAATTTAGATACATTTAATAGAATTAAACTATTTCTAAAAGTATCAATAAAGCTACTGGTTTCATACCCCAAAGAAAAGCATTATTTCTTTTTATTTATAATAATTTAGCTAAAATTATATTATTTTTAGTTTTAATTTTAGAAACAATAATAACAGTTTCATCTAATTATTGATTAGGTGATTGAATAGGCTTAGAAATTAATTTATTATCTTTTATCCCCCTAATAAGAGATAATAATTAAATATCAACAGAAGCATCTTTGAAGTATATTTTAACTCAGGCATTAGCTTCAGTTGTTTTATTATTTGCTATCATTATTTTATATTTAAATTATTCCAAAAGAATTTAACATAACCTAATTTTAAATAATATAATTATTTATTCTTCTTCATTAATAAAAAGAGGAGCAGCTCCATTTCATTTTTGATTTCCAAATGTAATAGAAGGATTATCATGAATAAATGGACTAATTTTAATAACATGACAAAAAATTGTTCCTCTTATATTAATTACTTATATCCCACAAGATAATTTATCAATTTTTTTATTATTATTTCAGTTATTATCGGTTAATTAGGAGGGCTAAATCAAACATCTTTAGGAAAACTAATAACATTCGCAACAATTAATCATTTAGGTTGAATACTAGCAGCTATACAAACGAATGAATTACGATGAATAACTAATTTTTATATTTATACATTTTTACCTTTTAGAATAACATTGATATTTAATAATTTTAAAATTTATCATATTAATCAACTATTCAACATATTTTTAAATTCAAAAATTTTAAAATTTATACAATTTTTTATTTTCTATCATTAGGAGGACTTCCTCCATTTATTGGATTTTTACCAAAATGATTAGTAATTCAATTATTAATTTTCAATAATCAATATATTTTAATATCAATTATAACTGTAATAACATTAATAACTTTGTTTGTTTTTACGATTATGTTTTGCAGCTTTTATACTAAAATTTTATGAAAGTAATTGAAATAATATTTTACAAATTAATAATTTTTCATTTAAATGCATATCTACTATTATTTTCTTTTATTTCAACATTTAGTTTAGTTTTAATTTCTATTGTTTATTCAAGTATTTACTATTTTAAGGCTTTAAAACTGATTAGTTCCTTTAATATTAGGAGCTTCAGATATAGGATTTCCTTGAAAAAATAATGTAAGTTTTTGAATATTGCCTCCATCTTTAACATTACACTGTGTAACACTGAAAATGAACTTTGAAAGAGACCTAGCCTAGGCGTTAGGCCTTATAAAACTTAGAAAAACTGTATACTTGAAATTTGCGAAACACCCCCAAAATCTCATTTTAGGGCCAAAAAACTGTTTTTGAGGTCATTCGCTAGTCAATCATCAATATCTTTGCGAATTTTCATCCGATTCAAAAGTTGTTTATATATTTTGAAAGGTGACAAATCACTATTTAATGGCGTATAACTCATCAAAATCAAACGAGAACTGACGAAGCTACAGAGAAAAAAAATCGTAACTTAATAAAAAAAAATTTATTTTGAAACTTTGACTACGATTTTACGATAGTCTTAATTCAGAAAGGTACCTATCAAAGACAATATTATTAAAGTGAATTCAGTACTGCGTCGATTAAGCTATTTCAAGCGAAAATCGGTTGGAAATTGACAGAGTTATTACTATTTAAATTATTTTAGATGATGACCATATTTAAAAATTCATACATTTTGATTATCTTTCAACTTCAAATTTTTATTGTGACTGAAAATAAAAAAAAAGATGTGAGTATTTGAACTCAAGGCAGATGTGTAAACTGTTCAATTTGCAGTATTTAGAAATATTAACCCCTATATAATACTTTACAATCTCGTTAATAATGGTTGTATCTTTAAAGGTATCATGGGCATTCAAGGGTTAAGTCAATCATACATATTTATCTTGTTTAATTTTTAAAATTTAATTTATTTTATTATTTATGTTGCAATAGTTAAAATAGGCTTATGATAGCTAAAATAAGAAACGTACACCTTTGATTCAATACTGGTACGTAGTCTGGAAAAAACGGCCAGCAGGCATATGTAGCTTTAAGGTCGTTTTTAAACCACAATCTATCACACACAGCGCATGCGTATCCAAAGTCGTTGTCGATCATTTTTAATTTAAATTGTTTATGGGCATTAACATGGTTAAGATAATGCTCATATTGCAATTCAATGTTTTGGTGATTTGGTTGTTGTTGCTGTTGTAAATGTTGTTGTTGCTGCTGTAAATGTCCACGTAGCCTATTAATTTCTTTTTGGCGTTGACGTTCTCGGTAGGCACGTTGATATCCAGCGTTTCTGGATCTTCTTAATGATTGCGATGTTCTCTACAATAATAATTAATATTAGTATTTGACCTGTAATTTATTTAGAAACATGAATATTACCTGCATTTCGGTTATATACCTCCAGTTTAAACGTTTAATTTATTGTTTTAAAGAACACCAATCAGCTGAGTTGTAGAAACACAAAGCGATCAGCTGTTCAAAAGTAGTACCAACGCAAAGCGAATAAGGGAATTTCAATCAAAATTTAGAGAACACGCTGTGCTCTAATTCACTCAGCAAAGAACGTAGATAATGTACGTTCTTTGCACACAGTTTGTAAAAATTTGCGCCTAATTGCATGCAACTCAAAGGTACAGGGTGCTCCCGATTAAATATAATTAATTTTGCTTTTTGTGTCAATACCAAAGAACGTAGATAATACCCAAGACAGACATGGGAGCTTATCTGCATTAACAGCCTTTATTGGCATTAACTCGTGCATTATTCTCTTCACTGCATTTCTATCTGGCAAAGCTGTCAAGTGGACAGGTGTATGTCCGGACAAATCAAACAGGTTTTTTGTTCCATCAAACCAAGAATGATAGAATACAAGATTGCGCAATCCCGTTGCGGATGAAATATCTTGAGTAATAATAAACAAAGAATAGGGGGAGAATAGTGGGAAGAGAATAATGAGCAATTTGCAATTTTTCAAGGAGAAATGATTTTTTTTGGTGCTTAAGTATAAAACTATGAATAATAGAAAGCATGCATCAAACAAAAATTTATTGAGTGGTACCGCTTCTGTTTCCGTGAAATTAAAATTAAAATCTCCACCCAAGATAAGTGAATGCCACTGAAAATTGTTTCCTAATTCCCGTGCACCAGCAAACCGATTAAACTGTGTCAATCTAAATTTAGAGAACACCCTATGCTTTAAGCCGCATAGTTTATAAAAATTATGCGCCTAATTGCATGCAACACAAAGATAATTGATTTTGCTTTCTGGGTCAATATAATACTAACACATACGTCAGACGGCACACGCATTTTCACACAGAGTCGTTCTTGACCAATCAAAAACGTCTTACTTTTTTTTATATGGAGCTTTTATGGTAGTATTAGCGTAAGAGATTTGCCCTACCGCGGCTATAGATGTTTACACATCAAAAATTAATCATTAATATGCTAAATAACTTTATAGCTAAAAATGTTTGCTTGATCTTCTGCGTTTATAAGACGAGTCATCTGTTTCACGTTTGAGTGACCAGCAGTAATTAGCTATCATCCTAACTTGGTTCTTTCCTGTAAACCGTTTTTCAATGTTGGAGATTTCTTGGTGAAATCTTTCACCTTGTTCGTCGCTGAATTGACCAAGATTATCCGGGAAAAATTCCAAATGAGAGTGCAAAAAGTGAATTTTTATAGACATGTTGCATCCCATTTCTAGATAAGCTTCCAAAAATTCATGGACCACCTCAACGTAATTTGAACTTCTCGTGTTTGAAACTCTTCCATGCTCTTTTCTCTACTGGGTTCAATTTTTTTATGAAGTCATCATCAGTCATAATCTTACGAATCTGCGGTCCAACGAAAACGCCTGTAATTCATGATCAAAATGTAAAAATAAATTAGGATGAATTCTTTTTGAAGAATTCTTGTTGGGAAATTTTTATAAGTACCTTCTTTAATCTTGGCGTCACTCAACTTGGGGAATACAAGTTTCAGGTGTAGAAAAGCCTCGCTGTTTTTTTCGAGTCGTTTAACAAACTGTTTCATGTACCCCAATTTTAAATGCAATGGCGGCAAAATTATATCATCAGGCTTAACTAATGCAATATTGAGAACATTATTTTTGCCAATTTGAAACTTTCTCGGTGGCCATATGTTACACTTGTAATGATTTTTGGCACGACTGTCCCATTCACAAAAGTAACAAGGATATTTAGTGTAGCCACCTTGCATTCCAAGTAGAATTGTCAGGACTTTAAGGTCCGAGACAACCTGCCAGCGAAATTTATTGTATTTAAGCAATCGTAGAATTTTTTCCATCGTTTGATAAGTCTCTTTCATATCAGTAGCGTATGCCACTGGAACTGATAGCAATTCATTTCTGTTGTGCAGCAATACTGCTTTCAGACCTACGATGTTAGTCAATTGAAAATGAATTGATAAATTGTATTCAAATTGAGTTCTCTCACACTCATAACACATTAAATACTTACTTTTGCAAGAACCGTCTAGAAATAATCGCCAATCTTGTGGACAGTGCACGTGATCAAGTGCAGCAAACAATTCATCCACATCAACGCAATAAACTAGTTTGTTATTGGTGTCATCAGCTTTGAAAATGTGTTCGAACGAAGATAGGTCTCTGTCTCGTGCAGACGTTACTTTAAAGTTACTGTCTACTATATTCCACTGCTTTAATCTGGAGGCCAGAATCTCTGTCTGTCTTATAGACAGATCCATATCCCGCACAAGATCACAATAATCGTGATTTGACACGAAATGACGTTCCGTTTCTACTGCTTTGGCTGGAAGGTACGGTTCGTCATTTACCTCATTAGAAGATTTGTGGCTTGAATCAGGAAATGTAGCTGGATTTTTGTCTTTAGTTCGCTGATCTTGTTTTCCTCTTGGAATCGGTTTCGATACAGTCAACACATTGGCATATTCTATGAGGTGGCGACTTTTATAGTGGTGACCAGTGATTTTTGTTTGGCAAAAGTAGCAATCCTCCGGCTTGTGATATATTTGATAATGCCAAGCCATAGGAGTCACAAACAACAGACGCTGGTCATCGCATTTACCGGTTTTCCATTGTTTTAATGTTGTACAGCACATCGAACAAATATATTCGGGTTCATACCAAGCACTTTCCACGTATGAGCAACTGAAAAAGAGGTTGAACGCTTCAACCACAGCTTTATTTGTTCTTAAATCGAACCGATATTTCTTATCAACAAATAGACCGCAGGCGTAACAAAATTTGTTGCGCCTATCACACATTTTACCACACTTATTACACAATATAATTGCGAAGCGGTCGCAAGGTTGAATTGACGGCGTAAATTTATTAGATGACCACTCAAAATTTTAGGAAATGAATGTGTTTAAAATAATTCCTCATACTTGCTATGTTTCTAGTAAAATAACGCAATGAAATGCGGTCAAAGTAGAAAAATTAAAAAAAAAAAAAAAGTTTTCGCAAGGTAAATTTATTTAATAGCAGAAAAAATGTAACAGCTTCGTCAATTTTTGTCCGATTTAATTGCATGAGCACTCAAAATTTTTTCAAACTAATTCCTCATACTTGATATATTTTTAGTAAAATACTGCAATAAAATGCGGTTAAAGTAGAAAAATTTGAAGAAAAAACAAATTTTCCAAGTTTACCCGATCAAAACTTACAACACGCTAGCTCAAAAAATAGATAATCCTTACCTTTCCAAAACATATTTCATATTGAAAATCGGTAAAGAAATGGCCAAGTAATGAAAAGATTAGCGCGTACACTTCCGAAGAACGGTTTTTTAACGGTAAAGCAAGATTTTGAGGGTGTTAAAAATTTTCCAAAAACCGTTTTGAGTTATATTCGACCAGGTGAACAATTTCCAATATGTCACTTTAAAAGTTCATTCAATTTTTTCCATTTTGTAACACTGTGTTATTATTAGTAAGAAGTATAGTTGAAAACGGGGCGGGAACAGGATGAATGTTTATCCACCTTTATCACCAGTTATTGCACATGGAAGTGCATCTGTTGATTTAGCTATTGTTTCTTCACATTTAGCAGGTATTTCTTCAATTTTAGGGGCAGTAAATTTTATTAAAACAGATATTAATATACTATCTACTTGTATTACATTTGATCGAATAACTTTATTTGTTTGATCTGCTGTATTTACAGCTTTGCTATTACTTTTATCTCTACCAGTTTTAGCCGGAGCTATGACTATATTATTAACAGATCGAAATCTAAATACATCATTTTTTGACCTTGCTGGAGGAGGGATCCTATTTTATACCAACATTTATTTTGATTTTTTGGACACCCAGAAGTTTATATTTTAATTTTACCAGGATTCGGAATAATTTTACATATTATTAGACAAGAATCAGTAAAAAAAAAAACAATTGGTTATTTAAGTATAATTTATGCAATATTTGCAAATGGTTTATTAGGATTTATTATATGAGCTCACCACATATTTACAGTAGGGATAGATGTGGATACTCGAACTTATTTTACTTCAGCTACAATAATTATTGCGGTACCAACAGGAATTTAAACTTTTAGTGGACTTGCATGGAACTCAATTAAATCATTATCCTGCTAAATTATGAGCTTTAGGGTTTGTATTCTTTATTTACAGTAGGAGGATTAACAGGAGTAATTTTAGCTAATTCATCAGTTGATATTATTCTTCATGATACTTATTATGTAGTATCTCATTTTCATTACGTTTTATCAATAGGAGCAGTATTTGCAATTATATCAGGGTTTATTCATTGATACCCTTTATTTACAGGATTAGTATTAAACCCCTAAATGATTAAATTGTCAATTTATTATTATATTTATTGGTGTAAATCTAACATTTTTTCTCCAAAATTTTTTAGGATTAGCAGGAATACCTCGACGTTATTCAGAATACCCAGATGGTTATACAAAATGAAATGTAATTTTCAACTATTGGATCTTTTATTTCATTATTAAGAATTTTATTTGTCTTATTTATTATTTAAGAAAGTTTTATTTTACAACGGCTGCGCCCGAGTTAGCGACGCCGAAAATAGCCTAAATAGATTTCACACTCAACCTAAACAAACAACAAAATTCCCGCATCATAAACACAACAGACAAAAGGAAAAACCGATAAGCATAATAAAACTATCTATGTTCTAGCCAGTAAGCAAACATTCGCATAAGTATAAATAGCAGTAAGATTGTAAAATGCAGCAGTAAGAAATTAGGAATAAAAAATGCCAACATTTAACTGTGCACTGCCAAAAGAAAAAACATAATATTTTACTCACTGCAATTGAACTGTTGTTAAATGGGGGCTTAACCGTTCTTTTCGTTTGAACTGAACCTGCCATATCCTGACATAAAGGGATACAACTAAAATCCACGTTCCTGAAGAAGGAAAAAAAATAAGTTCCTGAAAAATTGAAAGCAGCACCGAAGAACATCGGAATCACGCTGGACTCTCATAAAAATAGACAAAAGCTGTTCAATTTGCGTCGTCCCTTATTAAACACTAACTTCGTGATGTCTGCACAGGTGATTGCAAGCCTCAAGATGCTTCCTAACTACATCTCTAACTGAGAACCAACCAAGAGTGGCTACCCTGGAGAACAGTCGGCCATCAAATGTGACGATTACGGATCAGCACGAGGACTCCAAACCAAACATAATCAACGAAATGCAGATTAACCTAGATATTTTCAAGGCATTGCCAGACTTCACGGGCAATATAAATCAAGACAGATCCTGGAGAAAACGTGCGTGGACACACATGGAGAACATAAAGGAATATGCCACAACCCCGACATATTATACCGCACTTTCGATATTGCATTCGAAAATTCAAGGAGAAGCAGCCGATATTTTAATCAACCACAACACGAAGTTTAACTTCTACTCGATCATAAATCGCCTCGACTACACGTATGCTGACCAGAGACCTTTTTACGTCTTATTGGACGAAATGAAAAGGATTACGCAAAACAAACTTACGCTAGCGGAATTTCATTGCGAAGTCAACAAGGCATTGAATCTTGCCTTAACAAAAATTTAAATGGACAGCTCAGGTGACCCATCAGAAATACAAAAGTATGCGAATCAAGAAGCCGTCATAACGTTTATTCTTGGCTTGAACAGCAAGTATACAAGCGGCACCCTCTACAGCCACAATCCAAAGGACTTAGAAACCGCCTACGCCATCGCAAGTACGATATACCACGACAACGAGAAATTGCAATTTCACGTTCCTCAGTACGAAGACTACAAGAAATACAATATGCAACATCAACCCTTTCAAAACAGAAGATACCGCGATGACCAGCGAAGATATAGACCAAACGTGCAAGTGCAATATACACAGAGTGAACCCACCCCACAGTGCCAACCAATGGACGTAGATTCCTCACGGCAATACAGAAGACCCACCAACTTCAACGCTGCACCTTTACAAAATAACTATAACCGTCAAATGCAAGGATTACCTCCAAATAACCCGATTCGAGGAGACCCACAAAAGAGGCACCAAAATCCTTCATCTCGCAACTGCAACGCACCAGAGAAGATTCAATGAGTAAATCAAACACACGAAAAAGAATTAAGCTCTCTTGCTCCACAACATAGCGGCGATGAACTACGATCGCCTGTTCCACAACAAAACGACGACTATGAATACAATACAGTCTTTGCTTTTTTAGACGAGTGAATGCATTGCCGTGTCTGCAACGCCACTGCAGCGATACAGGCAAAGCAGTTAATATCCTCATCGGCACTGGAGCAACAAACAATTACATAAGTACCAAATGTAATATCGGTGAGTCTATTCCAATCAAACCCATAAAAGTAAAAACTCTTCATGGTTTCTCAATAACAAAATAAAAAAAAAATAATATCAGTGTTAGCTAATTTCCTTACATTTTTTGAAACTGATGCATTAGAAGAATTTGATATGCTTTTAGGCGAACAGGGACTCAGAACAGTGAAAACAGAAATTAACCTTTTCGAGTACAAGCTCAGTTATAAGTATAGGGCCAAGAAGAAAGGGAAATTTTGCAAAAAATTAATTATACAGTAAACAATGAAAAATATAGATCTGAAATTGAAAAAATAATGCAACAAAATGCAGGTACTAACCCAATATTACCATTTACTACCACAGTACCAGCCACAATTCGGACGAAATCCGAAGATCCTATTTGGACAAAACAGTATCCGTATCCTATATCCGACAACGATTTTATTAACAAAGAAATAAACAAACTTTTAGAAAATGAAATAATCCAACCGAGTAAAAGTCCGTACAATTCACCCATTTGGACAGTTGCTAAAAATGGTACCGACGAACAAGGGAAACCTAAACGCAGAATGGTCGTATACTTTCAAAAGCTAAACGCTCAAACTATTACAGATAGATACCGCGTACTTGATGTAGCTATGACAATACACAATCTTGGTAATGCAAAAATATTTACAACTTTAGGTTTGGAATCTGGATTTCATCAGATTAAAGAATCTGACAGAGAGAAAACAGCTTTTAGTGTAAATGGAGCCAAATATGAATTTCTTCGCATGCCTTTTGGACTGAAAAATGCTCCGTAAATTTTTCGAAGGTGTATTAAGGATATCTTCAGACCATATATTGGAAAATTTGCGTATGTTTATATAGATGATGTTCTTATTTATACTTCTTCTCCAGAAGAGCATATCGAGGACATACGCATTATTACAAATGCACTTCATCAAGCTAACATGAAGATTTCCAATGAAAAGTCACACTTCTTTAAAGACTCAGAAGAATATTTGGGGCACATAATTAAATACAATAAAATCACCGTCGATCCCGTAAAAATACAAGCTATAAAATATTTTCCCACTCCTACATCACTGAAGGAGCTTAGATCTTTTCTAGGTCTCGCAAGCTATTATCGAAAATTCATAAAAAATTTTGCAGCCATTGTTAAACCACTTACCACGTTTCTCAGAGGAGACAACGGTGCCATATCAAAAAATCAAAGCGTAAAAATTAAAATCACATTAAATGAACCTGCAATAGCAGCATTAAGTAGAATAAAAGAAGAACTTCAAGCTCAGGTTGAACTTTTCCAACCAAATTTCAGCAAACCCTTTGAATTATCCACAGACGCAAGTAACTTTACAATAGGAGCTGTATTATCACAAAATAAAAAACCAATATCATTTATTTCACGAACACTTAGTCAAACCGAACAAAATTACTCTACAAATGAGAAAGAGTTACTCGCAATTGTGTGGTCCTTGCAGAAACTCCACTATGACATAGCAGACATAACTATATAAACCGCTCATCAATCTCTAATTTTTGCCATATCAGAAAAAACCCCAACACAAAATTAAAAAGATGGAACAATTTCATCGAAGAATATGGTGCTAAAATCACTTACAAACCTGGACATCAGAACGTTGTTGCCGATTCACTTCACCGCCAACAAATTAATAACACATCTAATTCTGATAATTCCCAACATTCAGCACAAAGCTCTCCTATACAAAAAATCAAACGTGCAAAACAACCATTAAATTGCTTTACAAATCAAATTATTATAAAACAAGCAGATGTAAACCCTGCCCAAATATCATCACAAAATATTTTTTATAACAGTAGACATACGCTTTTCTTTAACACTAAGACTGAGCTATTGGACATATTAAAAAATGTAATCAAACCAAAAGTAGTAAACGCTATACAAATAGACAAACAATTATTATTTTACGTCGAAAACGACATTACCAATACATTTCCCAATGTATCTATCGTTCTAACTCATAACATGGTTGACGACATAACCGCCATCGAGCAACAAAAACAAATCATAAATGACACACATAGACGTGCACAGAGAAACTACAAAAATAATGCACAGACAATTTCCCTAAAATATTACTGGCCAAACATACGTGACGCTTGTAAAAAAGAAGTACAAGACTGTGAAATCTGTCTCACAAACAAATACGAACGCCGACCAAACAAACAACCAATTAGTTCCGCACCAACGCCAAACAAAGTAGGCGAATACATACACTTAGACTTATTCTACATGAGCGATAACATATACATTAGCTCAACGGACAAATACTCAAAATTTTGCTACTTTAGACAAATACCTTCAAGAAAAGATACACACAAATACGTCGACGGGATTCTTTCACAAATATACCCAAACACTAAATTTTTAATGACTGATAACGACTTTTCGTTTACAAGCATATGTGCACAACAAATTTACAAACGACTACAAATAACGCACACAAAAACGCCAGCGTTACATTCGACTACAAACGGACAAGTCGAGCGTACGCACAGTACAATTTTTGAACTCGCGAAAGTTTTAGCTGACCAGAATAATTCAACTCCGGAAGATCAAATTTTCGAAGCTGTTCGGCAGTACAACAAAACCATACATTCCGTTACCAACGAGAAACCCGAGGACGTGTTTTTTAATCAAAGGGGGTATCCCGACATCCAAGAACGAATACAACAAAACCAAGAAAGAGTCTTACGTCACCATAATCGCAATCGAAAGCAGCTGAACTATAATCCAGGAGACGTTATATTTTCCAAGACGCACAGGCGTAATAAAAACGTAAGAAAATACGCGAAACACATTGTAAAAGAAGATAACGGAAAGACTGTAACGACTAATAAAGGACGGATTATTAATAAGGATAACATAAGAGTAAAGGCATGTACGGAATAATTTTCTTTTTACTTTTCCCTATCGCATCATGCGACAATATAATAGATTTAAGTAACAAAAAATATGTCCTCGTAGAAACTGACCCCGTATACATATATAAAAATAACTCTTTTCTATATCATATTTCAAACTTATCGAAAATACTTTCGCCCTATGAAAATATAATGAGATCTTCCTATAATTTAGAAGAACAGCCCGAAACAAAAATACTGATTAATAAAATTGAAACATTAAAAAATCAACTTATGCCAAATACATATCTATAGGCGCAAAAGATCTATTAACTTTCTTGGTTCTGTACTCAAATTTATAACTGGTACGTCAGATCATGACGACCTTATCGAAATAAAAACTTCAAATAATATGTTAATAGAAAATAATAACAAACACAAGAGCATTAATTCACAGTTTGAAAGAATTCTTGAAACACTCGAACCTAAAACAATAAGTGAGAATTTATTAATAGGAGAAATTTATAACGAATTACAAACAATGACTAATACTATTAATTTCGCGAAAAATAAAAATTTTTACTCCGGCACACTTAATTTGAACGATGTGCATGAATTAATAAACCATGAGGAGCTGGATCTTCCACTAATCAATATATTGGAATATTCTGATATCCATATTTGTTATTTAGAACAGGCTATAATTACAATTTACAAATACCCAATACTCGAAACTAAATGTAGAGTATTTAATGTATACCCTTTAGCTCATAAGCAGGGTAAAATTATTCTAGATCGTAAGATAGCAAAATGCAATAATTATCAAAGCGTTTCAAAATGCAAAAATTTTTTCAGCAATTTTATTTGTAAATCAGAATCCTCTGATAACTGCACTATCAAAATACTAAATGATAAACCAGCTCAATGTGAAATAACTCACGAAAATAGCGCTGCACTCCAAATCCAAGAAAACGGTCACATCCTGACAGATTATGAGCACTCTTGGAATAATATGCCTATATCTGGCCCTAAATTAATTAATTTCTCAGAATCCACAAACATTGATGGAATTAAATATTACAACCATTAACAACAACAAGTGAAAGAAATCATACACAAACAGCACAACGAAAAACTCGAAGTACTCCGTATTCTTTCCTCAAAATCAAGCTACAAGTTCAGTAACATACAAGAACTTTCAACGTTTTTAATTCCTGTCGAAGAAAATCCAGAGCAGTACACATTAATAATCATAATAGCATTTCTTACCTTCGTAGCAACTATTTACGGTTTAGTTCACCACTGCAAATATTGCCAAAATGTTAGAATGCTCAACAGACAAAGGCAAATTGATGGCTTATTTGAGATCGAAATGAACCGTCTACAACAACAGCAATTAGCAGCAAAGTAGCGAGGACGCTTTATTTTAAGAAGGAGGGGAGTTAGCGACGCCGAAAATAGCCTAAATAAATTTCACACTTAATCTAAACAAACAACCAAATTCCCGCATCATAAACACAACAGACACAATTCCATAAGGAAAAACCGATAAGCATAATAAAACTATCTATGTTCTACCAAGTAAGCAAACATTCGCATAAGTATAAATTTCACACTTAACCTAAACAAACAATAAAACATAAACACATCAGACAAAATTCCATAAGGAAAACCCGATATGCATAATAAAACTATCTATGTTCTAGCAAGTAAGCAAACATTCGCATAAGTATAAATAGCAGTAAGATTGTAAATTGCAGCAGTAAGAAATTAGGAATAAAAATGGCAACACTTAACTGTGCACTGCCAAAAGAAAAAACCTATTGTTTGGCCATTTCACTATTTTATTTTAAATATTTTTGAGCTTTAAGGCCGATTGGTTTATTGGAAATTATTAGGAAAAAAAGCTCAAAAATATTAAAAATAAAATAGTGAAATGGCCAAACAATAACTAATAAAATGTATAAAAAGGAAGAGCCAGCCTTATACAAACAAATTCTAACAAAATAGAAATTGTACAAACAACAACTACACAGTCAAGTAGAAATAGCGGCAGTACAGCCGCACTTAATTGAAGTAAGTTGTGAAGGGAAAGCAGGAAAAATATCAACAGCTCACACTGCGTAAGCTTAGCTGAATGCGTTTAGCTGCCGGCTTAAGTATTGCGCATGTTGTTGCGGGTTCGACTCCCGCAGAAGCCAAGAAGAAAGAAGTCTGATGAGGAAGTGTGGTGATTTCCGAAATAGTACTATAACTTCTACCGCTTTGAGTATTGTTGTTTTTTTCCTAATAATTTCCAATAAACCAATCGGCCTTAAAGCTCAAAAAATATTTAAAATAAAAACCCTAATCTTTTACTCACTACAATTGAACTGTAGTAAACTCCCGCGTGAAAATTGGGAATGGCATGATATTTGTATTGCGTTGTTGTCGAGGATATCCTTATTCACGATAATAATAAAATGGAATAGTTAAATTGGCAATCGATCTTTTTTTATTGACTTTTTAAATCACTGATCAATGATGTAACAACATTTCATAAATATATTATCTGCATAATACTATTTCGTATATCGTTACACTATCCTTATTGAAATAAAATAATCATAACTATTATTTTCCATAGACTTATATTTCATTGTAATGCAGTTTGGTAAACAACGTTATTTGTTGTATTATTCTTAGCATAAATATATAAATTTCCTTGGTTGCCCACCCTTGAGCAAGCGACGTATAACTGACCGTGCGAAAAGCATGTAGGTTCCAAATAGATTCCTGCAACGTTCAGTGACTGCCCTTGTCATTTGTTAATGGTCATTGCAAAAGCTAGGCGAACCGGATACTGAAGTCTTTTAAATTGAAAGGAATGCGAGGTATGAAGACATTTTCACCTGCCGATGTGCCAGACAAACTCGTTGCTTCAATGATGTTATAATGTACATTTTTGACGGTCAGTCGAGTTCCATTGCACAATTAAGGTGGTCTCAAATTTCTTAACATTATTATTGCTGATCCAACTTTCAGAAATAACTGATGAGACGGCATTCCTGACAGTTCCAGCGAATTCAGAAACTCAACAGGGTAGTTGACAGCTTGTTCTTTATCAATAACGGTGTCAATGAACTTGTACGTTGCCACAGTGCCTGGTAACTCATGTGCACAATCACAAACTTGAACAAAATACGATCACGAATCGATATGTGAGGGGTCATGTAAATTGGCACCTCTTACCTATAACTAAAAAGGGCTCCGTTAGGACCTTCTACGTGAATAAACGAATTACTGTGTAAAAAAAAGTGGTTCCGACGTTATGCGCGGACATAACGAAAAAGCGTTTCATTTTAATATATATAGATTAATGACACCATGAGCTTCTCTTGGCCTTCAATATAGTACCTCCCCTCTTAATTGTACAAATCGAAATTTGAAATAATCTGAACTAAGCTTCCTGCTATTGTATTATTATTTATTGCATTCCCATCACTTCGTTTATTATATTTATTAGATGAAATTAACGAATCCTCAGTAACTTTAAAAGCTATTGGTCACCAATGAAATTGAAGTTATGGATATTCACATTTTTTAAATATTGAACTTGATTCATATATAATTCCAACAAATGAATTAAATACTGATGGATTTCGATAATTAGATGTTGGTAATCAAGTTATTTAACCTAAAAATTCACAGATTCGTATTTGAGTAAAAGCTGCAGATATAATTCATTCTTGAACAATTCCATCTCTTGGAGTAAAAGTTGATTGAACACCTGGTCGATTAAATCAAAAAAATTTTTTAATCAATCGACCAGGATTATTTTTGTTCTTAGCTGCTCTATACTGTTTCCAGTTACAGTTTCAGCAATCCTAGTGTTTAGTAGCGCCGCTATCCACTTGCTTATAGTAAGCTGGATTCCTCTTTTCTCCAGTGCTTTGTCCATGCTTCCGTGAGAGGTGTTGAATGCCCCCTCGATGTCTAGGAAAGCGCAGAGCACAGATTCTCCACACTCAAAGGCCTCTTGGATCTCTCCTGTCAGAGCGTACAGCGCAGTATCCGTAGATATGCCTACCCTATACGCGTGCTGGTCAGGGTGCAGGGGGGCAAGCTTCAAGGTGTTGTGCCTTATATCGTGGTCGATGATTTTCTCCATTGCTTTGAACACAAAGGAGGTGAGACTTATCGGCCTGAATGATTTAGCTAGGGAGTAATCTTTCTTCACTTCCTTTGGGATGAAGATGATTTGGGCTCTGCGCCACACCTCTGGGATGTGAGCTAGTGCTAGACTGTCCCTGATTATTTTGATAAGGTGAGGGATGAGTAACTCCCCACCCTGCTTCAGCATAACCGGTCTGATGCCGTCTAAGCCAGGGCCCTTGTAAGGTTCAAAAAACCGATGGCCCAAACGACAGACCTCCAGGTGATCAGTCTTCTTGATTCTGACCAGTCTGTCGAAGGTCTCCTAAGCACCACAGCCCGAATGGCCGCCTCAGCATCCGGAAAATGCGCCCTAAGCAGGGCCAGCGATCTTTTTCTTTCTGATCCCGTGTACGTACCATCAGGTAGTTTTATTGCTGACCTGATATTTGGGCTTTCTTTGGCTAGGGCTTTGTGAAGCCTAGCGGCCACCGGAGTTGCCTCAATGCCTTCACAAAATAACCTAAAACTATCCCGCTTAGCTTTCCTCATTTCTTTGCTATACTTCGTTAGTTTGGCTGAGTACTCGTCCCAGTGCCCATCGCGTTTTGCTCTGTTGAAGAGCCGTCTCACTTGTTTTCTGAGCACCCCGAGCTCCCGAGACCACCATGGGGCTTGTGACCTCCCCATTGGTTTTGTCTCGGGACAGCTATGGTTAAATGCGTCAACCATGATCATTTAGATCGTTTACCCCAGCCTTTAACTCCATACAGCGACCTTTAATGTGCCTGGAAACCGCTCTATGCAGATTCAATCTTAAAACATCTCTATACCTATCCCAGTTTGCCCTTTTTGGGTTCCTGCCTCGGAAACCTGTTGGGACTTCCACCCCTAGCTCGAATCTGATAATCCTATGGTCCGATAGTGACGGCTCCGGTGAGACCCGCCATTGAGAGACCGCAGGAAAAGGCAGTCCCCAGCTGAGTGTGATGTCTAGTACCTCCTCTCTGACCCTTGTGACAAATGTAGGCTTATTACCAACATTATGTATACTTATATCTTCGCTAATGATGAATTCTAATAGTGACTCAGCCCTGCGGTTCGTGTCCTTGCTGCCCCACTCCTCGTTGTGTGCGTTTGCGTCGCAACCAATGATGAGGGGTAGCTTCTTACCTCTGCAGTAGTGCACCAGTGCTTGCGTCTCGCGGGTTGGGACATCGGAGTTGTCACCGGGAAAATAGGCCGAGGCCACTACCACCTCTAAGCGCTTTCCATTCACCGCTGACGTAGCTTGCACCGCAACTAAGTCGTGTGTCAGGCATTCTGTAATGCAGAAGTAGTTAATTTCCTTCTTCAGCACAACACACGTTCTGGGCTTCTCACAGGTGAGGTCCCAAATTACCTGGTTTTTGTTATGGTTGAGGCCCCTTACCTGGCCTCTGTAGGTCCACGGTTTCTGTATCATTAACACGCCCAGGTTCTCCGTGACAAACCTGCGATAGATCACCGCCGAGGCAGCTATCGCGTGGTGCAGGTTGACCTGGGCTACTGATATGTTCGACTTGCCTAGAGCTGCGGTTCGTCGAAGTCGGCAAAGTCGGAGAGCCCTGGACCGCCCTCACTTTGCACGTCAAGCTCTAGTCTTCTGAGGTCTATCCCTTCCAGAAGCTCCTGCGTTGAGGGTAAGCGCTACGCGGGCTTAGCTCTGCCACTTTAATCACCGGAGCTGTTGTCTGTTGCGGAGGGGGCGGCTGCAGGCTCGACCGCTCGGCCGCAGAAGCCGTCGGCGCTTGGGACCCGTCCGGGTCTGCCGCCACAGACACGCACCGTGAGCCTTGAGCCGCCGAAACCTTGCTGCCCGCCGCTTTGTACCTCCACGGCCTTACGGAGATAACGCTGTACCGGAAGTTCACGATGAAGCCGACCCTCCGTAGGCTCAAAGGACGCCTCGTCAATACATAGTTCCTGTGCGGAAGTGTACCCCGCAGAACGCCAGAGGCTGCGACCATTCCCGAGCAACTGCGAACATTATGGTGTCCTGGAGGCTGGTGAGATGTTCCGAGCTTAGGGCAGTCGGATAACTGAGTAATATAGTTAGTGTGCAAACCAGTATTTTTGTACAATTTAAAAGCTCGCGACTTTTTATTTTTACAATTTTTTAGTTCTTTAGTAAACCAAGGTTGTGATTGCTCCTTTTGTGCGCACACCCGTTTTGGAACAAACTTTTGAAATAAGCTAAATATAGTGTTATTAAAGTGCTGGACGCAGCGTTTAACATCATCTTTATACGTCGGCGATAATAATTTTGATAATTCTCGATCTAATTTCATAAAATTGGCTTTCGCGAAAATAAAACGAGCGTTTGAGCTACTTGATTTATCAATATTATTTCCAACATCATCAATAACTTCGTTATTTACCTCAATCGCAAGGTGATAAGGGTCATCTGGAATAACCAAGGGTTCGCACCTCTTCATAGAAGACTTAGATACATCATTAACAAAAACAAGATCCAGAATGGTTCCAAAATTGTTTGGAGTTAAATTGTGTCGCATTAATATCCAGGATAGGATAAGCGTCTGCCACGGTATACGCGTTCAAACGTTTGAAATCTACAACCAGCCTATACTGTTTTTCACCTGAGGGTTTAGGCTTTATGAAAGATTTATACGGGCTTTTCGTTGGCCGTATGATGCCTTCTTCGAGCAATTGCTTTCCCACAAATTTTTCTGTTTATTGTAATTCGTCCTGCTACTGTCTGCACCGAGAATGGTGGATCGACTGGTGTGGAATCAGTTGCTAGACTAGGTTTAATAAAGTTGTTGTTCGCCCCTGTGTCTATAAGAAATTTTAAGACATTATTACCGTTGGTTAGGCACGTCAGGTAGGGTATGCTTGAAAAAGGGGCACTGTTTCTCATTTGAAATAGGCTGGATGGCGCGATATAAATGCTTTCCTTTTGACCACTTCGTAATCAGAGAGTATGCTCTCGACGTAGTGAATCCACGATTTGTACTGGGAGGGGCTACCCTCAAAAATGTGCAGCTCCTTTACGCAGTCGGGGAGTCTGCCAATGTCCTTTAGATCCTGTTCCGATAGGGGTATTCGCACCACCACCGGCATCCTTTGCGGCCATAGGCTAGCCTGCTCTACGCTACCTAACCGTGCATCAATTGTAGTCAGATGTTGGTCTATAATTACATTATTTAACCCAATCCTCCCTAGCCTAGCATCTAGAGCTGCATTATTGTTCTCAATCGCACCAAGTCGTTCCTCAAGTCTCCTAATCTGCTCGAGCAGAGCATTAATACCGCCATTGAGTTCATTGACTTTCAAAGTTAAGGCGTCGATTTCAAGAAAAAATTTAAAAATTTAAAAATTTATTATTTTAATTAACAGTTTCTTAACAGATTAAAGGTACGGGATTGGCACTAATTTTTTTACTTTATAGCACTATACGATATTGATAATAAAATCAATATTTTATAAAAATTTTATGTTTCTTTTTTTTGTTTAATATATTTTCGGTTGATATTTGTTGGATCGATTTTCCTTCATCCCTTGTCAAGTTCGGTTTGAAGACAAACCGGTTTCGGCGTTGTGCCATCTTCAGTGTTAAATTTCATTCTGTACAGTTTAAGTCTGTTGTTCCGCATTTATTTCCTTTTTTTAGTCAATCAGGTATTGGTGCATAATCGTAAATGTTAACAAATGTTAAGTGTCCTGAATATAGGTACCTAAAGTCTCGCGCGGTTAGAGTCCAAAAATGTATATTTTATCTCGAATCTGCCTTTGCGGTAAGAACAGGTAGATAGTCAGTAATTTTAGTCCGTTTAGGTATTGCAGGTTTGTTTTGTATGTTGGTATCTGTCATTTTACCTACGTCTTTGTTTTGTTTTTTGTAAACAAGCCTTAATGGTGCAAACATCGCATCAGAGTTGCTGTTTATTTGTTCGTTTATTATCCTCCCATCAAATGTTTTTTGTTTATATATTTCCATGTTTTCAGGAGCATTTAGACGCCGTCCTTTTTGTTGTACGTGCAGTACCTTCACGGTTTTCTTAATGTTTGCTGGTGCATTTTGCGTTTACCAAATGGTTTGCAAAATAAAATTCAGGTATTGCCGTGGGTTTTCGGATCCTTTTGTTGTAGTCCCTTATGTGTTCACGGAATTTTGTTCTTACTTTGCGTCCTGTTTGTCCTATATACATAGCTATATTGACACTCACAGGTCAGTTTATACACGCCTTGTTTGTTCAATGGGTTTTCTTCATTCGTGCTGCTTTTAAGTATCCTTCCCAGGTTGTTTCCAGTTTTGAACGCCGTGTGGATATTATACTTTTTTTTGAACTGCATAAATTTTTCTGAATTTATCCACGAGCTCCTTTTTATATCCGTTTTTTTGCTATGTTGTATATTGTGTTTAGTTCCTTTCCGTATGCCTCTGGCGATAGAGGTATTCGTTCAAGTCTGTTTGTGAGTTGTCTTAAAGCGGCGTATTTGTGTTCTTGAGGATGATTTGATGTGTTTTGTATTATGATGTCTGTAGCTGTCGGTTTTCTGTAAATTTCGTAGACAAGTTTTTTGGCAATTTTATCTATCTTAATCGTCAGATCCAGGTAATTTATTGTTCCCTTCTATTCCATTTCCATCGTAAACATAATACATTCATGTTGTTTGTTCAGGTAATCCAGTATCTGCCCTTCATTGTCCTTGGTGATCACGCAGATAATGTCATTCACGTACCTTGCATTTTTGGTTGTTGATTGGAGTTACTGGTCTTTCCTTTTGCATTAATAAAATGTATATGCCAAATCGAAGATTTCACTTTTTATTTCCTTTGTTATAATTTCATTATATACCTGAGGTTCTTCGGGGTCACAGGATAATTTAAAGTAATGTTGTTCCTGTATCAGCCCGCAAGGGTTGACAGGAGAGGACGTAGCATTTTATGGTCTAAGCCGGAGCTTCCTCGCTAAGCTAAGGTAATATTATAAACCGCGGGGTTGTGAAGAACCGCAGTTTCAAAATATTTTTTATGCGGATGTACGAGCCATTATTTATAATTTTTTATTTATTTTTTTATTCTTCTTTTTTTTCACTTACACTTTGTCATAACCACTTTATCACTAGCACTTTTTAACACTTTCAACAATCACTCGGGAAGGACTCCCACTATTAAGGGGATCCATCCCGGAGGAGCTCTACAGCTAAGTAAGCTCCTCACAAGGACTTACATTTCAGTGGGTTCGTGCTCGGGCGGCACTTAACTTAATGGTATATTTACCATTCCAGCAAGAATGAATACAAAATCATATTAAAGCTAACACTAAGTGTCTAAACGACGTGAATTAAATGGATAATTGCTGTCGCTGCGCTTCCCACGAATTGCATTTTGCATTTCGCTAAAAAATCGATTACGTTGCAGGTCGATTACCTGCATTGGCTATGCGCGTGTTTGTGAAAGTTTTTATATTCATCTATATATCTATATTAAAGTTGTTCTGTTACCTTTTGGAAATATCTATATTGGCATTTAATATTAGTTATTTTATAATGTAATATTTTCTTATTTCAATTATTTAAAAATAAATTAAATATATAATTTAATCATATATTTAAACTAGGCCAGTTTATGGAAGATTTTTGTGAAAAACAACAACAGTTTTTTAATGGTAGAAATTACAGTACTATTTCGGAAATCACCACATTTCCTTATCAGACTAGCCGAGTTGGCTGTTGTGTTTATTTCACCTTCCTTAACTACAAACAAGAGGAATTGATCTGCCGCTATTTAACTTGTTTGTTTGAAAAGTTAAGCCAATAAAGCTACTGGTTTCTACCCCATTTAAAAAGGTTATAATCCTTTTCTTTTTATTTTTAATAATTCTGCTAAAATTATATTCTTTTTAATTTTAATTTAAGGAACAATAATTACAGTTTCATCTAATTCTTGATTAGGTGATTAAATAGGCTTAGAAATTAATTTATTATCATTTATTTCCCTAATAAGAGATGATAATTTAATATCAACAGAAGCATCTTTGAAGTATTTTTTTAATCAACAATTGGCTTCAGTTGTTTTATTATTTGCTATCATTATTTTATATTTAAATTATTTCCCAATAATTTAACATAACCTAATTTTAAATAATATAATTATTTATTCTTCTTTATTAATAAGAAGAGGAGCAGCTCCATTTCATTTTTGATTTCCAAATGTAATAGAAGGATTATCATGAATAAATGGATTAATTTTATTAACATGACAAAAAATTGTTCCTCTTATATTAATTTCTTATATCCCACAAAATAATTTATCAATTTTTGTTATTAATATTTCAATTATTATCGGTTAATTAGGAGGGCTTAATCAAACATCTTTACGAAAATTAATAGCATTCTCATCAATTAATCATTTAGGTTGAATACTAGCAGCTATACAAACGAATGAATTACGATGAATAACTTAGTTTTATTTTTATACATTTTTATCTTTTAGATTAACATTGATATTTAATAATTTTAAAATTTATCATATTAATCAATTATTCAACATATTTTTGAATCCAAAAATTTTTAAATTTATACTATTTTTAATTTACTATTATACGAAGGACTTCCTCCATTTATTGGATTTTTACCAAAGTGATTAGTAATTCAATTATTAATTTTCAGTAATCAATATATTTTAATATCAATTATAACTGTAATAACATTAATAACTTTATTGTTTTTTTACGATTATGTTTCGCAGCTATTATACTAAACTATTATGAAAGTAATTGAAATAATATTTTACAAATTAGTAATTTTTCATTTAAAAGCTTACTATTATTTTCTTTTATTTCAACATTTAATTTAGTTTAAATTTCTATTGTTTATTCAGTTATTTAATATTTTAAGGCTTTAAGTTAAAAAAACTAATAGTCTTCAAAAAATTATAAATATAAGTTAAATCTTTTAAGCCTTAGTAAAATATTACTACTTTAGAATTGCAGTCTAATGTCATTCTAGACTATAAAGCCTAATTTGAATTTCATAGATTAAAAATAATTAATTCTTATATATAGATTTACAGTCTATCGCCTAAATTTCAGCCATTTAATCGCAACAATGGTTATTCTCAACTAATCATAAGCATATTGGTACTTTATATATTATTATAATTTGAGGATTTGGAAACTGATTATTTCCTTTAATATTAGGAGCTCCAGATATTGAATAAACAAACAGTTTTTGATTATTGCCTCCATCTTTTACATTATTATTAATAAGAAGTATAGTTGAAAACGGGACGGGAACAGGATGAATGTTTATCCACCTTTATCATCAGTTATTGCACATGGAGGTGCATCTGTTGATTTAGATAGAAGTAACTTTTATTACAACAGTTATTAATACACGATTCGCCCCCGTCTTAAAACCTTCTGTAAGCCATCGAACTTTTTGAAAAAATTTTCGGGCGCTTTTCCTGTCGGCCAGCATCTCAAGATCTTCGCACTCACGCATTTCGGCCTCTCTCTTTTTCTCACGAAAAATGTGTCTGGCTATCTTCTTCAACTCACGATAACGCTCCCGCACAGCTCGCGTTGCGCCCGATCGTAGCATGGCCCTGTAGGCAGCGTCTTTACGTTCCGTAGCGGCGCGACTTTCCTCGTCATGCCAGTTGCTCCTTCGGGCTCGCTGAAATCCGATGGATTCTTCAGCGGCGGTATGTAGAAAGGGAGATATATGGTTCCACTGTTCGGAAATATCGTTCTGTTGATTATTGCTCTCTGAGAGCAGGAGTGCAAGTCGGGTGGCGAAGTGGGTGGCTGTCTGTTGCGATTGCAGCACTGAGGTGCGTGCGGATCTTAACTGCCACAAGAAAATGATCCGAGTCGATGTTGGCTCCTCGGATCGTGCGCTCATTTAGGACACTGGGAACTGGAAATTCTTTCATTTATCTATTGAACAAGAGGCTAATACGGCCTTGGCGGACATTATGTCTACTCAATATCTGGAATTTGAATCAATATAGCTTCAGAACAATTTAACAGCAGCCTTCGAGGTGAGCTGCCCAAAGAAGATCAAAAAATCTCAAAGGGATGTACCATGGTGGAACAGCAATCTCAGCAAACTTCGGGCAAAGGCTAGAAAGCTATTCAATAGGGCTAAACGGACTAGTGTTTGGTCCACTTACAAAACAGCCCTAACTGACAATAATAGGAAGCTAAGAGGGTCCAAAAGGGCCACATGGCGGAAGCACTGTAAGGGTATTTCCACCCTTACTGTTGCTCAGCGTCTACAAAAGGCACATAGACTTGAACATACGAATGACTTGTGCGTACTAAAGAAGCCCGACGGAACCTACACTACCGATCCAGAGGAGACCAATCGGCTTTTAATGGAAACCCACTTCCTGCTGTGACCCCTGTTACAGTGTGTGCCAACAAAAGGACAAGAGGCCTAGCGAGAAGAATTGTAAACTGTGACAGGTTACGTTGGGCCATATCAATTTTCAGTGCTTATAAATCCCCTGGTCCAGATGCTATCTATCAATGTCTGTTGCAGCATGGTTTTGAATCCATTTCTGGTACCCTTGTCTGGATACTGAGCGCGAGCTTACTTCTTGCCCCCATTCCCTCACCTTGGAAAGAGGTGAAAGTAGTGTTTATACCAAAGGCGTGGAAAAACGCGAATCAACTTCCAAAGGCATTTAGACCCATAAGCCTTAGTTCCTTTATGATAAATACCTTGGAAAAACTTATTGACTTTCACATCAGGGATACCTATCTAAAGATAAAACCACTCTGTGAAAGTCAACATGCATATCAAGCAGGGCAGTCTATCATTACAGCCATTTACGGCCTGACTGAAATAATTGAAAAGACCTTGGAGTACAAACAGATAGCCCTGTGTGCATTCCTTGATATATCAGGTGTTTTTGACAACACAAGTTATGAAGCAATCTCCGCAGGATTGGCAAGGAAGGATATCGCGATGCTTATAACCGACTAGGTTATAGTATGCTCAGATCCAGAACCATAATGGCTGAACTGGGAGGAAGCAGACTTTTAGTAACGGCCACGCGTGGCTGCCCTCAAGGGGGTGTTCTCTCACCCCTATTGTGGACACTGGTTGTCGATGAACTCCTAGAGAAGCTTAAAATGAATGGGTTCAACGCTTACGGTTATGCTGACGACCTTGTAATCTACGTTGTGGGCTGGGATGAAGGGACACTAAGCTCTAGGCTTCAATCTGCCCTAAATCTCACGCTCAAATGGTGCAATGAGAAAGTGTTGTCAATTAATCTAGCAAAGTCTACCATTGGTGCCTTCACTAAGAAAATGAAGGTGAATCTGAAAAGACAGTAAACTCAACTGGAACTCTCATCTCACAGAAATTACCAATAAAGCACCAAGAGCGTTTTATGCTTGTCAAAGACTGCACGGTAAAACCTGGGGAATCTCCCCGAAACTCACCTTCTGTTCATTTAACACGGTAATAAAGCCAATTATTACCTACTCAGCACTAGTATGGTGGCCTAAAGCCAAAATGGCGAGCTCCGGCGCTTCTCTCGGCAGGCTCCATCGCCTTGTATGTGTGACCATTACGGGGGCCATGCGCACATGTCCAACGGATGCGCTTGGCATCATCACAGGCATCCCACCTTTGGCTATATTCATTAAGAGGGAGGCCTGTCAGAGCGCTCTTATACTACCTAGTATTAGTTGTCTAAAAAGTGGTGACTTTAAGGGGCATTTGGGGGCTTACAACCACTCAGTGCTGACCCGATTGTCAAATTTAAAGACTCCATTTTGCTAAAGCTATCCTTCACCAAGACCTACAAAGTCATAATACTTGAAAGGGACACAAGTAAAGAGATGGTAAAAGTTATCAACAAAGGATCACAAGTGTGGTACACTGACGGATCCAAACTTATCGACGCGGGCACTGGGGCCAGGGTGTTCGGACCAAGATTTCAAAAAAGTGTCCCGATGGAGTTATACCCAACCATATTCCAGGCGGAAATTCACGCAATAGAGTTGTGCGCTCACGAAAGTCTTCACAGAAGGACCAATGGAGCCACAATCAACATTATGTCTGACAGCCAGCCAGCCCTTAGGGCCGTAGACTCCTTCAAGACGGAGTCAAAGCTGGTAGACTGCCGCAGAAAGGCACTGGACTCACTAGGAGCCAACAACACAGTCAATGTGTGGTGGGTTCCGGGTCATGAGGGCGTGGATGCCAATGAAATGGCGGACTTTCTTGCAAAAAAAGGGGCCCAACAGAGCTTTTACGGCCCTCAGCAGTTCTGCGGTCCCTCTAGAGGATACACTGCAGAAAATCTGAGAAAGTGGGAGGACTCAAGAATCACAGCCCAATGGAATTCAGCAAAGGGAAACAGACAATCTAAAAGGTTCATAAGTCCATCCCGTGGAGCCTCTCAAAAACTTCTTAATCTCAGCAGAGAGGGTCTTAGAACTCTCACCGGGTACTTGACAGGTCACTGCAGGCTCACATACCATCTTCATAAAATAGGACTCTCTGAGGTTGCAGACTGTAGGTTTTGTGGCCTAGATGCGGAGACTTCTGAACATATACTTTGTGAATGCCCAAGAATAAGCGGACTGAGGCTTATACACCTGGGGGAGCGATTATTATCTGCATCCAGATTATGGATCACTTCACCCTCCAAAGTGCTTAACTTCTTAAGTAGTCTAAGGATGGAGTAACAAAACTAAAAGGGTTAGCACAATAGATCTTGCTAGGTCGCAGCGCTACTATGCCCTAATAATAATAATAATAATAATAATAGGACACTGGAAGCATGCCTTCCGTCTATCACAACGTGATCGATTTGATTTCGTGTCTTACCATATGGAGACAGCCACGTAGCCTGGTGAATCTTCTTATGCTGCAACTTGGTTATACACACTACAATATTTCGGGCCCCGACGAAGTCGATCAGTCGCAATCCGTTATCGGACGTTTCGTCGTGGATACTGAATTTTCCGACTGTGAAACCAAAGATGTCCTCCTTGCCCACCTTGACATTAAAATCGCCAAGCACGATTTTTATATCGTGGTTGGGGCACGGCTAACACGTGCGGCTAACGAGATCGTAGAAGTGATCTTTGGTCCCATCGTCCTTATCTTCCTTCGGAGGGCGGGCGCAAATCAGGGAGATGTTGAAGAATCTCGCCTTGATGCGACTTTTGGCGAGACGTTCGTCCACCGGAGTAAACGACAGTACTTTACGGCGTGTTCTCTCTCCCACCACAAATCCGACATCGAAGTTGCGCTCCTTTACATGGCAGCTGTAGCAGATGTCGGAGGGCCTATCACTTTTTTCTTCCCTTGCCCCGTCCATCGCATCTCTTGGATGGCGGTGATGCCTGCCTTTGCTCTGCTGAGGACATCAACCAGCTGGGCAGAGGCACCTTCCCAATTAAGGCTCCGGACATTCCAGGTGCATGCCCTCAAATCACTGTCCTTTAAACGTTTGGTGTGGTCGTCATCAAAAAAGCGGGGTCTCATCCAGGCTTTGCTTTCTTTTTCATTATAAGTTGTTTTTTTATGTGCCGGATTCCAAGCGCTGCGCACAACCCATTGCTGGGATTGAAAATTTTTAGTTCATTTATATAGCGAGCCGCTTGCTCCAAGACAGACGGTCGCTTGCAGCCGCCCCTCCTGATGAACAGACGCTGCGGACTTTAGTGGACCCTTAAACCGAAATGTTGGTGGTTCCAGAGATATACATATGAACTCATAAGTGAGCGGTGCCACGCTCCCTGTACACTATTTTTATACATTCGGATTTCCTGCTCGAATACAACACTACATACCAAATTTGAGCAAACTAGCTTCCATCGCTACTGAAATAGAGTAGTTTTTACATTTTCGACAATTGCCGTAATTGGGAGGTAGGCGTGGTTATTGTCCGATTTTTCCCTTTTTCAATACCAACCTTTTATATGCATATATAAAACTATAAAATTACACTGTGTAACACTGAAAATGAACTTTGAAAGAGACCTAGCCTAGGCGTTAGGCCTTATAAAACTAAGAAAAACTGTATACTTGAAATTTGCGAAACACCCCAAAATCTCATTTTAGGGCCAAAAAACTGTTTTTGAGGTCATTCGCTAGTCAATCATCAATATCTTTGCGAATTTTCATCCGATTCAAAAGTTGTTTATATATTTTGAAAGGTGACAAATCACTATTTTAATGGCGTATAACTCATCAAAATCAAACGAGAACTGACGAAGCTACAGAGAAAAAAAATCGTAACTTAATAAAAAAAAATTAATTTTGAAACTTTGACTACGATTTTACAATTATTTTAGATGATGACCATATTTAAAAATTCATACATTTTGATTATCTTTCAACTTCAAATTTTTATTGTGACTGAAAATAAAAAAAAATTAATCATTAAAATGCTAAATAACTTTATAGCTAAAAATGTTTGCTTGATCTTCTGCGTTTATAAGACGAGTCATCTGTTTCACGTTTGAGTGACCAGCAGTAATTAGCTATCATCCTAACTTGGTTCTTTCCTGTAAACCGTTTTTCAATGTTGGAGATTTCTTGGTGAAATCTTTCACCTTGTTCGTCGCTGAATTGACCAAGATTATCCGGGAAAAATTCCAAATGAGAATGCAAAAAGTGAATTTTTATAGACATGTTGCATCCCATTTCTCCATAAGCTTCCAAAAATTCATGGACCACCTCAACGTAATTTGAACTTCTCGTGTTTGAAACTCTTCCATGCTCTTTTCTCTACTGGGTTCAATTTTTTTATGAAGTCATCATCAGTCATAATCTTACGAATCTGCGGTCCAACGAAAACGCCTGTAATTCATGATCAAAATGTAAAAATAAATTAGGATGAATTCTTTTTGAAGAATTCTTGTTGGGAAATTTTTATAAGTACCTTCTTTAATCTTGGCGTCACTCAACTTGGGGAATACAAGTTTCAGGTGTAGAAAAGCCTCGCTGTTTTTTTCCAGTCGTTTAACAAACTGTTTCATGTACCCCAATTTTAAATGCAATGGCGGCAAAATTATATCATCAGGCTTAACTAATGCAATATTGAGAACATTATTTTTGCCAATTTGAAACTTTCTCGGTGGCCATATGTTACACTTGTAATGATTTTTGGCACGACTGTCCCATTCACAAAAGTAACAAGGATATTTAGTGTAGCCACCTTGCATTCCAATTAGAATTGTCAGGACTTTAAGGTCCGAGACAATCTGCCAGCGAAATTTATTGTATTTAAGCAATCGTAGAATTTTTTCCATCGTTTGATAAGTCTCTTTCATATCAGTAGCGTATGCCACTGGAACTGATGGCAATTAATTTCTGTTGTGCAGCAATACTGCTTTCAGACCTACGATGTTAGTCAATTGAAAATGAATTGATAAATTGTATTCAAATTTAGTTCTCTCACACTCATAACACATTAAATACTTACTTTTGCAAGAACCGTCTAGAAATAATCGCCAATCTTGTGGACATTGTACGTGATCGAGTGCAGCAAACAATTCATCCACATCAACGCAATAAACTAGTTTGTTATTGGTGTCATCAGCTTTGAAAATGTGTTCGAACGAAGATAGGTCTCTGTCTCGTGCAGACGTTACTTTAAAGTTACTGTCTACTATATTCCACTGCTTTAATCTGGAGGCCAGAGTCTCTGTCTGTCTTATAGACAGATCCATATCCCGCACAAGATCACAATAATCGTGATTTGACACGAAATGACGTTCCGTTTCTATTGCTTTGGTTGGAAGGTACGGTTCGTCATTTACCTCATTAGAAGATTTGTGGCTTGAATCAGGAAATGTAGCTGGATTTTTGTCTTTAGTTTGCTGATCTTGTTTTCCTCTTGGAATCGGTTTCGATACAGTCAACACATTGGCATATTCTATGAGGTGGCGACTTTTATAGTGGTGACCAGTGATTTTTGTTTGGCAAAAGTAGCAATCCTCCGGCTTGTGATATATTTGATAATGCCAAGCCATAGGAGTCACAAACGGCAGACGCTGGTCATCGCATTTACCGGTTTTCCATTGTTTTAATGTTGTACAGCACATCGAACAAATATATTCGGGTTCATACCAAGCACTTTCCACGTATGAGCAACTGAAAAAGAGGTTGAACGCTTCAACCACAGCTTTATTTGTTCTTAAATCGAACCGATATTTCTTATCAACAAATAGACCGCAGGCGTAACAAAATTTGTTGCGCCTATCACACATTTTACCACACTTATTACACAATATAATTGCGAAGCGGTCGCAAGGTTGAATTGACGGCGTAAATTTATTAGATGACCACTCAAAATTTTAGGAAATGAATGTGTTTAAAATAATTCCTCATACTTGCTATGTTTCTAGTAAAATAACGCAATGAAATGCGGTCAAAGTAGAAAAATTAAAAAAAAAAAAAAAGTTTTCGCAAGGTAAATTTATTTAATAGCAGAAAAAATGTAACAGCTTCGTCAATTTTTGTCCGATTTAATTGCATGAGCACTCAAAATTTTTTCAAACTAATTCCTCATACTTGATATATTTTTAGTAAAATACTGCAATAAAATGCGGTCAAAGTAGAAAAATTTGAAGAAAAAACAAATTTTCCAAGTTTACCCGATGAAAACTTACGCTAGCTCAAAAAATAGATCTTTATATCTCAATTTAAAGGTATAATCCTTACCTTTCCAAAACAAATTTCATATTGAAAATCGGTAAAGAAATGGCCAAGTAATGAAAAGATTAGCGCGTACATTTCCGAAGAACGGTTTTTTAACGGTAAAGCAAGATTTTGAGGGTGTTACAAATTTTCCAAAAACCGTTTTGAGTTATATTCGACCAGGTGAACAATTTCCAATATGTCACTTCAAAAGTTCATTAAATTTTTTCCATTTTGTAACACTGTGTTATTTTTAGTCATATAAATGTCTTCTATACTAAGTTTAATTAATAAATATATATATGTATATAAATATTTAATTATATAATATATGCCTATTAATTTATTCAAAAAACCCCCTAAATTCAAAGATCCAATACGGTATATATACATTTATATATACATATATAATATAATATGACGTTCGAAATTTATATAAATATATGTTAAAAATAACTTTTTTATATTCATCTACATATCTATATTAAAGATGTACTTTTACCTTTGGAAATAACAATATTGGCATTTAATATTATCTATTTAATAATTTCATTTAATTTTATATTTTCTTATTTTAATTATTTAAAAATAAATTAAATATATAATTAAATCATATATTTTAACTATCACAAAAAAAATAAACAAAAATAACAATAGGGGAAATAATGGCGAATTAATTGAGTTTTAGACACTTTCTTATATCATTTTAAATATTTTCTATATTTAACTTTTTGGTTGAAAACAGCTTATTTCAGTTTTTAAATTAATGAATTGTCTGATAAAAGGGTTACCTAGGGTAAACACTGTAATAATATTACATTCATTAATATTAGTCCATAATTTACATTTAATAGAATTAAACTATTTCTCAATTTATCAAAAACTTGTTTGCATAATACAGTAAAATAAGAAGAGATAAGCTTTTCTTTTTAATTTTTAATAATTCTGCTAAAATTATATTCTTTTTAATCTTAATTTTAGGAACAATAATTACAGTTTCATCTAATTCTTGATTAGGTGATTGAATAGGCTTAGAAATTAATTTATTATCTTTATCCCCCTAATAAGAGATAATAATTTAATATCAACAGAAGCATCTTTGAAGTGTTTTTTAACTCAGGCATTAGCTTCATCTATTTTATTATTTGCTATCATTATTTTATATTTAAATTATTTCCCAATAATTTAACATAACCTAATTTTAAATAATATAATTATTTATTCTTCTTTATTAATAAAAATTAAAGCAGCTCCATTTCATTTTTGATTTCCAAATGTAATAGAAAGATTATCATGAATAAATGGATCAATTTCAATAACATGACAAAACATTATTCCTGTTATATTAATTTCTTATATCCCACAAAATAATTTATCAATTTTTTTTATAATAATTTCAATTAATATCGGTTAATTACGAGGGCTAAATCAAACATCTTTACGAAAATTAATAGCATTGTCATCAATTAATCATTTAGGTTGAATACTTGCAGCTATACAAACGAATGAATTACGATGAATAACTTAGTTTTATTTTTATACATTTTTATCTTTTAGATTAACATTGATATTTAATAATTTTAAAATTTATCATATTAATCAATTATTCAACATATTTTTGAATCCAAAAATTTTTAAATTTATACTATTTTTAATTTACTATTATACGAAGGACTTCCTCCATTTATTGGATTTTTACCAAAGTGATTAGTAATTCAATTATTAATTTTCAGTAATCAATATATTTTAATATCAATTATAACTGTAATAACATTAATAACTTTATTGTTTTTTACGATTATGTTTCGCAGCTATTATACTAAACTATTATGAAAGTAATTGAAATAATATTTTACAAATTAGTAATTTTTCATTTAAATGCATACTATTATTTTCTTTTAATTCAACATTTAATTTAGTTTTAATTTCTATTGTTTATTCAAGCATTTAATATTTTAAGACTTTAAGTTAAATTAACTAATAGTCTTCAAAATTATATATATGAGTTTAATCTTTTAAGCCTTAGTGAAATAGTACTACTTTAGAATTGCAGTCTAATGTCATTGTTGATTGTAAAGTCTAATTTGAAATTTATTGATTAAAAAGAATTAATTCTTATATATAGATTTACAGTCTATCGCCAAAATTTCAGCCATTTTATCGCAACAATGGTTCTCAACAAATCATAAGGATATTGGTACTTTATATTTTATTTTCGGAGCTTGAGCAGGTATAGTAGGAACTTCTTTAAGAATTCTTATCCGAGTTGAATAAGGTCACCCAGAAGCTTTAATTGGTGATGATCAAATTTATAATGTCATGCATTTGTCATAATTTTTTTTATAGTAATACTTATTATAATTGGAGGATTTGGAAACTGATTAGTTGCTTTAATATTAGGAGCTTCAAATATAGCATTTCCTTGAATAAACAATATAAGTTTTTGATTATTGCCTCCATCTTTAACATTATTATTAGTAAGAAGTATAGCTGAAAACGGGGCGGAAACAGGATGAATGTTTATCCACCTTTATCACCAGTTATTGCACATGGAAGTGCATCTGTTGATTTAGCTATTTTTTCTTTACATTTAGCAGGTATTTCTTCAATTTTAGGGGCAGTAAATTTTATTAAAACAGATATTAATATACGATCTACTTGTATTACATTTGATCGAATACCTTTATTTGTTTGATCTGCTGTATTTACAGCTTTGCTATTACTTTTATCTCTACCAGTTTTAGCCGGAGCTATGACTATATTATTAACAGATCGAAATCTAAATACATCATTTTTTGACCTTGCTGGAGGAGGGGATCCTATTTTATACCAACATTTATTTTGATTTTTTGGACACCCAGAAGTTTATATTTTAATTTTTCCAGGATTCGGAATAATTTTACATATTATTAGACAAGAATCAGAAAAAAAAGAAACATTTGGTTATTTAAGAATAATTTATGCAATATTAGCAATTGGTTTATTAGGATTTATTGTATGAGCTCACCAGCAAGGTTCCAAATGGATTCCTGCAACGTTCAATGACTGCCCTTGTGATTTGTTAATGGTCATTGCAAAAGCTAGGCGAACCGGATACTGAAGTCTTCTAAATTCAAAAGGTATGCCGGAAGGAATGAAAGGAATGCGAGGTATGAAGATATCTTCACCTGCCGATGTGCCAGACAAACTCGTTGCTTTAATGATGTTATAATGTAAATGTTTGACGGTCAGTCGAGTTCCATTGCACAATTTAGGTGGTCTCAAAATTTCTTAACATTATTATTGCTGATCTAACTTTCAGAAATAACTGATGAGACGGCATTTCTGACAGTTCAAGCGAATTCAGAAACTCAACAGGGTAGTTGACAGCTTGTTCTTTATCAATAACGGGTGTCAATGAACTTGTACGTTTTCACAGTGCCTGGCAACTCAAGTGCACAATCACAAACTTGAACAAAATACGATCACAAATCGATATGTGAGGGGTCATGTAAATTGGCACCCCTTACCTATAACTAAAAAGGGCTCCTTTAGGATCTTCTACGTGAATAAACAAATAACTGTGCAAAAAAAGTGGTTCCGACGTTATGCGCAGACATAACGAAAAAGCTTTTAATTTATATATATATAGATTAATGACAACATGAGCTTCTCTTGGCCTTCAATATTGTACCTCCCCTCTTATAGAACAATTAACATTTTTTCATGATTATGCTTTAATAATTTTAGTAATAATTACAGCATGAGTTGGTTATTTAATATTTATATTATTTTTTAATAATTATACAAATCGAAATTTTAAATAATTTGAACTATTCTACCTGCTATTGTATTATTATTTATTGCATTCCCATCACTTCCTTTATTATATTTATTAGATGAAATTAACGAACCCTCAGTAACTTTAAAAGCTATTGGTCACCAATGAAATTGAAGTTATGGATATTGACATTTTTTAAATATTGAATTTGATGCACATATAATTCCAACAAATGAATTAAATACTGATGGATTTCGATAATTAGATGTCGATAATCAAGTTATTTAACCTAAAAATTCACAAATTCATATTTTAGTAGCAGCTGCAGATGTAATTCATTCTTGAAAAATTCCATCTCTTGCAGTAAAAGTTGATTGAACACCTGGTCGATTAAATCAAACAAATTTTTTAATTAATCGACCAGGATTATTTTTCTGTAAATGTTCTGAAATTTGTGGGCTAATCGTAGATTTATACCAATTGTAATCGAAAGAATTCCTGTAAATTATTTTATTAAATGAATTAAGAATAGAATAAATTCATCATTAGATGACTGAAAGAAAGTATTGGTCTCGCAAACTAATTAATAGCAAATTAGCAATTACTGCTTATGAAAAAAAATTAGTTAAAATATAGGTAAAGAAGTGGCTAAGTTCGATCGAACTTTATATACCCGGCGCACTATATTTAAGCTTCTTTTTCGCATGGTCGGATTCCTTGATTTAATACAAAACCACATACCAAATTTGAGGAAATTAGCTTCACTAGTTGCAGAAGTATCCGATTTTTACGGGTTTCAAAAACTTACTGGGTCTGGTCCAATTTTAGTGATTTTAAAGATACTGCTTATTTAGACAAAATAAAAAATCTGTACTAAATTTGGGCAAAATCGATAAAGGATTTCCAGAGATATACATACATATGTACATATGAACTCTTTGTTTAAATGAATTTGTTGTCTTAATTCCAATAATTCCTGAAGTATCAAATTTTCCTAGTTTTGGAAAATAACCGTTATATGGGAGACGGGCGAAATTTTCGTCCGATTTCAAGCATTTTCTTAATCTCACCTAACTAGGTATGTACAATCTAACATGTGTGCCAAGTTTAGACGAAATCGATAAAAGAGTTCCAGACATATACATATGAACTCATAAGTGGGCGGTGCCACGCCGCCGAACACAATTTTTATACAGTCGGATTTTCTGCTCGAATACAACACTACATACCAAATTTGAGCAAATTAGCTTCTATAGCTACTGAAATATAGCAGTTTTTGCAGTTTCGACAATTGCCGTTATATGGGAGGTAGGCTTGGTTATTGTCCGATTTTGCCCATTTTCAATACCAACCTCTTGTATGTATATATAAAACTATACACTTATTTTTAGTCATGAAAATTTGTTCTATACTAAGTTTAAATTAATAAATATATATATGTATACAAATATTTAATTAATTAATATATGACTATTAATTTATTTAAAAAAAACCCTAAATTCATAGATCCAGTACGGTATATATTCATTTATATATATATAATATAATATGACGTTCGAAATTTATATAAAAGTTAACCAACTTACTACTGTAAAAGTGCTGATGTCGCACTTCCTCGAACACGCGCATAGCCAATGCAGGGAAAAGCAAGAATATCGGAGGAAATAAGCAGTTTCTTCAAATTATTGAAAGTTGGAGGGCTTCAGAGTTCAGATTTATGCGTACTTTCTGCGATTGGTTGGCCTTGGCTTGCGCGTTTTCGCCCTGTGTGAGATTAATTAAAGGTTTCGCAACCTTCGCGTAACCTCTAATGAATTTCCGGTAGTATGACGTCATTCCCAAAATACACTTCAGTTCTTTGAGTGTTTCTTAGCCCGAAAGGTTCTCTATAGCCTGCACCTTTGAAGAGTCTGGTTTTATTCCGTCAGATGTGATTACATATCCTAGAAATTCTACTTCCGTCCGCATGAATTTCGTTTTTTCCAAATTCACCCTTAAGTTAGCCTCCGCGAGCCTGGCAAATATTATTTCCATATTTTTTAAATGTTCGTCAGTATCTTTCTCTAACACAATGATGTCATCGATATAAACGTAGCATATTCGCCCAATGTACTCTTTAAGGACATCATCTATCATACGTTGGAATATAGGCGGCGCATTCTTCAACCCAAAAGGTAGCCTCAAAAATTCGTATTTCCCATTCTGCCTCCCTTATTTAAATTTTATGAAAGCCTGATGTAAGGTTTAGGCTTTTTTGGGACTATCCAAATGGGCTTTTCGATGGCCGTATGATGCCTTCTTCGAGCAGTTCGCTAATTTGTTTGTCTACTTCTTCCGGCATGTTTGCGGGATAAGGATCGCTTTTTGTATATATAGGCTCATCCGTAGTTGTCTTTATTTCAGCACGAACTGAAGTCCTGATGTTTGATTTAATATTAAGTGGACCGAATAAATTGGAACACTTTTCCACCAGAGACTTCACAACTGGAACTATCGCCATAAGGATTTCGGATAACTCAGAAAAATTAATGCTCCCAAAGTTTTTGTTTCTCATTGGAATTTTGATATTTGGTTCGATTGTGAGAGTATAGTTTTTTCTATCTATCACTGCACCGAGTGCCTTAAGCGTATCGTCCATTATAATTCCATCAAAAGTTTGGAGTCCTGATAATAGATAAAATGTTGTCCTGGTGTCGTCTCCTACTTTGTGGAAAAATTTCCCACAAATTTTTCTGTTTATTGTAATTGGTCCTGCTACTGTCTGCACCGAGAATGGTGGATCGACTGGTGTGGAATCAGTTGCTAGACTAGGTTTAATAAAGTTTTTGTTCGCCCCTGTGTCTATTAGAAATGTATTTATTTATTTATTTATTAATCAACAAACAAGTTGCTTACAGACTTTATGATACATTTTAATTTCAAAGGCTTAACGACAGGAGTCGTATGAGTAAATTCTTAAAAGCAGACTTAGAGTAGGTAAAATCAAAATCTAAGGAAGAAGAATAAGCATTAAATTGAGATAGCGTCCTTCTAAGAGGTGCATTCATACCATAGACAGTCTTAGCAAACCCGAAAAAAAATATATCATTACAGCGAAGTATGTGTGAGGGAACACTAAAATGAATTTTCGTGAGCAAGTATGGACAATCAATTGAGCCGGTACATAAGTCAAAGACAAAACACATCGACAAAAGATCACGCCTAGACTCTAAAGACATGAGGTCTATAAGTAAACACCGAGAGCGATACGACGGAATAGGATCTGCAAACTTAATCGTGCACAAGGCAAAACGCATAAAAGCTTTTTGGACAGACTCCAATCTTTTGATATATACCGCATGAAACGGTCGTCAAACGACTACCGCGTATTTTAACCTGGAACGAACTAGGGACGAGAACAGCATTTTGAGGGTATAGGGATCACAAAACGCAGAACCATTTCGACGAATAAAGGCTAACATTGCAAATGATTTTGAGACAATATAATTTATGTGAGTTGTAAAGTTCAGCTTGGTGTCAAAGTAGACACCAAGGTCTTTAAATTCTCTAATTGTTTTTAGCGGTGAATTTAATATGCTATAAGAAGTTGGAACAATATTTAGAACCTTCGCGAAAGAAGTGTAGTGACATTTACTAATATTGAGCTGCAAATGATTACGCAGACACCAACTATATAAGTTGTTCAACTCATGCTGGAGAATAAGGGAATCTCCCGGATTTTTAATTTCGTAGTAAATCTTCAGGTCATCCGCATATAGAAGATAGTTACATTTAGGAAAACATGAGGAAATATCATTGATAAAGAGGATAAATAGTAACGGGCCTAAAACACTACCCTGCGGAACACCAGAAGAGGCAACAAAAGAGTAAGACGATACGTTATCGAGTCGAACGACACAGCTCCTATTATCTAGATATGAAGCTATCCACTTAAGAAATTGAGAAAGAAAGCCTAATACGCGAAGTTTAGTTATCAAAATAGAGTGAGATACCCTATCGAAACCTTTAGAAAAATCTGTGTAAATTGCATCCATTTGAAACCCTCTTTGAAAGGTCTCCAGACAATCCTCCGTAAAAGCTGCTAGATTAGTTATCGTAGACCTGCCTGAAATAGACCCATGTTGATTAGGACATAACATATGCTTGACAGCAAAGTACATTTTTTCCTTAACAACGCATTCAAACAGTTTAGACACAGTTGTTAGCTTGGAAATCGGTCTATAATTCTCAATGTCATTTTTATTACCGTTTTTCAAAATAGGGGTGATAAAAGTTAATTTCCAATCGTCAAGGAAAACCCCAGCTGAAAGTGACAAGTTGAAGATGTGCCTTAAAGGCGTAATTAGAGCAGGACAACTTTTAAAGAGAACAACCGAAAGACCATCAGCATCAGTACCATTGGATGGCTTAAGCTGATTTATGCCAAAAATAACATCATCGTCAGTCAGATTTAATTTCCCGAAGTTCACGAAAGTATCTAAATTTAACATATCATTAGAGATATAATTATTTGCGGTATTATCTGTGATAAAATTGGAAGAAAAAAAATTGGCAAAAAGATTAGCAGCATCAGAGATGGAGTCAGCTGATACCCCTTTAAGATGAACAGACGCAGGTATATTAAAACAGTTTTTTTTGGTTTTTATGTAACCCCAAAAGGATTTGGGATTACATTTAATATTGCTTTCAACATTACGAATATAATCTCTATACAAAGATTTATTGAGTTTGTTGAATTTACCTCTATAAAACACATACTGCTCGCGAAAATTCTTATCGTTAGAAATCTTATGTTCTTTATAAAATTTATTCTTCAAGTTCCTTAGATGTTTGAGCTCTTTCGAGAGCCACACACGCTTCGAAGTTTTGGAGCTAAACATTGGTATGTGAATCGCACAAGTGTTAAATATTATAGATTTAAAAATATCATAACAGCCAGCTACATCTATATTTTCAAATTGATGAGACCAATCCACCTCAAACAAACTATTTAAATCAGCAAAATTACAGCGTGAGTAATTAAAAGCAACCGTTTTACTGGTACTTGGCAATTCAAAATATTTAAAAAAGTCAATTTCCAGCACCAGTGGACTATGATGCTGATTCGAAGATGAAATGTAACTAGCTGCATGCGAAAGCTTAAAATTAATATTAGAGCTAACAAATATTAAGTCTGAAATTCGGTTAAGTTCGTTTGGAAAGCCATTTATCTGTGTTAAATCAATGCATAACAAATTATCTATTAAATATAATTCCGAAGTACTAGTTACATATAATGGAGTAAGAAAGTTATTATTATCCATAAAGCTCCAGCAAATATTACCCAAGTTAAAATCACCCAAGACACAAAGTTGGTCGTCACCAATTTGTTCATGAATTGCAACTATGTTGTCAATATGTACCTTATAAATGACATCAGAGCTACCTGGCGGAATATAAGACACGCAGATATACAGCAGTCCACACGCACCGTGCATTTTAACTAGCATCTGGTAGCTCATAAAGAGATGCACGAAGATTATTACGTGTAGCAATAAGTACCCCTCCACCCCTACTGACACCAGTTCTAGCGTAATCTCTATCTTTGCGAAAAACGTCAAAGAGAGCTGTATTAAAGAACTCTGCATCAAAGAAATTGCCATTTAAAAGTCTCTGTTAAGACAAAACAGTCGTAATCCAGTTCCGAGCTAAAAATGTAGACAGATTCAGATTTGGTCCTGAGTCCCGAACAGTTTTGGTAATAAACGCCTATTTTTCGGCCACCAAAAGTGAAAGGGCTTTTTACTCCTTGGGCTGAGGCTGCAGACCTTTTTGAAAAAAATCAAATGGCCGGATAGAGACATTTGAAGGCCAAATATTTGACGTCAGCAATTTATTATAGTGACATTCTGGAATTCCAAGCTTAAAATTTATGTATTTAATTTCATCCGAATTAGCATTTTTCTTGAGAAGTTTATAGCATAAAATCTCTTTCCTGTTGATAGCTGCATGTTTGGCTACATAATCAATTATGTCATCGGTCTTAACGGAGGGCAAAAACGAAGAAATATGCAGCCATTTGTGACGAAGAACAACTCCAAGCTCAGAGTTCTCACAAGTACCATATACACAAGGCCTACGTTTTTTATGAAGGCGATTTTTCGCCACATCAGACCACTGTGGAATATTCGGCTGCGCATTATTAGTACCATTGTTAGTTATAGTACTTCTCAACTTAACATTATTCGCAACAGTTGCAGCATACGAAGTAGAAGCAGCAACGCAAGCGGGCTGCACAGACGAAGAGCCTGTGTAGGCATATACAGCTGGTAACTCAGCAATACGGGTAGTCGGCGAATTAGCAGAGGTAGCAACAGCAGAATAACCAGTATTACAACCAGATGTTGCTAAAAAACCAGTATTATTACCAGGCGCAGCAGAAACAGAATGCATTACTAAGATATCACCAGTAAGTTCATTATTAGCAGCAATATCTGTAGCGATAGATGGCACAATCGAAGCATGCACGTGTGTATGCGTTTGTGCAATCACACATTCACTGCCAGAACTTAGAGCAGACGAAGTCCCAGACATAGTAGGCGAAGATGCAGCAAAACCGGTATTACTAATAGGAGTAGTTGCAAAACCGGTATTATTACCAGGCGCATTCCCAGCTGGGAAGACATTATTACCGTTGGTTAGGCACGTCAGGTAGGGTATGCTTGAAAAAGGAGCACTGTTTCTCATATGAAATAGGCTGGTGAACCGGTCAATAAAAAATTCACTTGCTGTTCATAGTTGTGTGTGGGTTCACAATGGTTAGAGGAGTTATATGCTTGTTCAGGACTACAGGTTTCGATGTTATACAGTTTCTGTTATTTTGGGAAGCCACCCTTTGACGATGTAGGCCCTCTCTTAAACGCGTTTGTGCTTGATGGTCTGTTCATGTAGTTGACATTTCTTGTTGGCGCATTGCCATCAGCTTCCATTTTCACCCAGTTATAACTTGAGCGTGCACGTGGCGGTAGAGGTGGACTCTGCATTAGGTTATTCGTGGGTACAACGATGCTATTGGCTGAGTGTGTATGCACCATCGTATTCCGCAAAGTTAAATTCTGAATGTCCAGGCAAGCTGAGTAAGCTTCTGGCAAAGTTTTCGGTTTCTGCACGATAAGCATTCTAGATTACTCAGGACTCAACCCACGTATGAACACATCTAGCGCCCTGTTGCGGTAAGTCTTCACAAGAACGGAAACTGTTTCCTGTGAGTAATCGTCGCACTTTACTTTGTTGACTATTAGCGACAGTTGGTGGTTTACCGTCGCATAGAACTTGTCCAGCTTAGAAACTCCTTGAGTAAGTTGATTCAACTGATGCTCGAGCGTTCGAATGTCCCTCTTATCCTCGTAGTGAAACGATAAGACTCGCTTGATTTCCGCCCAATCGCTTTTAAAAACGTTGTACGCCACCAACGCAGCATCCGCTTCACCCCGGATTTTTTGTCTGATATGCTGCAGGATGCCGCGATATAAAGGCTTCTCTTTGACCACTTCGTAGTCAGAGAGTATGCCCTCGTACCACTTCGTAGTCAGAGCTACCATCAAAAATGTGCAGCTCCTTTACGCAGTCGGGGAGTCTGCCAAAGACCCTGTTACGATAGGGGTGTTCGCACCGCTATCGGCATCCCTTGCGGCCTTAGGCTAGGCTGCTGTACGCTACCTAACCGTCCATCAATTGTAGTCAGATGTTGGTCTAAAATTACATTATTTAACTCAATCCTCCCTAGCCTAGCATCTAGAGCTGCATTATTGTTCTCAATCGCACCAAGTCGTTCCTCAAGTCTCCTAATCTGCTCGAGAAGAGCATTAATACCCCTTTGAGTTCATTGACTTTCAAAGTTAAGGCGTCGATTTCAAGAAAAAATTTAAAAATTTAAAAATTTATTATTTTAATTAACAGTTTCTTAACAGATTAAAGGTACGGGATTGGCACTAATTTTTTTACTTTATAGCACTGTATGATATTGATAATAAAATCAATTTTTTATAAAAAATTTATGTATGCGTTTCTGTTTCTTTTTTTTTTGTTTAATATATTTTTGGTTAATATTTGTTGGATCGATTTTCCTTCATCCCTTGTCAAGTTTGGTTTGAGGACAAACCGGTTTCGGCGTTGTGCCATCTTCAGTGTTAAATTTCGTTCTGTACAGTTTATGTCTGTTGTTCCGTATTTATTTCATTTTTTTAGTCAATCAGGTATTGGTGCATAATCGTAAATGTTAACAAATGTTAAGTGTCCTGAATATAGGTACCTAAAGTCTCGTTCAAGTCTGTTTGTTAGTTGTCTTATAGTGGCGTATTTGTGTTCTTGAGGGTGATTTGATGTGTTATGTATTATGGTGTCTGTAGCTGTCGGTTTTCTGTAAATTTCGTAGACAAGTTTTATGGCAATTTTGTCTATCTTAATCGTCAGATCCAGGTAATTTATTGTTCCCTTCTATTCCATTTCCATCGTAAACATAATACATCCATGTTGTTTATTCAGGTTATCCAGTAACTGCCCTTCATTGGCCTTTGGTGATCACGCAGATAATGTCATCCACGTAACTTGCATAGAATACTACGCCTAACTCTGCTTTCAGTTCTTCCATATACTGTACCTCCAGTTCTTGCATAAATACCTCCATGAGAATGGCCGAGGTTGGATTTCCCATTCCGAGTCCGTTTGTTTGTCGGTATATTTTATTATTAAACTTGAAATAATTTTGTCGCAGTGTAGTTCGTAATATGTTTGTGATTTGGGTTGTTTTTATATAGTCTTTCGTTTTTTCGAGTAGTGTTTTCCGGACCATATCTATTGTTTCTGTTTGTGGGATCGATGGGTATAAGTCCTTAATATTAAATGATACTAGCCTGCTTTGCTGTGTAGTTTTCACGTTTGCTAGTTTATGGATGAGTTCTGTCGTGTTTGCTACAATGTGCTCGTTACGAAGTTCCAAGTTATCATTTAACAGCATTTTTAGATGTTTGGAGAGTCTATAAGCAGGAGCCGACTTATAGTTAATTATGGGTCTCATTGGAGTGTCCGGTTTGTGGATTTTTGGAAGCGCTTTCAGTGGTGGTGCTGCCGGATTCATTTTGCTTAATAAGTGTGCTGTGTGGTGGGTTATAATATTGCTCGCTTCTTTTATGGCCTTCTTTATCTCTATTTGGTACCTGTCCGTGGGGTCTTCTCTAACTTCTCTGCACTTCATTTCCCCATATTAGTGTTTTAGTTTTTTGTATATATTCCTCTCTCTTCATGAGTACCGTTGTATTGCTTTTGTCCGCCTATGTCGTTATTGTGTTGTTCTTCCTAAATTTCTGTTTCACACTCTTCATAATCATACTTTCGTGGTTATATCTTCCATTTTTATTTATTTAAATTTGGTTTTCTATAATATCTCTGCATGTGTGTCTTGCGTGATCTTGGTCCTCACTTGGCAGCAAAGATATTCCTACTTCCGTATCTATAATAGCTTGTTCTGCTATCCTTATCCTGTTATTGTCCTTTATATTGTGTTTAAGTCCTTTCTCCAATAGTTTGGTTTCTTCCTCGCTGATGGATATGTTTGCAAGATTTACTAGTCTGGTGTGAAAGTCATGACCTTGTGATTTGTCTTTTATTCCATATGGTCCCGTTAGCTTTTCCAGTGCTCTGTGTTCGTTTTTATATGTTCGAATAGGTCCATGAGAATGTCTACCGGTATAACGTCCACCAGTCTTAAGTGAATAGGAAGCAATTTCTCGTTTGATCGATCCTTCTTAGCGTACAAACTTCTTACTTCATTCTTTACAAAGTCTCTTTTAGCTTTCCTGATAGTTTTTCGGCTCGCTTCCGTGTTTGTTTTTATTCTAATTCTTGCAAATTTTGGTGCAACGTTCGATGCTAGACATTGTTTATTAAACCAAATACTTGCTTTAGTTTTATAAATCTTTTGTAACCGTCGTTGGTATACTGTCAGAAGTCCACTCCTCGTAGAGTTATAAGCCTGACAGGCATTAACTATATTGTTTTCTTCTTTTTCTTGTCCGACAGGGTGAATTGTTGATATTTGTTGGAACGATTTTCCGTCATCCCTTGTCAAGTTTGGTTTGAAGACAAACCGGTTTCGGCGTTGTGACATCTTCAGTGTAAAATTTCGTTCTGTACAGTTTATGTTTGTTGTTCCGCATTTATTTCATTTTTTAGTCAATCAGGTATTGGTGCATAATCGTAAATGTTAACAAATGTTAAGTGTCCTGAATATAGGTACCTAAAGTCTCGCGCGGTAAGAGTCCAAAAATGTATATTTTATCTCGAATCTGCCTTTGCGGTAAGAACAGGTGGATAGTCAGTAATTTTAGTCCGTTTAGGTATTGCAGGTTTGTTTTGTATGTTGGAATCTGTCATTTTACCTACGTCTTTGTTTTGTTTTTTTGTAAACAAGGCTTAATGCTGCAAATATCGCATCAGAGTTGCTGTTTATTTGTTCGTTTATTATCCTCCCATCAAATATTTTTTGTTTGTATATTTCCATGTTTTCAAGAGCATTTAGGCGCCGTCCTTTTTGTTGTACGTGTACCTTCACGGTTTTCTTAATGTTTGCGGGTGAACATTTTGCGTTTACCAAATGGTTTGCAAAATAAATTTCAGGTATTGCCGTGGGTTTTCGGATCCTTTTGTTGTAGTCCCTTATGTGTTCACGGAATTTTGTTCTTACTTTGCGTCCTGTTTGTCCTTTATACATAGCTATATTGACACTCACAGGTCAGTTTATACACGCCTTGTTTGTTCAATGGGGTTTCTTCATTCGTGCTGCTTTTAAGTATCCTTCCCAGGTTGTTTCCAGTTTTGAACGCCGTGTGGATATTATACTTTTTTTTGAACTGCATAAATTTTTCTGAATTTATCCACGAGCTCTTTTTATATCCGTTTTTTTGCTATGTTGTATATTGTGTTTAGTTCCTTTCCGTATGCCTCTGGCGATAGAGGTTTTCGTTCAAGTCTGTTTGTTAGTTGTCTTAAAGCGGCGTATTTGTGTTCTTGAGGATGATTTGATGTGTTTTGTATTATGATGTCTGTAGCTGTCGGTTTTCTGTAAATTTCGTAGACAAGTTTTTTGGCAATTTTGTCTATCTTAATCGTCAGATCCAGGTAATTTATTGTTCCCTTCCATTCCATTTCCATCGTAAACATAATACAGATAATGTCATTCACGTACCTTGCATTTTTGGTTGTTGATTGGAGTTACTGGTCTTTTCTTTTGCATTAATAAAATGTATATGCCAAATCGAAGATTTCACTTTTTATTTCCTTTGTTTTAATTTCATTATATACCTGAGGTTCTTCGGGGTCACAGGATAATTTAAAGTAATGTTATTCCTGTATCAGCCCGCAAGGGTTGACAGGAGAGGACGTAGCAATTTATGGTATAAGCCGTAGGTTCCTCGGGGTTACAGGACTTAGCCGTGTTCGTTTAACTGGCCATATGTACCTTTTTAACATACTTATTTAACTTCATTGACCTCTTCTAGGAAGAGGAGCTTTTTAACTCAGGAGTGCCCTGTGGGGATCACAGAGCTAAGCTAATATTATAAACCGCGGGGTTGTGATGAACCGCAGTTTCAAAATATTTTTTATGCGGATGTACGAGCCATTATTTATAATTTTTTATTTTAATTTATTCTTCTATTTTTTCACTTACACTTTGTCATAACCACTTTATCACTAGCACTTTCGAACACTTTCAACAATCACTCGGGAAGGACTCCCACTATTAAGGGGATCCATCCCGGAGGAGCTCTACAGCTAAGTAAGCTCCTCACAAGGACTTACATTTCAGTGGGTTCGTGCTCGGGCGGAACTTAACTTAATGGTATATTTACCATTCCAGCAAGAATGAATACAAAATCATATTAAAGCTAACACTTAGTGTCTAAACGACGTGAATTAAATGGATAATTGCTGTCGCTGCGCTTCCCACGAATTGCATTTTGCATTTCGCTAAAAAATCGATTACGTTGCAGGTCGATTACCTGCATTGGCTATGCGCGTGTTTGCGGAAGTTTTTATATTTATCTATATATGTATATTAAAGTTGTTCTTTTACCTTTTGGAAATATCTATATTGGCAATTAATATTAGTTATTTAATAATGTAATATTTTCTTATTTCAATTATTTAAAAATAAATTAAATATATAATTTAATCATATATTTAAACTAGGCCAGTTTATGGAAGATTTTTGTGAAAAAACACAACAGTTTTTTAATGGTAGAAATTACAGTGCTATTTCGGAAATCACCACATTTCCTTATCGGAGTTCTTTTTATTAAATTAATGAAATTTATTTTTCATAACCACTTCTCCCAGGCTTTGAACCCGGGAGCTCGGAGTTGCAGAGCCAATACGCTACATATTGTGCTACGCTAGCCGAGTTGGCTGTTGTGTTTATTTCACCTTCCTTAACTACAAACAAGAGGAATTGATCTGCCGCTATTTAACTTGTTTGTTTGAAAAGTTAAGCCAATAAAGCTACTGGTTTCATACCCCATTTAAAAAGGTTATAATCCTTTTCTTTTTTTATTTAATAATTCTGCTAAAATTATATTCTTTTTAATTTTAATTTAAGGAACAATAATTACAGTTTCATCTAATTCTTGACTTGGTGTTTAAATAGGCTTAGAAATTAATTTATTATCTTCTATTTCCCTAATAAGAGATGATAATTTAATATCAACAGAAGCATCTTTGAAGTATTTTTTTAATCAGGCATTAGCTGCAGCTGTTTTATTATTTGCTATCATTATTTTATATTTAAATTATATCCCAATAATTTAACATAACCTAATTTTAAATAATATAATTATTTATTCTTCTTTATTAATAAGGAGAGGAGCAGCTCCATTTCATTTTTGATTTCCAAATGTAATAGAAGGATTATCATGAATAAATGGATTAATTTTATTAACATGACAAAAAATTGTTCCTCTTATATTAATTTCTTATATCCCACAAAATAATTTATCAATTTTTTTTATTATTATTTAAATTATTATCGGTTAATTAGGAGGGCTAAATCGAACATCTTTACGAAAATTAATAGCATTCTCATCAATTAATCATTTACATAGGTTGAATACTAGCAGCTATACAAACGAATGAATTACGATGAATAACTTAGTTTTATTTTTATACATTTTTATCTTTTAGGTTAACATTGATATTTAATAATTCTAAAATTTATCATATTAATCAATTATTCAACATATTTTTAAATTCAAAAATTTTAACATTTATACTATTTTTTAATTTACTATCATTAGGAGAACTTCCTCCATTTATTGGACTTTTACCAAAATTATTAGTAATTCAATTATTAATTTTCAATAATCAGTATATTTTAATATCAATTATAACTGTAATAACATTAATAACTTTATATTTTTTTACGATTATGTTTTGCAGGTTTTTTACTAAACTATTATAAAAGTAATTGAAATAATATTTTACAAATTAATAATTTTTCATTTAAATGCATATCTACTATTATTTTCTTTTATTTCAACATTTAGTTTAGTTTTAATTTCTATTGTTTATTTATATATTATATATTTTAAGGCCTTAAGTTAAATAAACTAATAGTCTTCAAAATTATAAATATGAGTTTAATCTTTCAAGCCTTAGTAAAATATTACTACTTTAGAATTACAGTCTAATGTCATTATTGACTATAAGGCCAAATTTGAATTTCATTGATTAAAAATAATTAATTCTTATATATAGATTTACAGTCTATCGCCTAAATTTCAGCCATTTAATAGCAACAATGGTTATTCTCAACAAATCATAAGGATATTGGTACTTTATATTTTATTTGCGGAGCTTGAGCAGGTATAGTAAGAACTTCTTTAAGAATTCTTATTCGAGTTGAATAAGGTCACCCAGAAGCTTTAATTGGTGATGATCAAATTTATAATGTAATTGTAACAGCTCATGCATTTGTCATAATTTTTTTTATATTAATACTTATTATAATTGGAGGATTTGGAAACTGATTAGTTCCTTTAATATTAGGAGCTTCAGATATAGCATTTCCTTGAATAAATAATTTTTGATTATTGCCTCCATCTTTAACATTGTTATTAGTAAGAAGTATAGTTGAAAACGGGGCGGTAACAGGATGAATGTTTATCCACCTTTATCACCAGTTATTGCACATGGAAGTGCATCTGTTGATTTAGCTATTGTTTCTTCACATTTAACAGGTATTTCTTAAATTTTAGGGGCAGTAAATTTTATTAAAACAGATATTAATATACGATCTACTTGTATTACATTTGATCGAATACCTTTATTTGTTTGATCTGCTGTATTTACAGCTTTGCTATTACTTTTATCTCTACCAGTTTTAGCCGGAGCTATGACTATATTATTAACAGATCGAAATCTAAATACATCATTTTTTGACCTTGCTGGAGGAGGGGATCCTATTTTATACCAACATTTATTTTGATTTTTTGGACACCCAGAAGTTTATATTTTAATTTTACCAGGATTCGGAATAATTTTACATATTATTAGACAAGAATCAGGAAAAAAAGAAACATTTGGTTATTTAAGTATAATTTATGCAATATTTGCAATTGGTTTATTAGGATTTATTATATGAGCTCACCACATATTTACAGTAGGGATAGATGCGGATACTCGAACTTATTTTACTTCAGCTACAATAATTATTGCGGTACCAACAGGAATTTAAACTTTTAGTGGACTTGCATGGAACTCAATTAAATCATTCTCCTGCTATATTATGAGCTTTAGGGTTTGTATTCTTTATTTACAGGAGTAGGATTAACAGGAGTAATTTTAGCTAATTCATCAGTTGATATTATTCTTCATGATACTTATTATGTAGTATCTCATTTTCATTACGTTTTATCAATAGGAGCAGTATTTGCAATTATATCAGGGTTTATTCATTGATACCCTTTATTTACAGGATTAGTATTAAACCCCTAAATGATTAAAATGTCAATTTATTATTATATTTATTGGTGTAAATCTAACATTTTTTCCCCAAAATTTTTTAGGATTAGCAGGAATACCTCGACGTTATTCAGACTATCCAGATGGTTATACAAAATGAAATGTAATTTTCAACTATTGGATCTTTTATTTCATTATTAAGAATTTAGTTTTTCTTATTTATTATTTAAGAAAGTTTTATTTTACAACGTCAAGTAATTTATCCTATACAATTATCATTCTTCAATAGAATGATTACAAAATACACCCCCAACTGAACATAGATATTCTAAATTACCTATTCTAATTAATTACGAATATGGCAGATTGTCGCCATGGATTTAAGCCTCATAAATAAGGTATTTTACTTTTATTAGAAACTAGCCGAAAATAGCCTAAATAAATTTCACACTTAACCTAAACAAACAACCAAATTCCCGCATCATAAACACAACAGACAAAAGGAAAAACCGATAAGCATAATAAAACTATCTATGTTCTAGCAAGAAAGCAAACATTCGCATAAGTATAAATAGCAGTAAGATTGTAAAATGCAGCAGTAAGAAATAAGGAATAAAAAAAGGAACACTTAATTGTGCACTGCCAAAAGAAAAAACATAATATTTTACTCACTACAATTGAACTGTAGTTAAATGGGGGCTCAACCGTTCTTTTCGTTTGAACTGAACCGGCCATATCCTGACATAAAGGGATAAAACTAAAATCCACGTTCCTGAAGAAGGAAAAACAATAAGTTCCTGAAAAATTGGAAGCAGCACCGAAGAACATCGGAATCACGCTGGACTCTCATAAAAAGAGACAAAAGCTGTTCAATTTGCGTCGTCCCTTATTAAACACCAACTTCGAGATGTCTGCACAGGAGATTGCAAGCCTCAAGGCTCAAATTGCTGCCTTAGCTACATCTCTAACTGAGAACCAACCAAGAGTGGCTGGCCCTAAATTAATTAATTTCTCAGAATCCACAAACATTGATGGAATTAAATATTACAACCATTAACAACAACAAGTGAGAGAAATCATACACAAACAGCACAACGAAAAACTCGAAGTACTCCGTATTCTTTCCTCAAAATCAAGCTACAAGTTCAGTAACATACAAGAACTTTCAACGTTTTTAATTCCTGTCGAAGAAAATCCAGTGCAGTACACATTAATAATCATAATAGCATTTCTTACCTTCGTAGCAACTATTTACGGTTTAGTTCACCACTGCAAATATTGCCAAAATGTTAGAATGCTCAACAGACAAATCGATGGCTTATTTGAGATCGAAATGAACCGTCTACAACAACAGCAATTAGCAGCAAAGTAGCGAGGACGCTTTATTTTAAGAAGGAGGGGAGTTAGCGACGCCGAAAATAGCCTAAATAAATTTCACACTTAACCTAAACAAACAACCAAATTCCCGCATCATAAACACAACAGACACAATTCCATAAGGAAAAACCGATAAGCATAATAAAACTATCTATGTTCTACCAAGTAAGCAAACATTCGCATAAGTATAAATTTCACACTTAACCTAAACAAACAATAAAACATAAACACATCAGACAAAATTCCATAAGGAAAACCCGATATGCATAATAAAACTATCTATGTTCTAGCAAGTAAGCAAACATTCGCATAAGTATAAATAGCAGTAAGATTGTAAATTGCAGCAGTAAGAAATTAGGAATAAAAAAGGCAGCACTTAACTGTGCACTGCCAAAAGAAAAAACCTTATCTTTTACTCACTACAATTGAACTGTAGTTAACTCCCGCGTGAAAATTGGGAATGGCATGATATTTGTATTGCGTTGTTGTCAAGGATATCATTATTCACGATAATAATAAAATGGAATAGTTAAATTGGCAATCGATCTTTTTTTATTGACTTTTTAAATCAATGATCAATGATGTAACAACATTTCATAAATATATTATCTGCATAATACTATGTCGTATATCGTTACACTATCCTTATTGAAATGAAATAATCATAAATATTATCTTCCATAGACTTATATTTCATTGTAATGCAGTTTGGTAAACAACGTTATTTGTTGTATTATTCTTAGCATAAATATATAAATTTTCTTGGTTGCCCACCCTTGAGCAAGCGACCGTGCGAAAAGCATGAAGGTTCCAAATAGATTCCTGCAACGTTCAATGACTGCCCTTGTGATTTGTTAATGGTCATTGCAAAAGCTAGGCGAACCGGATACTGAAGTCTTTTAAATTCAAAAGGTATGCCGGAAGGAATGAAAGGAATGCGAGGTTTGAAGACATCTTCACCTGCCGATGTGCCAGACAAACTCGTTGCTTTAATGATGTTATAATGTAAATGTTTGACGGTCAGTCGAGTTCCATTGCACAATTTAGGTGGTCTCAAATTTCTTAACATTATTATTGCTGATCCAACTTTCAGAAATAACTGATGAGACGGCATTCCTGACAGTTCAAGCGAATTCAGAAACTCAACAGGGTAGTTGACAGCTTGTTCTTTATCAATAACGGTGTCAATGAACTTGTACGTTTTCACAGTGCCTGGCAACTCAAGTGCACAATCACAAACTTGAACAAAATACGATCACAAATCGATATGTGAGGGGTCATGTAAATTGGCACCCCTTCCCTATAACTAAAAAGGGCTCCGTTAGGACCTTCTACGTGAATAAACGAATTACTGTGCAAAAAAAAGTGGTTCCGACGTTATGCGCGGACATAACAAAAACGCGTGTAGATTAATGACACCATGAGCTTCTCTTGGCCTTCAATATAGTACCTCCCCTCTTATAGAACAATTAACATTTTTTCATGATTATGCTTTAATAATAGTAGGTTATTTAATATTTATTTTATTTTTTAATAATTGTACAAATCGAAATTTGAAAAAATCTGAACTATGCTTCCTGCTATTGTATTATTATTTATTGCATTCCCATCACTTCGTTTATTATATTTATTAGATGAAATTAACGAACCCTCAGTAACTTTAAAAGCTATTGGTCACCAATGAAATTGAAGTTATGGATATTCACATTTTTTAAATATTGAATTTGATTCATAAATAATTCCAACAAATGAATTAAATACTGATGGATTTCGATAATTAGATGTTGATAATCAAGTTATTTTACCTAAAAATTCACAAATTCGTATTTGAGTAACAGCTGCAGATGTAATTCATTCTTGAACAATTCCATCTCTTGGAGTAAAAGTTGATTGAACACCTGGTCGATTAAATCAAACAAATTTTTTAATTAATCGACCAGGATTATTTTACGGTCAATTTTCTGAAATTTGTGGAGCTAATCATAGATTTATACCAATTGTAATCGAAAGAATTCCTGTAAATTATTTTATTAAATGAATGAATAATAGATTTAATAATAGAATTAATTCATCATTAGAAGACTGAAAGAAATTATTGGTCTCTTGAACCACTTAATAGTAAATTAGCAATTACTGCTAATCAAAAAAATTAGTTAAAATACAAGTAAAGAAGTGGCTAAAGCAGGGACTAAGTTCGGGCAAAACCGAACTTGATTTAAGCCTCTTTTTCAAAATTGTCGGATTTCTTAATTTAATACAAAACCACATACCAAAATTGAGCAAATTAGCTTCACTAGTTGCAGAAGTATCCGAATTTTACGGGTTTCGAAAACTTACTGGGTCTGGTCCAATTTTAGTGATCTTAAAAATACTGCTTATTTAGACATAATAAAATATCTGTACTAAATTGGGGCAAAATCGATAAATAATTTCCAGAGATATATGTACATATGTACATATGAACTCTAAAGTGGGCGGTACTATATACCTTTTCCAAAATCTTCGTTTAAATAGATTTGTTGACTTAATTCCAATAGTTCCTGAAGTATCAAATTTTCATAGTTTTGGAAAATTACCGTTATATGGGAGACGTGCGAAATTTTCGTCCGATTTCAAGCATTTTTTAAATCTCACCTAACTAGGTACAATCTAACATGTGTGCAAAGTTTAGACAAAATCGATAAAGTGGTTCCAGACATATACATACATACATATAATCTCAAAAGTCGGAATTCTGGCTGCAATACAACACGACATAAAAAACTCAAGATATTTCCCTTCAACATTTTTTGAAATGTCCGACATCGTTAAATCGACTTCTCTTTTCATTCTGAGCATTTTGGTATATAAGTATATGTCTATATCTGTCTTGATTCCGTTATGCTGTTACAAGCAACCGTTATGCGAACAAAGTTATAATACCCTTGTGCAACAAGCGCGCGGGTATAATAACATTAGTATGTCAAACTAAAATTATTAATTGTATTTAATATATTTTGATTCCACAAATAGCCCCTATTATTTGACTATTATTGATATAACAAATGCAAGAACTAATATAATAAAACGATTAATATTTAAATCACCTATTATATATGCTTTTCTATAATAAATTGCTAACGAAGAAATTAATAAAACAAAAGATATAAATAATAAACTTATTCAATCAAACAAAAAAGTTATAACAATTATTATAGAATTCAATCTTATAACTTTCCACTCAAGAAAATAAACAAAATCATTTATTAAACAAAATATAGAAAAAAAAATTGTATCTAAATATAATTAAAATTAAAAATATAATTCTACAAATGATAAATTATTTTTCATAATTGAAAATGATAAAAATCAAATCAAAATTTTATAATAAACTATTTAAATTAAAGCCAAAGTATACAAATATCTTTTTTTTTAAATTAATAATTTTAAAGGAAATCAATGTAGAAATAATAAAAAAATTCTCGAATTTTTCCCCTTGTAAAAGAATAAATCCCAGAAAATATTTTTCCATGTTGTCTATAAGCATACAAATATAAAGTATAAGCTGCACTAAAAACAAGTAAGAAAAGCTAAATTCGGGCGAAACCGATTATTATATACCCTCGCGATGTATTTTTGCATGGGTGGTGACCATAATTTCATAAAAACCCCGTTTCTTTGATTCAAATCGCTGCTAGTATTAAACTTTACTCAATTTCTTCCAATAAAAACTGAATAACGAAGCTTTTTTTTGCATTTTTCAAAATTTCCGTTATATGGAAGTTGGGTGTGGTTATAGTAGTGCGATTTCAAAAAATATTGACGGTAATGCTAGTGATATCGAGGACAATATCTTTACCAAATTTTGTGACGATACCTTATATCGTTATTGAGATACCTACAGACGTTTTTTATAAGTGGGCGTGCTAACGCCCATTTTTCAAAATTTCATTAAAATCAAGTTTTTTAATTAAATATCTCTCTAAATATTAAATTTTAATTAAAATTGTTGGAGCAACTACCATAAAATATCTCTTTTTATCGCATTTTATATTGTATTTATTTCACTTATGGATGTATATGCAGTATTGTATTTAACTAATTTGTAACTTGAATTATACATTCTTACATGCATTATAGAATACACAAAGTTTGCGCAAATATGTCATGGATTGCTCAGACTAATTAGATTAGTGAACACCGCGAATTATAGTTAACTATTAATTTTTATAATTTTATTGAGCTCAAGGCCAGTTTATGGAAGATTTGTTTCTGAAAAAACAACAACAGTTTTTAATGGTTGAAGTTATAGTACTATTTCGGAAATCACCACATTTCCTCATCAGACTTCTTTTTGATTATTAAATTAAATTATTTTTAATTTAATTTTCATAACCACTTCTCTCAGGATTTGAACCCGGGAGCTCGGAGTTGCAGAGCCAATACGCTACCTATTGTGCTACGCTAGCCGTGTTGGCTGTTGTGTTTATTTCATCTTCCTTAAACAAACCAACTACAAACAAGAGCAACTGATCTGCCGCTATTTAACTTGTTTGTGTGGTTGTTGTTTGTGTTTTTTATTTTTGCAAATTCTGTTTTACTTTACATTATATGCATTTTTAAGGCGTGCTCATCCTTGTCTACAAATGTTTGTTCATTTTTCTGTTGGCCTAGTAAATGTTAATTTTTATAATTTTATTGAGCTCAAGGCCAGTTTATGTAAGATTTGTTTGTGAAAAAACAACAACAGTTTTTAATGGTTGAAGTTATAGTACTATTTCGGAAATCACCACATTTCCTCATCAGACTTCTTTTTGATTATTAAATTAAATTATTTTTAATTTAATTTTCATAACCACTTCTCTCAGGCTTTGAACCCGGGAGCTCGGAGTTCCAGAGCCAATACGCTACCAATTGTGCTACGCTAGCCGAGTTGGCTGTTGTGTTTATTTCATCTTCCTTAAACAAACCAACTACAAACAAGAGCAACTGATCTGCCGCTATTTAACTTGTTTGTGTGGTTGTTGTTTGTGTTTTTATTTTGCAAATTCTGTTTTACTTTACATTATATGCATTTTTAAGGCGTGCTCATCCTTGTCTACAAATGTTTGTTCATTTTTCTGTTGGCCTAGTAAATGTTAATATTATAATTTTATTGAGCTCAAGGCCAGTTTATGGAAGATTTGTTTGTGAAAAAACAACAACAGTTTTTAATGGTTGAAGTTATAGTACTATTTCGGAAATCACCACATTTCCTCATCAGACTTCTTTTTGATTATTAAATTAAATTATTTTTAATTTAATTTTCATAACCACTTCTCTCAGGCTTTGAACCCGGGAGCTCGGAGTTGCAGAGCCAATACGCTACCTATTGTGCTACGCTAGCCGAGTTAGCTGTTGTGTCTGATGAGGAAATGTGGTGATTTCCGAAATAGTACTATAACTTCAACCATTAAAAACTGTTGTTGTTTTTTCACAAACAAATCTTCCATTAACTATTAATGTAATGAATTCGGCCAATGAAGGCAAATCTCATTCAGCACCTGTAAGCACACATATATATATACATGCCTAAATAACAACCCTCATTCAGCACTTGCTAGCACACATTCATGCATAAATGACAGCAGGTAAGTAGTACAGAAATTTTGCAAGCGATTCGATTAATTTTTTCTTTCTCTCGCTGTACCGCTGTGGTTTTTTTTGCTATTTTCTAAATTTTCAACAAAGTGTAAAGACTATTTTAGTGCGATTAATTAAAAATTTATTTAAAGTTTTATAATTGTTTGTTAATAAACAACTTTTCTCGAAATTTGCGTTGTTTATTTCGGGCTTCCATCCATCTGCTCAGATAGAAGGAGCCGCGATTTAGTATACCAACATGGAAAACAGGCTTTCGTGATAGCCTTCCGTACGTCCTCCCATCAGATTCCCGTAGCACTGCCAGTTGCCGCCACCGTCCACATCGTTGTCCAGCCATCACCACAGATCCGCCAATGAGACGGTATATATTCTGAGCATTTTGGTATATACAATGTCTAAAAATTCTTTTAATTGAAATTGATAACAAATTTATTTTCAGTATTTGACCCATCATCAAGTATTTTTAATTTATCACTTAATTGAATAAGTTAATTTTTAGTATTATTGATTAATACCATCACGTTATCATATTATATGAATTTCTATTTTATTAACACTTCATAAAGAATTTAAAACACTACTAGGATCTACAGGTCATTCAGGGTCCACTTTTATTTTTGTTTCATTATTCTCATTAATTCTTTTTAATAGTTTTATAGGACTGTTTGCTTATATTTTTACAAGAACAAGTCATTTAATATTAACTTTATCATTAGCACTTCCATTATGATTATGTTTTATAATTGATGGTTGATTTAATCATACTCAACATATATTTGCACATTTAGTACCTCAAGGAACTCCTGCAGTTTTAATACCTTTTATAGTATGTATTGAAACTATTAAAAATGTAATTCGACCAGGAACTTTAGCAGTTAGACTAGCAGCTAATATAATTGCAGGTCATTTGTTATTAACTCATTTAGGAAATACCGGGCCTTCTCTCTCATTTTTATTGTTTCATTATTAATTATTGCTTCCATCCATCTGCTCAAATAGGAGTAGCCGCGATTTAGTTTACCAACGTGGAAACCAGGCTTTCGTGACAGCCTTCCGCACGTCCTCCAACCATATTCCCGTAGAACTGCCAGTTACCGCCATCGTCCACATCGTTGTCCAGCCATCACCAGAGATCCGCCTTTGAGACGAGCAGTGCTCCGTAGAGCACCGTACCACGCGTAAATAATGGTCCTTCGTCGCCACTTTTAAATAACCGCAAGTAATAAGCCCCCAATTGAACCGTAAGTAAGCATTCCTTATCTTATCTTCGGTGAAAATCACTATTGCGCATATACATATGTATAATTTTTAGTTCTTGTGAAATTCAGTAACTTTATTATACGGTATTCTCACACCGGTATAGCTATTAAAAAGTTCGCAAACACATACATGAATTATAAAATTAATTTTCCCGCGCAAATTAATTTTATAATTCATGTATGTGTGTGCGAACTTCCAACATATCTAATTTTTTTAAACATTGAAACAATACTCAGCTAAGCAAAAATAAACACAATAATAAAGTTATTAACTCTCTCAAATTCAAATCTCAACTTATACTGTATATAGTGCAATTAATTAAAAATTCTTCTCGGTAAATGCGGGTGTTTCACAAACATAAACACGGTACTTATCTCGTTTGCTTATATCTATAAACATTTACATACATATATAGTCAGTAAACCCATAGTGTTTTACGGTGCTTATTTAGTGCGCGGAAAACGGTGCTTCGAACATATATTTTACATATGTGTGTATATATGTATGTACATATGCACATTCAGTGAAAAACAGTGGTATGGGATTGGTTCAACGCAATATTAAAAATTAATGTTTAAAGAATAGCGATAAAATGGAATTAAACGGAAGTGCGAATAACTAAACTCAATATTAGTTTCTCGGTTTCAAAGCGCATGTGTTAAGTTTAAAATTTCTTTCTTGTTATCGCTATATCCATCTTCTTCTTCTTCTTCTTCTTCTTTCATTGGCTCGATAACCGCCTATGCGATTTTGGCCGAGCTTAGCACAGCACGCCAGTTATTTCTCTGTTTCGCTATCTGGCGCCAGTTGGAAATACCAAGCGAACCCAAGCCCTTTACCGCCTGGTCTTTCCAACGCAGAGGAGGCCTCCCTTTTCCTCTGCTACCAGCGGCAGGTACCGCGTCGAATACTTTCAGAGCTGGGGCGCTTTCATCCATTCGAACGACATGACCAATCCAGCGAAGCCGCTGGATCCTAATTCGCTGCACTATATCTATGTCGTTATAAAGCTCGTACAGCTCATCGTTCCATATTCTACGGTATTCGCCATCGCAAAGGCGTAAATGCCCATAAATGTTTCTCTCGAACACTCCCAGAGCCTTCTCATCAGATATCTTCATCGCCCATGCATCTGCGGCATACATTAGGACGGGCATAATGAGAGACTTATAGAGCGTGATTTTTGTCCGTCGAGAGAGGACTTTACTGCTCAGTTGCCTACTCAGTCCGAAGTAGCACTTGTTGGCAAGAGTGATCCTCCTTTGAATTTCGAGACTAACATGATGTTAATGCTGGTTCCTAAGTAAAAGAAGTCTTCTACTTTTTCAAAGTTATAACTGTCAACAGTGATGTTTGATCCCAGTCGTGAATGTGCCGACTGTTTATTTGATGACAGGAGATACTTCGTCTTGCCCTCGTTCACCTCCAGACCCATTCGCTTTGCTTCTATATCCAGTTTGGAGAAGGCAGAACTAACTGCGCGGTTGTTAAGGCCGATGATGTCAATGTCATCGGCGTACGCCAGCAGCTGCACACTCTTATAAAAGATAGTGCCTGACCGATTTAGTTCTGCGGCTCGAATTATCTTCTCCAGCATAAAGTTAAAAAAGTCACCCTGTCTGAAACCTCGGAGAGGTTCTTCCCAATCCTAACGGAGCTGGTGGTGTTGCTCAACGTCATTTTACATAGCCGTATAAGTTTTGCGGGGATACCAAATTCAGACATTGCGGCATAAAGGCAACTTCTTTTTGTGCTGTCGAAAGCGGCTTTGAAGTCGAAAAAAGGTGGTGCGTGTCGATTCTTCTTTCTTGGGTCTTTTCCAAGATCTGGCGCACTGTGAATATCTGGTCGATAGTAGATTTGCCAGGTCTAAAGCCACACTGATAAGGTCCAATCAGTTCATTGACGGTGGGCTTTAGTCTCTCACACAATACGCTCGACAGAACCTTATATGCAATGTTAAGAAGGCTTATACCACGATAGTTGGCACGAATTGCAGTACAGGCAAAGACACTTAGATTCCAATCAGTAGGCATGCATTCGTCCGACCATACTCTACAGATTAGCTGGTGCATGCGCTTTATCAACTCTTTAACCGTGCTATTGCTATACGAATTTCATCGCAGTCGGGTAAGGGAACATGAATTCCGTCGTTATCAATTGGGGTTCCGGGATCATCATCTTCTCCAAGGTGGTCCCAGTCACTACCACTAAGTAGTGTGGAGAAGTGCTCCCTCCATAAACTAAGTATATTCTGAACGTCAGTTACCAGGTCGCCGTTGTCGTTCCCAGTGGAATTCACTCCGGTCTTAAAACCTTCTGTTAGCCGTCGTACTTTCTGAAATAATTTTCGGGCGCTATTCCTGTCGGCCAGCATCTCAAGCTCCTCGCACTCACGCATTTCGGCCTCTCTCTTTTTCTCTCGAAAAATGCGTCTCGCTTCCTTCTTCAACTCACGATATCTCTCCCGCAAGGCTCGCGTTGCGCCCGATTGCAACGTGGCCCTGTAGGCAGCATCTTTCTGTTCCGTGGCAACGCGACATTCCTCATCGTACCAGTCATTTTTCCGGGCTCGCTGAAAACCAATAGATTGTTCAGCGGCGGTACGTAAAGAGCAAGAGATGTGATTCCATTGCTCTGAAATATCGCTGTGTTGATTCGAGTTCTCAGAGAGCAGGAGTACGACTCGAGTAGCGAAGTGCGTGGCTGTCTGTTGTGATTGCAACTTTCCGACGTCGAGCATTCCTTGTGTGCCTTTCCGCACGCTTTTTGACGCACAGAGGCGCGTGCGTATCTTGGCTGCGACAAGATAATGTTCCGAGTCGATGTTGGCTCCTCGGATCGTGCGCACATCTAGGACACTGGAAGCGTGCCTTCCGTCTATCACAACATGGTCGATTTTGTATCGTGTCTTACCATCTGGAGACAGCCACGTAGCCTGATGTATGCTCCTATGCTGGAACCTGGTACTACAGACTACCATGTTTCGGGCCCCGGCGAAGTCGATCATTCTCAATCCGTTATCAGACGTTTCCTCGTGGAGACTGAATTTTCCGACTGTGGAACCAAAGATGCCCTCCTTGCCCACCTTGGCATTAAAATCGCCTAGCACGTTTTTTATATCGTGTTGGGGGCAGCGTTCGAACGTGCGCTCCAGGAGTCCGTAGAAGCAATCTTTGGTCCCATCGTCCTTCTCTTCCGTCGGGGCATGGGCGCAAATCAGGAAGATGTTGAAGAATCTCGCCTTTATGCGGATTGTGGCGAGACGTTCGTCCACCGGAGTGAACGACAGTACTTTACGGCGAAGTCTCTCTCCCACCTCAAATCCCACACCAAATTTGCGCTCGTTTACATGGCAGCTGTAGTATACGTCGCAAGGGCCTACCGTTTTCCTCCGTTGCCCCATCCATCGCATTTCTTGGATGGCGGAGATGTCAGCCTTTGCTCTGCCGAGGACATCTACCAGCCGGGCAGAGGCACCTTCCCAATTAAGGGTTCGGACATTTCAGGTGCATGCCCTCAAATCATGGTCCTTAAAACGTTTGCTGTTGTCGTCATCTAAAAAGGGGGTCCTGTCCGAGGCTTTGCTTTGCTTTTCATTGGTAGTGGATTTTTTACGTGGCGGGTTCCAAGCCCTGCGCACAACCCATTGCTGGGGGTTGAAATTTTAAATTCGTTTATAAAGCGAGCCGCTTGCTCCAAGACAGACGCCCGCTTGCAGCCGCACCTCCTGGTGAACAGTCGCTGCGGACTTTAGTGGACCCTTAAACCGAATATGTCGGAGTGGCTCCACTAAAGCTCCCTCGCTATTAGCCGTGACCCATTGCTCCACACGGGTTGGTTTCCGTATCTCGCACATGGGTTGCTCACGTTGCCCAGGGTGCACGAACGTTGACGTAAGACTAGGAATTGAGTATAGCCGCGCAACTGTAACTGCATACCCAGAAGGTATGGGGTACATTGCACCCCACAATAATAATAAAACTCAATATTAGTTTCTCGGTTTCAAAGCGCATGTGTCAAGTTTAAAATTTCTTTCTTATTATCGCTATTTACATCTCTCTTCCTCAAATTAAGCGTGAACCAATTTTACGTTCCTGTTTAAGAATATTAAATCAACTCTCAAAGATTTCGCCCTTTAAATTGAACTCTTTCTAAAATCCTGCAATTTTTATTCACGAGATTGCGAAGCTAGTTTAAAAACTTTACCGCGGGGTATTTGAACCTGCCAATCTTCGTGATTCAAGCGATTTCGCTCAATCTTTTTTTATCTCTATTTTTTTTCCTTCCGTGAAACAAATGTGTTTGATACCGCAATACACTCACGTACCCTAACTAGATCTTGATGTTGCCCATACCTCAAAGAGACGACTACTCGAAAAGCCCCAAAATGAGCGATGACGAGAAATCTCAGAGCACTTCTCCCACCTTCACTCAACGAGGGTGCAGTTATCTTAAAAGTCCCACCTTGCGATACCGCAATTTTTCATGAGGGTTATGAACAATGGCCGTCTTTCCGAGATATGTTCACTGTGGTATACATAAACCACCCCATACTCTCTCAAGCACAGAAATTGTACCACCTCCGGTTCAAAACGCTAGGCAAAGCTGGTCAAATCGTGAAGCAATTTTCCTTAACCAACGATAACTTCAATTTGGCGTGGGAAGCCCTTAAGTTTCGGTACGAAAACAGGCGAGTTCTCGTAGATAATCAAATTCGTAACCTTATGAACCTAAAACCCATTATTACCGAAAATAGCGACGAGATACAAAGATTACAGTCTTCAGTTAATAATATCATCCAAATTCTCGCCACACAACAAGTCTCGACCGAGAGATGGGACCCAATACCAATTTTTCTCCTAACCTCGAAACTACCGAAAAACACGGTTACTTTATGGTTACAATCTCTCAGTTCCAGAAAAGGCCTCCCCAATTGGTCACAGATGAACTAGTTCTTAATCACCATATATGAGGTGAGGGAAAAGGGTTGATCAATGGCGGCCCCTGAACCCAAGACCCACTCATTTTAACAGCTTTTCTAAGCCCTTCACACCTCAAAGTAGATCGCAATTTAAAAACCCAAAATGCTCACAATAAGTCTTTATAGCATGTCTAATCTCACTTCACAGAACAGCGGAAAATGCACAAATGCGCAATGTGTCAGAACCCAGAGCATTCGCTGTGGGACTGTCCAAAGTTTCGTAGGCTAACAGTTCAGGACCGCAGACAGTTAGTTAAAGAACATAACATGTACCCTCAAGTTCGAATAGAACAAGCTTTCAGTCTTTCTATGCGGAGAATGAAAGCAAAATACTCCTCCCAACTGCAATAGTAGCTATAGAACAGGGAAGCGGGATTTTTAAGCTACGAGCACTCATCGACCAAGGGTCAGAATGAAGCTTCATCTCCACAAAAGCTCAGATGAGATTAGGGCTACCTTGCCAAAAGTCGAACTTTGAATTCTCAGGCATGGGTGGTAAGTAGTTCAAACCTCTAGGAAACTATGCTCCTTAATTATAGTATCGACTGGCTTACCACAAAAATAGAGACCCAAGCAATATTTTTGCCTCAATTAACGAAAACTCTGCCCCGATTCCAACTAAGTCACAATCAAAGACAAAAAAAGATGTGAGTGTTTGAACTCAAGGTAGATGTGTAAACTGTTAAATTTGCAGTATTTAGAAATATTAACCCCTATATAATACTTTACAATCTCGTTAATAATGGTTGTATCTTTAAAGGTATCATGGGCATTCAAGGGTTAAGTCAATCATACATATTTATCTTGTTTAATTTTTAAAATTTAATTTATTTTATTATTTATGTTGCAATAGTTAAAATAGGCTTATGATAGCTAAAATAAGAAACGTACACCTTTGATTCAATACTGGTAAGTAGTCTGGAAAAAACGGCCAGCAGGCATAGCTTTAAGGTCGTTTTTAAACCACAATCTATCACGCACAGCGCATGCGTATCCAAAGTCGTTGTCGATCATTTTTAATTTAAATTGTTTATGGGCATTAACATGGTTGAGATAACGCTCATATTGCAGTTCAATGTTTTGGTAATTTGGTTGTTGTTGCTGTTGTAAATGTTGTTGTTGCTGTTGTTGTTGCTGCTGTAAATGTCCACGTAGCCTATTCATTTCTTTTTGGCGTTGACGTTCTCGGTAGGCACGTTGATATCCAGCGTTTCTGGATCTTCTTAATGATTGCGATGTTCTCTACAATAATAATTAATATTAGTATTTGACCTGTAATTTATTTAGAAACATGAATATTACCTGCATTTCGGTTATATACCTCCAGTTTAAACGTTTAATTTATTGTTTTAAAGAACACCAATCAGCTGAGTTGTAGAAACACAAAGCGATCAGCTGTTCAAAAGTAGTACCAACGCAAAGCGAATAAGGGAATTTCAATCAAAATTTAGAGAACACGCTGTGCTCTAATTCACTCAGCAAAGAACGTAGATAATGTACGTTCTTTGCACACAGTTTGTAAAAATTTGCGCCTAATTGCATGCAACTCAAAGGTACAGGGTGCTCCCGATTAAATATAATTAATTTTGCTTTTTGTGTCAATACCAAAGAACGTAGATAATACCCAAGACAGACATGGGAGCTTATCTGCATTAACAGCCTTTATTGGCATTAACTCGTGCATTATTCTCTTCACTGCATTTCTATCTGGCAAAGCTGTCAAGTGGACAGGTGTATGTTCGGACAAATCAAACAGGTTTTTTGTTCCATCAAACCAATAATGATAGAATACCAGGTTGCGCAATCCCGTTGCGGATGAAATATCTTGAGTAATAATAAACAAAGAATAGGGGGAGAATAGTGGGAAGAGAATAATGAGCAATTTGCAATTTTTCAAGGAGAAATGAATTTTTTTGGTGCTTAAGTATAAAACTATGAATAATAGAAATAATGCATCAAACAAAAATTTATTGAGTGGTACCGCTTCTGTTTCCGCGAAATTAAAATTAAAGTCTCCACCCAAGATAAGTGAATGCCACTGAAAATTGTTTCCTAATTCCCGTGCACCAGCAAACCGATTAAACTGTGTCAATCTAAATTTTGAGAAGACCCTATGCTTTAAGCCGCATAGTTTATAAAAATTATGCGCCTAATTGCATGCAACACAAAGATAATTGATTTTGCTTTCTGGGTCAATATAATACTAACACATACGTCAGACGGCACACGCATTTTCACACAGAGTCGTTCTTGACCAATCAAAAACGTCGTACTTTTTTTTATATGGAGTTTTTATGGTAGTATTAGCGTAAGAGATTTGCCCTACCGCGGCTATAAATGTTTACACATCAAAAATAAGCTCACCTAAGGTTAGCCGATACAAACTGTCACTCCCCAACTCAGATTGACCTAGTTATCGGCAGCGATCTTATTCCAAAGATTATGATAGAAGGCTTGAAAAAACTCGCCGAAAATCTGCCAGCCCAGAATACAATATTTGGCTGGATTCTGAGTGGTGAAGTCCCCAAAAAGATATCTTCCTTCTCGACCCAAGTAGAGGAAACATTAAACGAGTACCTCAACTCCCAATTAAGAAGGTTTTGGGAACTAGAAGATGTTCCGAACCCAGAGCTAACTACCCCCGAAGATGAAAAGTGTGAAAAGCTTTACAAAGCCAATACTACATGCCAACTCGATGGTCGATTCATGGTACGCCTCTCATTTAAGCCAAGTTTTCCCGACGTAATCTCTTTAGGGACTTCTCGCCCAACAACTTCTCAGCATGGAGAGGACTCTTGTCGAAAAGGGTGATCTAAAACTTATCTACGATAATGTATTGGAAGAATATCTCGCTCCCAACAATATGGAAGAATCTTTATCCTACGAAATTTGCTCAGGAGGCCATATCGTTTTATCTCCCTCACCACGCGGTTGTTAAACCCGAGGAAAGAACAACCAAAATTCGGGTTGTATTCAATGCATCAAAGTATTCTGGTTCGGGCTACTCTCTTAATGATATATTATACACCGGACCAACGCTCCAACCTGATTTGATGCTTCTCATCCTCAACTGGCGAATGTACAAATTTGTCTTCAACGGAGACGTCGAAAATATGTATAGACAGATATTTCTACATGAAGACGAGCAAGCTTTTCAAAGAATACTTTTCCGCCCTTCTCCAAACAGCCCCATTCGTGATTATAAATTGAAAACTGTAACATTTGGTGTAAATTGTGCGCCGTATCTCGCCATTCGCATTCTTCATCAACTTGCTCAGGATGCTGAAACCACTGAATAAGGAAACGTATGTAGATGACATTCTCTCTGGCACCCACGATCTGCTCAATCTCTCGCCCAAGTCGTTCAAGCCCTCAACTCGGCAGGTTTTCCGTTGAAGAAAACAACCGCGATCCACCCTGATATTCTTAAAAATGTAAAAAAAGAGGACTTGGTGTCTAACCAACTTTCTAGAATTTGAGAAAGCAAGTGCCACAAAAACTCTCGGAATTCAATGCAACTCTCTAACTGATACGTTTTCCTACACGAATCGTTCCAACCCAGTCTCATCTGCAACCACAAAGCGACAAATTTTCTCCTCGGTCGCCAAGCTTTTTGACCCGGCAAGATGGCTCACGCCGATAATTATCGACCATTATAATGGTTCAAGCCAAAATTCTTTTACAAGAACTATTGCTTGATGGAACTGACGGCGATGAGGAGGTTAAACCTTTATGACTATTAAAATGGGGCCAGTTTTCAAAGAATCTACAGGCAATCTCGACTATACATATACCTCGATTGATAGATTATATGCCAGATCAACAGGTAGAACTACACGGCTTCTGCAACTCCTCGGAAAAGGCTTATTGCTTAACCTCTGGTCTGACTCTGGAATTGTTCTGGCATGGTTAGAAAAACCACCTCACGCGTGGAAGACCTTTGTGGCCAACCGCTCTGCACAAATGATTGATCTTGTCGGTAATGCTACCTGGAGGCATGTGTCTAGTAAAGAAAATCCAGCATATATGGGAACCAGAGGGTGCAAACCGCTAGACCTGATAACGTCTTCTCTATGGTGGAATAGTCCCGAGTGGCTAACAAGTCCCGTAGAGGCGTGGTCAAAACCCTCGACCCAAGGAATCATGCCACCTGGGATTCCGACACCCTGGATAGTTTCTGGTCCTTCTCTCGGGCCCTAAGGGTCATGGCATACGTCTTCAAGTTCATAGAATGCTTGAAAGATCGCACAAAAAGTGGCATATACCAATGCAAAATCTACCCTATTAAAAGGCTGTGTGGCCGTTTTTGTGTGCTTCGCTACAAAAGCTACCTTGAGCTGTGCTCAGACCTCACTACCAACGCGTTCCTTGTACCCGCTGCTCGTTTCGTTGGACGTCTTGGCTATCCCAAAAAAATAATGAATGACAATGGAAAAACCTTTGTAGGTGCCAAACCTTTGAAGAGTTCACTACCATCTTGATTAGGATCGAGGCGGTCTTAAACTCCCGACCGATATCGTTCCTATCGCAAGATCCAGCAGATTTCACCGCACTTTCCCCTGGCCACTTCCTCAGAGGTGCTCCACTTTTGGCTATCCCTGAGGTGAATCGTGGAGACCTGTCGCTTATCAACAGATGGGAGAAAGTGAAAACTATACACCACCAGTAGACGATGGAAGGAAGAATATGTGAAAAAACTCCACGAACGTTACCGATGGAAAAATACACAGATAGAGCCGAAAATCGGCCAATGCGACCTCATTAACGACAATGCACTTCCGCCCACTGAATGGCGTCTAGGGCGCATCGAAAAGGCTCACCCTGGCCAGATGGTCACATACTCGTGGTGGAAGTTCGCACTCAGACCGGTACTCTGGTCCGGCCCCTCGTGAAGTTATGCTTCCTCCTCTCTGAGAAAAGTTATCCACTGCCTCGACGCTTGCGAAACCACTGATCTAGTATAACTAATGGTCTATGCTACCATAGTGACCGCTCATACCGTTTCGATCGCTGCACTACCACCGAATTGTACCTCTAGATAAACACTCGCAGATACACTTATACTCACGGGAGTAACTTGAAATACTCCTTTTTAAAGTCCTCCGTAAACTCATGTTTTCATATCGAGATGTCTGAAGCGCCTCAACCCGCACCAAGGACGTCATTAAAATCAAAGGTATTCGCCGCCAACGACGACTTTTTGGGGTCCATTAAAAGCCAGGGCTATCAGCGCTGCCGCTTGGGTTCACAGCGTCATGCATTGCGCAGATGTCCGTTGTTCCGGCAGATGCAACCAAAACAGAGATGGATGTTGGCCCGTGCGCATCAATATTGCGTGAACTGTCTGGCGCTGTCACACACCACCAGCGAATGTACCTCCTTAATCAGGTGTAATAGTTGTGGGCTGCGTCATCATTTTCTACTGCACCGCCAGGGGTCACCCCAACGTGCTCAACCGATGCAAGCTCCTAAGCCGTCCGCAACGCACCAGCAAACTGCAAACCGATCTACCCAGCACCGCGCTCGACAGGCACCCCACCGCGCTAGGCCTCCCACTCAGCCAACCGCCATAACTCGTCGCACCATCCGTTGTACTGCCAAGGACTACAAACAGTCCGCTACAGGGGCAAAGTGACGGAATTGTTGGTCCATGATGCCCTCCGAACGCTTAAGGAGTTACAGGAGGCTCTAGCCACGATGTTGGAGCGAGGGTTAGGAAGCCACCTCAACAACCACTACCATAAAATATATATTTTTATCGCATTTTATATTGTATTCATTTCACTTATGCATGTATATGCAGTAATGTATCTAACTAACTTGTAACTTAAATTATACATATTTACATGCATTATAGAATACACAAAGTTTGCCCAAATATGTCATGGTTTGCTCAGACTAATTAGATTAGTAAACACCGCAAATTATAGTTAACGATTAATGTAATGAATTCGGCCGTTGAAGGCAACTCTCATTCAGCACTTTTCAGCACACATACATATATACATGCATAAATGACAACTCTGATTCAGCACTTGTAAGCACACATTCATAAATGCCTAAAAGAACAGCAGGGAAGTAGCGAGTAAGTTTTTCAACAGATACAGAATTTTTGCAAGTGATTCGATTAATTTTTTCTTTCTCTCGCTGTACCGCTGTGGTTTTTTTTTTGCTATTTTCTAAATTTTCAACAAAGGGTAAAGACTATTTTAGTGCAATTAATTAAAAATTTATTTAAAGTTTTATAATTGTTTGTAAATAAAACCTTGTTATATGCTTATAGTATGCAACTTTTCTCGAAATTTGCGTTGTTTATTTCGGGCTTGCATCCATCTGCTCAGATAGGAGTAGCCGCGATTTAGTATACCAACGTGGAAACCAGGCTTTCGTGATAGCCTTCCGTACGTCCTCCCACCAGATTCCCGTAGCACTGCCAGTCCACATCGTTGTCCAGCCATCATCACAGATCCGCCATTGAGACGGTATATATTCTGAGCATTTTAGTATATATATATGCCTAAAAATTCTTTTTATTGAAATTAATAACAAATTTATTTTCAGTATTTGACCCATCACCAAGTATTTTTAATTTATCACTTAATTGAATAAGTTCATTTTTAGTATTATTGATAAATACCATCACGTTATCATATTATATGAAATTCTATTTTATTAACACTTCATAAAGAATTTAAAACACTACTAGGATCTACAGGTCATTCAGGGTCCACTTTTATTTTTGTTTCATTATTCTCATTAATTCTTTTGAATAATTTTATAGGACTGTTTGCTTATATTTTTACAAGAACAAGTCATTTAATATTAACTTTATCATTAGCACTTCCATTATGATTATGTTTTATAATTTATGGTTGAATTAATCATACTCAACATATATTTGCACATTTAGTACCTCAAGGAACTCCAGCAGTTTTAATACCTTTTATAGTATGTATTGAAACTATTAAAAATGTAATTCGACCAGGAACTTTAGCAGTTAGACTAGCAGCTAATATAATTGCAGGTCATTTGTTATTAACTCATTTAGGAAATACCGGGCCTTCTCTCTCATATTTTATTGTTTCATTATAAATTATTGGTCAAATTGCTTTATTAGTCCGATTGCTGTAGCTATTTTTCAATCATATGTATTTGCAGTATTAAGAACTTTATACTCTATAGAAGTAAAGTAATGTTAATACACGCTATTCACAATTTTCATTTAGTAGATTATAGACCATGTCCTTTAACAGGAGCAATCGGAGCTATAACAATCGTCACAGGGTTAGTAAAATGAATCCACCAATACGATAATTCATTACTTTTATTAGGAAATATTATAACTTTTTAAACAGTTTATCAATGATGACGAGATGTTGTACGAGAAGGTACTTTCCAAGGACTTCACACATTTTCAGTAACAACAGGATTACGATTAGGCATATTTGAATTTATTTTATCAGAAGTTTTATTTTTTGTTTAATTTTTTTAGCTTTTATTAAAGCAGTATATCCCCTGCCATTTAGGTGCATTATAACCTCCAATAGGAATTAACTATTTAATCCATTTCAAATTCCTTTATTAAATACTGCAATTTTATTAGCTTCAGTTGTAACTGTTACATAGGCTCGCCATAGTTTAATTGACAACCATTCACAAACAACACGAGGTTTTTTTTTACTGTGTTATTAGGACTCTATTTTTCAATTCTTCTAAGTTATGAATATATTGAAGCCTCATTTACAATTGCTGATTCTATCTATGGTTGTACTTTTTACATTGCAACAGGATTCCATGGAATTGATATACTTATTGGAACTTCTTTTCTTTTAGTATGTTTAATCCGACATATAAATAACAATTTTTCTAAAACACATCATTATGGTTTTGAGCTTTGCTCATAAGTTCCCTGACGTACCTGACAGTTCCCGCTATACTTGACCCGATGATTGGTTCCGGTCTAACTGGACAGTCCGAAGACCCGCGGTTTGCCAATTCATCGGTCAGTTCGTTACCTTGAACACCACAGTGTCCCGGCACCTACACAATCTCAAGCTTGTTCTTGCAACGAAGTTTAGCCTTAACTTGCATTTCTGGACAATTTTTGAAGAAACACGAGCAGTTTCCAAAGCCTTTAGGGCAGCTTGGCTGTCACTACAGACCTTAATATGGTATCCTCTCCAACTATCCAGTCTGCTACTTTGAGTATTGCCAAGACCTCCGATTGAAACACCGTGGTCATCTGACCCAAAGCAGAGAAGGCTCTGAAGTTAACCTCCAGATGCCAGCCAGCTCCAGTCCCATTATCAGCCTTGGAGGGATCAGTGTAGAAAGTTTTTACCGAGCTCCCAAGAAGAGTATCTGGATCTCTCCATTCCTCCCTTGTAGGAAAGCTAACGGCGTACTTTCTCCCAAAGGAGACCCCCGGTATCATTTTGTCATTTGGGGCCAGAAGCAAAGGGTATTCCTCTGAAAACTTTCAGCGCTCGATTTACCTTCAGCTCGACATGAGTATTTCACGTCAGCTTGCTATCTAGAGTTACCCCTAAATATATCAATTACCCGGAAAGACTTACGTCTACGCCTCTGAGCACCGGAACGTTGAGACCTTCCAATTTTCTCTTCCGCGTAAACAAAACTATCGTTGTCTTGCTGGGGTTGGCAGCAAGGCCTTGCAGAGTGCACCATTCATTAATCATATTCAGGATTCTCTGTGTCTTTGCACAGACTTCCCTGAGAGACTTTCCTGACGCCAAAGCACACACATTGTCAGCGTAGGCCTGGATGTGGGCTAAGCTTTGCATTTCCGTTAGTAGAGAGTCCACTACCACCACAAGAGAGGCGAGAGTACACCGCCCTGAGGGCATCCTCTCCTAACCTCTGCCATGGTAGAGAGGAAAGTTTCTTCCCCAACGGTCAGCAATCTTATTGATAGCATGCTGATAACTGCATGATACTGACATTTTGTTGATATTCTTTGATTATTTGTATATGTATAAATTTATTGATGAGATGATAAATAAATTATCTATAAAGTATATAAGTATATTTGACTTCCAATCATAAGGACTACTAACTAGTATTATAGATAATTTTTTCAATTGGTAATATAACATTAATTTTAATTTCAAATATTGTAATAATCTTAGCACCTATTTTATCAAAAAAAACTTTAACAAATCGAGAAAAATGTTCACCTTTCGTATGTGGATTTGACCCTAACTCATCTTCTCGGTTACCTTTTTCCTTACGATTTTTTTTAATCACAATTATTTTTTTAATTTTTGATGTAGAAATTGCACTTATTCTGCCAATAATTTTAATTATTAAAATATCAAATATTATAATATGATCTATAACTTCTATTATTTTTATTGTTATCTTTTTATTGGACTAGATGATGAATGAAATCAAGTTATATTAAATTGATCCAATTAACGGGGTTGTTGTTAACTATAACATTTGATTTGTATTCAAAAAGTATTGATATTCAATCTACCTTGAATATGAAGCGATATACTGCAATTATTTTTTACCTAATTTTAGGTAATATTACCCGTATTCTTAAAAAATATTTTTATTAATTGAAGCCAAAAAGAGGCGTATCACTGTTAATGATAAAATTTAATAAAAATTCCAATTAAGGAAGTATGACGATCAAGAAAAAGCTGCTAACTTTTTTCTTTTAATGGTTAAATTCCATTCATACTTCTACATTTATATAGTTTAACTTAAAACATTACATTTTCATTAAAGAAATACAATGATTTTTTTTATAAATTACTAAATTAAATTCACTATATTCAAAACATGTATAGTTACCCTTACATCTTCAATGTTATACTCTAAATTTAGCTATTTGAATAAAATAAAAAAAAATTAAATAAAAATAATTTACAACTTCATTGAGCTCAAGGCCAGTTTATGAAAGATTTTTTTGTGAAGAAACAACTACAGCCGAGTTGGCAACAGCCGAGCACAGCATGTAGCGTGTTGGCTCTGCAACTCCGAGCTCCCGGGTTTAAAGCCTAGGTGAAGTGGTTATGAACAATAAATTTAATTAATTTAATAAAAAGTAGTCTGATGAGGGAATGTGGTAATTTCCGAAATAGTACTATAACTTCTACCATTAAAAACTGTTGTTGTTTTTTCACAAAAAATGTTTCATAAACTAGCCTTGAGCCCAATAAAATTGTAAATTATTAACATTTACTAGGCCAACGGAAATAAAATAATTCATAATACAAATAATAAAAGATACATTTTTAAATTATTATTATGAAATATATAAATTAGTTGAGAATACTTAACAAATTTATTATATAAATTTTGACCCCCCATATATGCAGATCAACCTTGATCAATTGATTTAATTACAATATTACCTAAAATTAAAGGATAATTCAAAATTCCATATGTAGAATTATAAGGTATTAATCACACAGAACCAAAAAAATAAACTATTAAATAATTATTTAATGACTTATTTAAATAAAATAAGGAAACATTAGAAATTAAATATCTAAAAAACCTCCTGAAATGCATACTATCAATGTTAATAATTGGTAAACAAATTATATAAGGAGTTGGAAAAATTAATCATCTTAAAATTTTACCACCAATAATTCTTATAAATAATAACACAGGTATTCAAAAAAATGCTGTCTGGATATTTCCAACTGATTGCTATGTAACGGGTGTTTTTTTTAGGGGTATAGAACTTCGAATTGAAATAAAACACAAGAAATTTAAGGTCCATCAATTTGGCTTTATTTGAAGGATAATTTTATGCCATTAATGTGATAAATATGATTTCGGGCATGTGGCCGCCGCGGCTGGCTCGAATAAAGCCAATTCTACAGGTCCAATTTTCAACCACTTTTTCGAGCATATGGGGCCGTATGTCGGCAATAACGCCACGAATGTTGGCTTCCAATTCCCCTAACGTTTCTGGTTTGTTGGTGTAGACGAGCGACTTCACATATCCCCAAAGAAAATAATCCAATGGTGTCAAATCACACGATCTTGGTGGCCAATTGACAGGTCCATTCCGCGAAATTATGCGCTCAGCGAATGTTTCCTTCAATAAATCGATTGTGACGTTCGCTGTGTGGCATGTAGCGCCGTCTTGTTGGAACCACAACTCATCCACATTCATGCCATCCAATTCGGGAACAAAATAGTCGGTTATCATGGCTCTATACCGGTCTCCATTAACGGTAACTGCCTCTCCAGCATTATTGCGGAAGAAGTATGGCCCAATGACTCCACCAGCCCATAGAGCACACCAAACAGTCAGTTTTTGTGGATGTAATGGCGTTTCAAGGGTCTCATGTGGATTCTCTTCACTCCAAATGCGGCAATTTTGCTTGTTGACGTAGCCATTCAACCAAAAATGAGCCTCATCACTGAACAAAATTTTGCGATGAAAATCAGCATCGAGATCAATCTCATTTTCGGCCCATACACCAAAATCACGACGCATTGCATGGTCTCGCGGCTTTAATTCTTGCACAAGCTGGATCTTGTAAGGTCGCAAGCCAAGATCTTTGCGCAAAATCTTCCATAAAGTTGATGGACAAAGCTCCAATTGCTGTGCACGGTGGCGAATCGATTCATTCGGGTCCTCTTCAACACTTTGCTCTACAGCGGCAATTGTTTCTTCGGTGCGCACTGTTCGACATCTCTGCGGATGCGTATTATCACATAGAGTAAACGTAGTGCGAAAACGATCCATGGTTAACCGAATTAATTGCTCTGATGGACGATTATGTCGACCATAAAATGGACGGAGCTCACGGTAAACTTCGCGAACTGAACCATTATTTTCGAAATAAATTTGCACGATTTGCAAGCGTTGTTCTTTTGTCAACCTGTTCATGATGAAATGGCAAACCAAACTGAACATAAATGACATTAGAGTTGCAGATTTGACCACAAAATGCCAGTTTTATCTCTATTCAAAAAACAAACCCGTAAAAAAAACACCCTTTACTTAGGTGTTCTGAAAACTAAAAAAATACTCAAAATATTTCAGAACGTAAGGTTATTTTACAAAACGCAAAATTTTGTTATAAAAAAGGTTTTTTTTGGGCTAACTTGTAGGCATTAATAATAGGTAGAATTTTTTTTTTAATTACTGTTTTTAAATGTTTACCATAACTAGCATTAATTTCTAAATAACAAACATAAACGTTTTGTAACCTGAACGTGCGCGCTCCGATAGTGTAGAAAGTGGCGCGGTACAATTACGTGTACCAATAGTGAAGGTTTGATGGATACATACGATCATACGACCCAGCAGAGTGGCGTATTTTCATAGATTCTTGAAAAAGAAGCCTTAAAGCAGTTCTGCTTTACAACGGCGGTTTCTATACTTCCATTCCTGTCGGTCATTCCCTACATCTCAAGGAAACCTACAAGAACTTGGAATTGATACTTTGCAAATTAAAATATAAAGACAACGGTTGGCAAGTGTGCGGTGATTTCAAAATCTTGGGCATGAGAACAACCTGGATTTACCAAATTCCCTTGCTTTTTATGTCTATGGGATAGTAGAGACCTGTCATGTTATGTCTATGGGATAGTAGAGACCTGTCATATCACTGGACCAAAAAGTGTTGGCCTCCGAGGGAGCTTAAAGTTGGCGAAAAGAATGTCCTGCATGAAACTTTGGTGCCTCCTCATTAAGTTCTTCTACCACCGCTTCACATAAAGCTGGGATTGATCAACCAATTTGTAAAGTCACTTCCAAGAGATCGAAATTGCTTCAAATACTTAATATCAAAGTTTCCAGGCCTCTCGGAGGCAAAGTTAAGGGAAGGTGTTTTCGTTGGACCAGATATTAGACGGCTTATGGCGGATCCACTATTCATCACAGCCATGACGTATACTCAAAGAGAAGGGTGGATTGCCTTTAAAGAGGTCATAAAGAAATTGTTAGGCAATAACAAAAATCCTAACTACAAACAAGTCGTCAAAAGAATGTTGCTTGATGAGTTTAAAAGTACATTTTCTTCATTCCCACCTCGACTACTTTCCAGAAAATTTAGGAGTCGTGAGCGAAGAACAAGCTGAACGATTTTACCAAGATATTAAGGTGATGCAAAAAAGATACCAGGGAAGATGGAACGTTTCAATGATGGCAGACTACTGTTGGACGCTTCAAAGAGGCCTTCCCGATGCTTCCCCCAAGCGAAAATGTACCAAAAGGAGTCTCACTGAAAAAAATAAATGTATTTAGTGCTTAGTAATTAATGTATTTTACATAAATAAATTAGTTTTTGTACGCAATTATAAATTTAAACATTTATTTTAATCTTTCATATTTTATTTTAAGATGATAACTTGTTTAACATAGACACCTACGTTGTCAGAAAACGTTCCATGACAAAATTAAAGTTATTTTCGGATTCAGCACACCCAACAACATAAGAATTACACAAAAAAACCAAAACAGCTCTCAATTTTTTTTTTTGCAAACTTGTGTTAAAAGCCGTTTTCCAACGGTTTTTTCTTTCTATTTATCAAAGGCAAAATATATATAAAATGGTTAAGAAAAAACTTAAGGACGGATTGAAAAAGAAACTTTCAGTGTTAAAGCGCAAGTGAGTGAAAGACCCGTCCGTAAATAAAACCGTGTTTAAACGAGTAAAAAAGGCTGTCGGTTGTATGGGAGCTATATGTAAAATTTTTTTGATCTATATGATCACAAGCTCCTGGTGCTTAATAATACGTAAACGTCAAGCTGGATAGTTGTGTTTTCGCTGTAATACTTTTTTCTTTTTAAAATTTGTTTATATCTTATATAAATTAATAATTTAGTGATAAAAGATTTGGAGATTCATCTGTGCTCATTTCAAGCTAAGTATAATATCTGCATTGATTTTATTATACCTTTCATGGAAATGGTATATTACTTTTGTCCGATGTTTGTAAGTACCAGAACGAGAAGAGTTAGACCCATCAAAAAGTATACCGATATGAGCAGAGTGACGAGCTGAATCGATTTAGCCATGTCCGTCTGTCTGTGTGTCTGTCCGTCTGTCTGTCTGTCCGTCTGTCCGTCTGTATGAACGCAAACTGGTCCCGCAGTTGTTGAGCATTTTAATAAAATTTGACAGACAGATATCTTTTTACATTTTATTAGACATTTGTCAAAACCGGTCAGATCGGACGACTATAACGTATATAGGATCCGATTTTTCAGATATCATATTTTGCAAGAAGGCCCGCTTTATTAAGTTCTGTAATGGAAATCATATAGATCAAAGATACATAACATATAGCTCCCATATAACTGATTGTTCAGATATTTTATTCAGTACGAAACCCCCTCCATTTATGGAGCTAAAGTCTTGAAATTTTGCACATAAAATGGGTATCGTAAGAACTAATTTAGTAGTGAAAATCGTTAAAATTGGATAAATATAACATATAGCTGCCATACAACCGATTTTTCAGATATTGCAATTAGTACGAAAACCCCTCCATTTAAGCAGATAAAGTCTTGAAATTTTGCGAAAAGAATAGCTATAGTGAGAACTATTTTAGCAGTGAAAATCATTAAAATCGTGTAAATAGAACATATAGCCGCCATACAACCGATTGTTCAGATATTGCAATTAAAATGTTCCACAAATATTAATTAATATTGCGACTATTATAGCAGTCAAAATATTAATATCGAATAATTATAACATATGGCACCCATACAATTCGCCCATTCATGAAAGGTATGAAGACAGCTTTTCTCACTTGTTACACTTGTTAGTTTTCCAATTGCCGAGTAATAAGTTGATTTGCATTGTTATTGTTTCTTATTTACATTGTTATTGATTCTTAATTTGATTGTCATTCTTGAAACAGCTGTTTGCGTTTAATTTCTTAGGTGCATCTAAAACTGTTGGTTACATTGATAGCTCTCAAACTTTAAATAATTATAAAGTTTTTGCATTACATTCCAAACTGCTTTCTTCTTTGTTTTATTAATACAATCTCTGTTTTTTCTCATATTGGTCATTATACTGTTAATTATGTCTTGCAAATTTAAATTAAAATCACCGATAATAAGCAACGCTCTGTTGCATGCTGGTTGTGCGATGGGGTTGCTCATATAAAATGTGCTGGATTGATTGGTAGAGTCCTAGACTTAATAGAAGAAAGAAGAGGTATGTATTCGTTGGTCTTTTTTAAAATGCAGATCAACAGAGGTTTAACTTATCCAATTTTTTAGAGAAACTACAAATGAATTTCTCGAAATGGGCAAAGACCTTCGGGCACATTATGATGAATTTAAACTTTATGAAAACGTGTTTAAATTGTTTAAGTGCCTAGATAATCACACTTCGCAACTTGTAAGAGAGATCAAACGCAAACGGACCCAAAGTCCACTCAAGGAAAGTATTGTCTCCTCTTATATTACTTCAAAAGAATATTGTGCCCGAAGTCCAACAAATTGAGCTAATAAATCTTTTATCTCCTGTCCCTCCACCTCAGGGCCCGTCTTCATGAACTTCGTCAAGGGTTATCTGCACTCGCGCTTCTTCCTCTAACAAAAGAAATTCTGATCATGCTACCTTTTCTTTGGGTCCATCAACACCTCAAATTTTAAACTCACTTGACTTGCCAGGGATGCAGAAAAAAAATTTAAAATAAGTGTGCCAATTATACTCTTGCGGAATATTTGTTATGAGCTTCTAGGACAGGTAGGATTTCCAAAGGAGGAATTTGAAGAAAAGAGGTTATAATTACGTCAGCTGCTAAGGTGTGTGCACTGGCATGTTCCCGGAGCTTCAGGCTGGGGGGGGGGGCTACTGTTTGCAGTTATAAGCTTAGCTACTGACCAACCACCATTCTTCCTATCCTAAAAATCCAACAAAGATACTATCTTTATTTGCACACTTGAAAGCAACTAATTAATATTTTTGGTTAGGTATAATGGCAAATAAAATCCTGACCTAATTCAAAAAAACATATCTATGTGGTCATTGACCCACATTTGCTTTCATTACTATATAAGTATATATGAAACTTAAAATTTACAAAGAAATGTGCATCAGATTAAATTGAGTAAAAACAGGTGTCATATTGGTTGTTGGTCACATATTTGTTTCCCTAACATTTATCGTACAAAGCGCGACACGCTTTATATTGTAGGCCACCAGGCCGCTCTTATGAATAATAATGTCCAAACTTATATACTAATTTCCTCACAGAGGAAACTTATTCATAATTCTTAATTAACCAATGGGAAATCAACACAAAGTTTCAAATACTTTCTCATGCATTGATTTCACACGGTACTAAATAAAATATGATTAGGGTAAAATGCACTTAGTATTTGTTTTATTTATTGGCCTTCAAATTGCCGAAATGCAATGACAGCAATTTGATGCCGGAATGCCTTATGTGTTTTTGCTAAGCGGTCAATCACCAAAAGTACTTGCACTTGTTGTGTAATGAGCTCGCTGTTCTGCGCCCAGACATTTGGTTTTATGTTGCACTTTGTGTGTGGTGTCTTGCGCGCGTGCAGTGTACATTATACGTGTGTGTGTCAGTATGTTTCATTATGTGCTATGTGCATTGTGTATGTTTGTATGTCTGTATGTTTGTTATATTGTGCGCAATGTGTATTGTGTGTGTGTACCAGTTATGTATGTGCATACTACATCCTACCCCTTTAGTTAAATGTACAATTGCTGTAGTTTCTTAAAAGTTAGGCAAATGTGCATATTATGTTACAATTTATGTATATTAATATATTATAGTTTACAATTAAATTTATGTTTCTAGCTTTAATTATATTGTTATTGTGTATTTTATTTATTTTCTATTTGTATAATGCTATTGACGCCTTCTTGTCTAATGACTTTGTAAGGACCTTTAAAAATTTTATCAAATTTTTTCTTATTTCCTACTTTAATATAAACTAAATCATTATTTTTGAAATTACTTATATTATTGTTTGTTTGTTTCTTAATTCTATCAATCTTATTTTGTATTAGAGATTGATGAGCCATATTATGAGCATGTATAAGTTTCAGTTTGAGCTCTGTCAGATAATCATCAATATTGTATAATTTGTTTTTAGATTTAAGTATTTCGCAGGGTAGACTGCTGATTTTTCCAAACACTAGCTCATGTGGAGAATAGTTTGTCGTACAGTTTGGCGTTGTGTTGTAGCAGTACACGTAATAGGGTAATAAGTCTTCCCAATTGTCTTCTTTTTGAAGTGCTCGTAGGTAGTCATTTAATACTCTATGGTTTCGTTCTAATGCTCCTAATGTCTCATGGTGGAATGGTGCTGAAACCTTTTTGTTTATGTTTAATAGTTTACATATGTTGGTAAGTAATTCGTTTGTAAATTCTGTACCTTTGTCAGTTTTTATGGTTTTAAAACATCCATATTTTAATATGAATCCTTCAACAATTGTTCTTGCTACAGTAACTGCATCTTTACTTTACATTGGAAATGCTGCTATATACTTTGTGAGTTCACATTGAAAAGTCAGAATGTATCTGTATCCGTTTGATGGACGTAAAGGGCCTACTGTGTCAACTGTAATTGTTTCAAATGAAGTTGTTGGAGTGTCTGTCATGGTCATTTTTTCTTTTGTATATTTAGTTACTTTTATTTCATTGCATAATTTGCAGTTATTAATATTATTATTTACCATGTTACTCATGTTTTTCCAAACATATCTTTGTTTTAATTTTTTAATGCATCTGGAGATTCCTATATGTCCTCCTAATTCCTCATCATGATATTTGCTTATTAGACGCTTCATTTCTTTAATATTCTTTATTTCTTTTGGCGGTGTATATACTATAATGGCTGTATTAGTTTTCATTTCTTTTTGTAGCTTATTCCATTTTTCTTTAAATTCTTGCATGCTTATATACTGGAAAATTTTGTCTTCTGCAGAGACTGCTAATTTAGCTATTTCCTGTTGTTCTACGAATAATCCTAGCTTCCTCAGAATCAACGTCATAGTTGATAACGATTTATCGCTATATTTAACAACAATATTTTTCTTTTGCGCTACTATATTGGCCTTTTCATTATACATAATATTCTTTTTGAACTGAAATTGCAATTTCTTTATATGCGTGACGTCAGCTAATGACGTTATTCCCAAATGTGAAGGTGATCAAGCTTATCTTGAGTTGCAGCACTAGTTCTTTTTGCAAGTGGTTTTCTTGCTATGCCATTTATATCTTCATTTAGCTTTTTGCTTTCTTTGCCATTTAACTTTTCATTTAGCTTTCCGCTTTCTATGCCATTTAATTTTTCATTTTCTAATTTTCTACTAACCGCTCTTGTAATTGTAAGCATATCATATGATGGTATCATTTTTCTTAGTTCTTTTGACGTAATTTTTATTCTAGATAGTGCGTCTGCATTTGTATTCATCTTTCCTTGTTTGAAAATTATTTCAAAATCCTAATCCATAAGATCTACTCGTATTCTTGTTAACTTTGATGACGGGTTTTTATGTGTGAATAAACTTACTAATGGTCTATGGTCAGTGTATACCATGAATTTTCTACCGAATAGGTAAGGTCTGAAATAATTTATTCCCCAATGAATGCCTAATAACTCCTTTTCTATTATTGGTTTGTTGACTTCATGTTTGTTCAAAGATTTACTCGCATATGCTATTGGAGTGTCTTCTCCAGGCGTCCCTTGAGATAAAACTGCTCCTAAGGCATAGTTTGATGCATCAGTAGTCAAAATAAAAGGTTTGGAGAAATCGGGATATTTCAAAACAGGTGGTGTCATTAGTTTTGACTTTAGAGTTTTGAAAGCTATTTCACATTCTTTTGACCATATAAATAGTTTGTTTTTCTTTAATAATTCATTTAACGGTTTAGCTATTTGCGCAAAATTTTCTATAAAACGTCTATAGTAGTTGCAAAATGCTACAAATCTGCGTACCTCGTCTGCATCTTTAGGACATGGAAAATTAGTTATAGTGTCATACTTATTTGGATCAGTCGTGATACCTTCTGCTGTTATAAGGTGACCTAAATAAACTACTTCTGTTTTTAAGAAGTTACATTTGTCTGGATTTAGTTTTAAATCATATTGTTTCAGTCTTTCGAATACATTTATTAAATTTTCATTGTGTTCTTTTAGAGTTGAACCAAAAATTATTACGTCGTCTACATATAAAAATGCAGCTTCTTGGAGTCCACTCAAAGCTATAGTCATCATGCGTTGAAAACTATTAGTCGCAATTTTTAAACCAAAAGGTAGCCTTTTGAACTGATAATGTCCTTTATTAGTCGAAAAAGCTGTAAGCGGTCTGGATTGCTTATCTAAAGGTATTTGATGGAATGAGCTGGTCATGTCCAAGGTTGAAAAATATTTGGCTTTTCCTAATTTGTCTAACACATCTTCTAGTCTTGTTAATGGGAATTTATCATTTACAATTTTGTTGTTTAGTTGTCTGTAGTCAACTACTAATCTCCATTTAGTTTCATCATTTGTGCTTTTCTTTGGCACAATTAATAATGGAGAGTTATATGGACTGGTCGAATGTTCAACAATGTCCTCTTTAATTAATTTGTCAACTTGTTGGTTAATCTCTTCAACATGTGCATTTGGTAATCTGTAGTTTTTTTTATAAACTGGAGTTTTGTCATGTACAGAAATATTCTGTGTATAAAAATTGTTTTTTGTTAAAATATCTCCTTTTAGATGAAATATTTCATTGTATTTGATACAAATATTTATTATGGATTCTTTTGCTTCTGGATCTAGGTTTTCAAAATTTATAGTATTTTTAATAAAATCTATTCGTTGTTTTGAATTAAATTTTGTGTCATATTTCAATATTGAAAATTTTTTTATTGGTTGTATGTGTAAAGGAATATCTTTAACTGTTATGTCACACTCATTTGTATTTATGAACTTTATATGTTTGTGACCTTTCTTTGGAATTATTGTGTTAGCTATAAATATGCCTGGTGTTATTTCACTAGCGCATACTAAACTGTCTTCATTTAAATCAACGTCTACTTCTTTTATAATTTCTGTTCGGGGTGGTAAATGAATACTTGGTAATGTGCTGAGTTTCATGTACATTGGCAAGATTATTTGTTGTTCTTCATACATAATTGTGTTTACGAAAGTTTCGTAATCTATTTTACAATTATATTTAGTTAAGAAATCTCTGCCTATAATTCCGTCTGTAGATATGTTAATATTATCAAAAATATAAAATGTATGTTCAATATTAAGTTCATCAGATTGAAGTGAAAGTTTAGTTTTTGACTTTGTTGTTAATAAATTTTTACTAAGTCCATTTATGTTATATTGTTGACAATTTGTTATTAGACTGTTGTCTATTGATGATTTTTTTATAATTGAAATGTCTGCACCTGTGTCTATTAAAAATGCTATTGGTTTTCGTATTGTGCTTGATTTAAGTATAACATAATTTGTATCTTTTTGTGCTATACTATACGTGTTTAGTTTTTTAGTTATAGCCCCAGCTTCTTTCATCTGGGGACGTCCTAGTTTTCCTGAGAATTATGTCTTTGATTATTAGTATTTGTTCTGTTCTGATCAGAATTTTGTGGACGTCGGTTGTTTCCGTTGTCATTAGAATAATTTCTACTGTTATTATTATTATTTCTGTTGTTGTTATTATAACTTCTATTGTTATTGTTATTGTTATAAGTCCTATTGCTGTTATTATAATTTCTGTTATTATTTGTATTATTAGAAACTCGATTGCGATCGTCATACCTTCTGTTTCCATTATTATTTCTTGTATTAAATGGTTGACGCGTGTTATTATTATAGTTATTATTGTAACTATTGTTATTGTTATTTCTTGTCCGATATATGTTCGAGTTGTTAGTCGGTACATCTGTTTCTTGAGCTGTTTGCAGTGCTTCAGAAAAAGTCTTTGGTCTAGCCGCGAAAACAATTGATTTTAATGGTTCATTTACACCATTTTTAAAAGCGTTTAATGCCAATTGGTCATTGAGCTTGATAATTATCGATTTAGATTCTGAGCCTTGCTGCGATATTTGAATTTCATAAAGTGAGGCTGTTATGCTCTCAATTTTCGATGCAAAATTCTGCAATGGAATGTTATTTTGCTTTATCACACTAAGCGTGTTATGTAGCTTCAGCGGATTTTTATTTAATTTATATAATTTTTCAAGAGTTTCTTTGAGCTGATCAATAGTAGTTGGCTCTGTTTCAGCTAACAGTCTGTTTTTTACTTTTTGTGCAATTTTTCCTGCTAATATATATTTTAATAGCATATTCTTTTGTGCATCATTGAGTGTATTTGCATAAAACTCAATGGTGTCTAAAAATTTTGTAAGAAGATAATGTTCTCCTCCGAATTCGGGGATTATCTTTGAGGCAGTTGAAATATCAAAGCTTGCCATTTTGTTCTTTAGAAGTGAATAAATTTTGGAAGTTATGTCTTGAAATAGCGGATGTATTTCGTCAATTTGATGTTGTTTATTTTGCAATACAATGTCTGCCCAAATCTCTTGTATTTTACTTTTTGTATGTTCAATATATGTATCTGAATGTGTCCTAGTTGGATTCTTTTTTAAATTGGATAAAATGTTGTTTAATTTGTCCATGTACTTATTTTAAGCATGTAATAATATTTATTTTAAACTGTTATATTAGCTACTGATTTAGAAATCTACATTTTTACATAGTTTTTATAAAAAAACGTATATTATTATAATAATTAACATTAGATATATCAAATATGTGATATTGTGGTCTTCTTTTGCTATTACGTTGTCATTTACATATGCTGTTATTTATTACTTCTGTTGGTCCCTGCTGGTTCTTTCTTGGGCCGCACATTTTTTTAGTTGTTTTAACTTATCTAAATGTTTATGCTTTTCTTCTCCATTCGTTAAATGTATGAGCTGATAGACCTCTCGCAGGGCTTTTCTGTATTTTACGGATTTACCTGCTCGTGATTTTCTTCTAGGTTTTTCTGAAATTTTTTGTTGAAATGTTTTATATTTGCTGCTTTGCTGATCCTTTCTTTTTTTATATTGTTCTAACGTAATTTTCTTTGGGCCTGAATTAATTGGTGTCGGTACGTATTTTGGGGCATTTGGTGGTGGTTCTTGCGGTTTGTACTCGAAAATCTTTGAGTATTTCAAAAAAAATTGATCAAACTCAGCTTTGCTGATCGTTTGATTTGTGTCCGTCATTTGTTCTAAATTTTCAAAATTTTCATTTCAGAATTCTTTTCTCTTTTTAAATTATTATGGTCCTACTCCTTTAGTTAAAGGAGTTTGGCAGGATCGCCATGTAATGTTAGTTGTTGGTCATTGTTTGTTTCCCTAACATTTATCGTACAAAGCGCGACACGCTATATATTGTAGGCCACCAGGCCGCTCTTATGAATAATAATGTCCAAACGGTTAAGCTTGTAAATTATCATTGACTTTATTTTAAAAAATGTTGTTCTTATATACTAATTTCCTCACAGAGGAAACTTATTCATAATTCTTAATTAACCAATGGGAAATCAACACAAAGTTTCAAATACTTTCTCACGCATTGATTTCACACGGTACTAAATAAAATATGATTAGGGTAAAATGCACTTAGTATTTGTTTTATTTATTGGCCTTCAAATCGCCGAAATGCAATGACAGCAATTTGATGCCGGAATGCCTTAAGGTTCAATTAGAGGTACCATACCATAACGCCATAACCATAATCGTAGTCATAACCATAACCATATTTAAGCAATCGATTAGTGGTGCCATAACCATAAACAGCTGATATTTGCAATAAACTGAAAGTAAATAAAAATTTAGTAAAGTATGTAAAACGCGGACGCAAAATATAAACTAAAACTCATCAAAACAAAATAAACTGCACACGAAGAACAAAAATATCACAATAAACAAGGCGAATCAGCAATCATTTGTTTATGGTTACGGCAAAAACCAAAATTCAGTTGGTCGCTATGGTTATGGTTATGGTTATGGCGTTATGGTATGGCACCACTAATCGATTACAGTGTAACCCATAAGGTTGGTTGGATCAGCTGTTTTCTATGGTTATGGTTATGGCACCTCTAATTGAACCTTTATGTGTTTTTGCTAAGCGGTCAATCACCAAAAGTACTTGCACTTGTTGTGTAATGAGCTCGCTGTTCTGCGCCCAGACATTTGGTTTTATGTTGCACTTTGTGTGTGGTGTCTTGCGCGCGTGCAGTGTACATTATACGTGTGTGTGTGTCAGTATGTTTCATTATGTGCTATGTGCAGTGTGTATGTTTGTATGTCTGTATGTTTGTTATATTGTGCGCAATGTGTATTGTGTGTGTGTACCAGTTATGTATGTGCATACTACACAGGTTTGCGCGTATGCATGTACATATATGTATATACATATATGCTCACTGGACTTCTCAGAGAAAAAAATTACCAAAACCAAAAGGCCCAACATTCTAATCATCGGCAAAATTTCAACTGCGACCAGTGTTGCCAACTATTTTTGAGCCGTCCCGCTGAAATCGTTGTCAAACCGCCAGAATACCGCTAAATGTTGAAATTCACATCTTTATATTAAAAAAGACAAATATATATTTGATATGTACGCATAGTCTTGCGTAAAAATAGAATAAATAAAAAAATGTCTTAAAAAGTCGCATCGCATAAAATAATTTCTTCGCTTTCGTCAACAGCATCCGAATATATTTCTTTGGTTCCTTTTAGCCTTATCACAGCTTTAGGTACTGTGTAATTCATACAGCATTTGTTAAGTCTTTTGAGTCCATATCTTATACTTAATACACTGTTGAGAGTTGGCAGCTGCATTCTATTTCTTATTTTCGTTTTTATTAAATTTATTTGAGAAAATATTCTTTCAACTTTAGCGTTCGACCACGGAAGCGTTAGTATTTTTATAACGAATTCAGATAGTTCTGAAAAAACGTAATTGCCACCGGCATCTGTATATTTTCGAATTTCTCCCCAAAGTGCAGTAGTCCTGGTTTTTTCCTGCCAAACTATTAGGCGAATATCATTATACTGCTGAAGGATTTTTTCTATTTCGGTAGTCGGAACCTTAAAATATTCCAAGATTGGAGTAACATCCTTTTTTACAGGTTTTAATGCATTTTCTGCTGCAAACATATCTAGGTGTTCTAATATTTCAATATTATCTGGCAACCTTTTCTTTAATTCGTCGATTAATGAAATTATAAAATCCGTGCAATTCTTTCGTATTTCTAATTCTGCAATTTCAGTTAGAATATTATCCAATTTTAATTTTCTAATATATTTTTCGAAAGTGTATCCAAGATAACAATCCCGTTCTATAAATGACTTATAGTCACTTTTAAAAATATCCACTTTATCGTTTGAACTTGAAATTTTTTCTTTAAGAATTGAGAATGCCATTTTAAACGTTTTAAGAAATTTGGTAGGATCGCTGTCATTTGATTGAAAATTCTTATTAAGTTTTTGCATTTCGGATAATATCGGTCGTAAAAATAATTTTCAAGGGATCCTCTCCATCATTTATAGCGTTATACATTTTTTTATAAGATGTTTGCCTTAAGGAACTCCAAATTAGTTGGTAAATGTGCTTTACAAGCGTGGCTGACTGCTAACTGCACGGAATGGCAAATACATTTTATTGCCACAATGTTGGGGTTTTCTTGTTTAAGTATTGTGGAGACGCTATTTTTACCACCCACCATTACATTGGCATTGTCAGTGCCAATACCAATTAAACTTTGAATGTCCAACTTTAAATTTTAAAACTTGTTTCAAAGCACACAAATACTAACAGCATCTCCTCACTCTAGTTCTGTCAAATTCAAAAACGTAGAACAAATTTTGTTTAGTTCGTTGCTAAAATATTGAATGGCCATGCCTGTAATTTCAAAATACTTATAGAATGAATAAAACATGAAAAAAACATCTTCGTCACAGATATATCGGTAGACTCGTCTATCAATAAGCTGAACTTATTGCCATAAATATCTTTCAGCAATTCTTCCGAAAAATGTGGTGCCAAAACATTTTTAATTATATGTGTGCATTTTGTGCGGTGGTTCCTAATGTCTTCTGCATCATTAAAAATTTGTTTACACATGGCAGATAGATGGTCCACAGACGCAATAGAGCTGTGAGCAGCTACAAACATGGCAAGTGCTGCTTCTTGCTGTTAAGCCTCCAGTTTCACTGATTTGAATGGTAACTTTAAATTTGTATTTGTAACTCCAGCATTGGCTTTATGTGTAGCTGACTGTGAATGTGCCACGAGGTCGCACAATTTCACAGCCAAACTGGAATTGCAATATTTGCACAATGCTTTTTTTTCATCGGCAACTTCTGCAATCCTATTTTAAAGTGCAGGGTTTTTCAACCACTGCTTGCGGAATTTTTGCTTATATGCCACTTTTGGCGTGTTACAATTAAAAATAATTAACAATTACAATGCTAGACTATCATTACATGTCAGTTTCAGTTTTAGAGAGAGACTTTCATGAAAAAAAAACTAATCGATTTTTTTTGGTATAGTGATTAATCGATCGAAATGACCTGTAAGTTTCAGTTTTAGAGAGAGACTTTCATGAAATAAAATTAATCGATTTTTTTAGTATAGTGATTAATCGATCGAAATGACATATCAATATTATATACAAATGGTAACTATAAATACCAAAAAATCTAGAAATCCGTCAATTTTTTTATTGAAATCTCCAGATATCCCGCTAGCCGCGAAAACGGAATAAAATCCGCGATTTATAAATTGAAAACGCCAGATTTGACGGGAAAACCGCTAAAATGGCAACACTGACTGCGACTGTGTTGCTGAGAGCGCGATTAGAGCATAGCCAAGCGAAATGGTTATGAAAATTCGTTTGTATATTGATAACCAAGGTTACACCACTTATTTTTCTTTAATTACTTATGATTTATAAAAAATTTATTACATTTTTATGATATTAAGTAAATATATGTATCCTGAATATATGTACATATATGCAAATTTTAGTTTTATACATGAGCTCGTTTTTCAGCGGCATTCAAAATGCAAAACAAAAAATTATAATTAAGCTTATCTAAAATTGGTAGCATAATAAGCAGTGGAATTGGCCAAAAGCATTTGCCATTATAAAATAATTTCTGCACGGCATTATTACGCATTTCATACATAAACTTTCAGTGCGCAATAACAGCCGCACGCAATGTTGTCTCGTTGCTTGCTCAGCGACGACAAAACGAAAGAGCGTAACATATGCGTGTGATGAGAGCTTGCACAATTGTTCTATGGAGTGCCGACCACTGGTATAGAGTAACTCTGAAATGCACATGCACATACATACAACTGAAAGCGCATGGTAAAACTCGGACTGCAATTTGCATTGATGTTATAAAATTATAAAAAGAAAAATTGGACTTACATTTGGTGCAATCCCACGTAGCGAAGAGGTCTCCTTGCTTTGTTGTTGCAGCTGACGGATAATGTTTCAATGATGTAAATTTCGGATGTTTTTTATTTCTTTTTCCTTAGAAAAAAAAATCATTACATGTTCGTTTTAATTTATATTATTATAATTATAAATTGGCAGCAAAAAAAAATTAAAAAGAATAGGTTGTATAAAAAGGGAACTCCTTAGCGATTGCTTTGGCGAATCGAGGTAGCCTTATTATTTTGTCGCATACGGGATCCTTAAGTGGCGAGAACAAAGGGATTCGAAAAAAAAAATTTGGTTTAAGTATGCTCTTATTACGAAAAAACAATTCTTTGTGAACTCTTAAATTTCGTTTCAGCAAATATGAGCAACCACCAAATGACATATGTCGGGCACGGTTAGAATACCATGGGGATTGACCACATGGTGCAATTTAGTGTTTTCTTGAGACACTTATGTATGTATGTTAGTCTTAAATGTTATATATATACATATGTACGTATGTACGTGCGTACACTCTTCGACAAGTGCAAGCCGATAAATAGGTATGAAGTAACTACAATTTTTAAGTGAAGATTACATTAAAGTTAACATTTAATTGCTTAATTTCCATGATTTAAGAAAGACTTTACGTAAGTATTAAGGTAAGTATTAATCATATAATTTTCGTAAATCCATATATGAGTATGCATTTATTTAATTCTTTTGATATTCTGTAGTTTCATTCTGTATAATTTCATACTTTCTTTCGGATTTTCCCGACTAACTATTACATTCGATTTTCTTTTATTTCAGGCATTACAGGTTCTATTTTCTTTCAATATATCAATTTTATCGAGTACATTTAAATATATTTTTATTACAGACTTTATGGGTGATATTTTATTGCGGATTTTAAGGTTATTTTTCCATCCAATCAAGCAATGGTGGACAGACAGTGTTGGCTTTACCGCAAACCACTAGGGTGCTGAGCTTTCAAGCGAGCACATAGTTTTGCAAAAAAATCCGTCAGGACTTTTCTGACGCTTCTTATTTTCTTAAAAATTTTTTTTACAATGACTATAAAAATAAATATACTCACAAAGGTACTGAAACCGAAAGTGAAGGTGATAACCAAATCGAAATCCTTATTCAAGTACTATTTGCGGGTGCGGCTAACATGTCAACATGTACCCACGGTACATATTCATCATCCAAAACTCTGCAACGGCACGCGACTTACAGTTAAGAAATTAATGAATAACGTAGTGGAAGCAACGATTTTAAAGGGGCCTTTCAAAGATGAAGATGTCCTCATTCCTCTAATACCCATTGTTTAAGCCGCCGCCGCCGCCAAGTAAACCAACCGGCCGTACGCCCGTTTGGGACATCCGCTCGGCTTTTCGGAGTTGCCCGAGCGGACCGAGCGGACCGAGCGGACCGAGCGTAAAATTTAATCAACTACTCGTATTCAAAAGGAGAATTTAGAAATCGAAAGAAAGGTAAGAATCTTTTAATTTTAAAATAAATAAAGTGAGTGCGAAATGCGACCAAAAAGGAGTATTTATTGGTCCTTCGCCGCCAACCTTGGCACAGCCCTATTAAAATATCAAAAATATAAAATACTCGTTCGTTCGCCAAAAAAAACAAAGTTTTGTGTAAAATAAAACATTAAAACAACAGAAATATTACAAAAAGTTACGAGTGCTACAAAAACCAAAAAACGTGACAAAAAGAAAAGTTGTTGAACAAAAAAAAGTGTTTTTGGCAAAAATATAAGTTTTACAAACAAAACCAACAACAAAAAAAAACAAACAAATCAACGGCAACAGTTTTAAGTGGCAACAGCAGCAGCATTTGCAGCAACACAAAATTCAGACGGTGCAACATCTGCAGCAGCAACAGCCTAAAATTCCAATCCTGCAACAACAGCAGTGTGGGCAGGCCACAGGATCGCAAACAAAAATTAATAAAAAGTTGTAAGTAGGTACATTTTGTAATTTCCTTAAAAAATTCAAAACAACCTTCATTTTCCTGAAGGTCATATTGTTTTCAAAAAAAGAAAACTGCATGCGAGAGCTTATGTATGTACGTACATGCATGCATGTATCCACATGAACAAAGTACGCACATATGTATATGTATGTATATGTATATAAGTTAAAAAGGCTTAATTTTTCGAACCAGAGCGGTAAATAAAAAGCGGATATTTTCTTACCGCGGAAACTTTCATTTCGGTAATTTGCCGCTATAAATAAAAATACAAAAAAGGTTGGGGAAAATAATCCGTTTTACCCAAAAAGCGGTATACATATATTCATTTACCGCCAATTTATACATATGTATATAGATATATGTACATATATACATATACATACGCGCATATATGCATGGTACATATTTAAAAAATATTACGTTGCAGTTTTAAATGCCTACTGTCCCACTGTAAATAATAAAATATCAGCAGATTACTTTCCCTACTTACCAATTTCAACGGTCTTCTCCGATCTTGGCTTCTCTTTTTTAACCACTTCGCTTTACTCGGCCGCACTCACCAAGCTAAGAGAGTTCAAACAAAGCGCGCTCACGACTCACCAAGTGCAGTATCCACAACTCACCTCAGCGTTGAGCGGCTTTTGCGTGTATATATTTGCACTCTTCCACATACATACATACATACACTTTGACTTTTCAACATACATAAATAAATATTCACAGCTGAGCCATTACTCTGGCTTCGTATGTAATCTACATACACACATATTTTTTATTTTTTTTTTTTCTAGAGGTGGCACAAAGCATTGAAAGCCGAAGTGTGGGACTTGCCTTTCGACTCACCGCACTAAAAACCCACCCCTGCTCCGTTTCCCTCGCTCCGTGGAACTACCCTTAAGTATTACTTCGCGGAGGGGGAGCGGCCTATTGCCTTTCTATGAATTTCTGCGGAGTTGCTCCGCTTGACGCAGTTTAGTTATGATTTTGTTCGCCATATTGCAAACAACGGACCAATTTTCTTTAGATTCGAGCATAGTATCTACAAGGTTTTTAACCGAAAGCGATCTCCTCAACTTCGTGCTCGAGTCATCCCTTTCAATTGCAAACCGCGGACAGACGAAAAAACAGTGTTCGGCGTCTTCAACAACCTGATTTGCACAGAAGGTGCAGTAAGGGTCATCATCATGTTTACACTTGTATAAATAGGACTTAAAGCAACCGTGACCTGTCAATATTTGGGTAAGGTGGAAATCTACTTCACCGTGTGGCCTATCTAACCATTTATCTAAGGAAGGAATAAGTCTATTCGTCCAGCGTCCCTTACCTGCAGCGCTCCACCGCCTCTGCCACATCCGCAAACAGTTTCGCCTGACCACCTCGCGTTCAGCTATACTCAGTGGGGTTTCTACAGCCTCTTTAACCAAGATCTCGATTGGACATAGCCCAGCCACTACTAGCGCCGCTTCTTCTGAGGTTGTTCTAAATGCACTGCACACTCGTATAGCGCAAAGTCGAAAAAGTGATCTCATTTCTCTTGCGTATGAAACTTTTTCAAGCGCAGCCGACCAGATTGGTGCCCCGTATAGTAGTACTGAGCGTATTACGCTTGCATACAACTGCCTACTTTTCTGCTTAGGACCTCCTTTATTTACCATAAGCCTCGTTAGCGCTGCTGCCACCTTCTCTGCTTTCTCGACTGCATATTGTACGTGAGTCTTAAATACTAATCGAGCGTCAAACATAATGCCTAGATATTTAAGGGCAGCTTTTGAAACAATTTCATGTCCTCCGACATTAATTTTAATAACCTCTAGGATTTTTCTGCTGCTAATTAACACTGCCTCAGTTTTCTGTTCGGCTAACTGCAGGCCATTTTCTTCCAGCCATGTCTGAATTCGTGCAGTCATGAGGTTTGCCTCTCGCTCCACGTCTTTTATATGCTTGGCAACAATAACCACCGCTATATCATCTGCAAAACCAACAATTTTTGAACCTTTAGGTACTTGCAAGCGCAGAATGCCGTCATACATAATGTTCCAGAGCAATGGTCCAAGAACGGATCCTTGAGGAACTCCTCCGGTTATATTATACTCTTTGCTGCCTTCGTCTGTATCATATACTAGGACTCTATCTTCCAAGTAGTTACTTATGATTTTTCGCAAATATCTTGATACTTGAAAGCCACGGAGAGATTCGATAATTTTCCTCCAGCTAGCGGAATTGAACGCATTTTTAACGTCAAGTGTCATGACCAAGCAATATTTCTCAGATCCGCCTTTCCATCTTACTCCACTTATCGCTTCTTCTGCCAGCTTCTTAACAAGCATAGCCGCGTCAACTGTTGATCGCTTTTTTTCTAAAGCCGAACTGCGTTTCTGAGAGTTTTCCCCCTGCTTCAATTTCTGAGCTCAGCCTATCGCTAAGGATTCGTTCGAACAGTTTTCCGGCTGTGTCAAGCATGCATATTGGGCGGTATGCGGACGGGTCTCCTGGATGTTTACCAGTCTTTGGTAGGAGTACTAACCGCTGGCGCTTCCATATAGGGGGAAATATACCTTCTTTAAGACATTCATTGTACGTCCGTACAAACGCTTCGGTGTTGGTGTTTGCAGTTAGCTTCAATAGGTGGTTCGGTATCAAATCAGGACCTGGTGCCTTTTTCTCTTTAAGGCTTTTAACGGCTTTTAAAATTTCTTCTGCCGTAACTAGAGGCGTTTCGTACTCTATAGGCGGAAATGTTTCCCGTTCAAATGGTGGTTGGTCTGGGAAAAGTGCGCTTACTATTTTTTCCAACTCTCTAGGGCATGAAATCTTCGGTTGTATCGACTTTTGTAGCTTTTCAGTCACTACTTTAAATGCTGAACCCCAGGGGTCTTTATCTGCGCTGTCACATATACTTCGAAAACATTTCGTTTTACTGGCTTTTATAGCCCGTTTCAGCGCCGTGCGCTTTTCTTTGTAGTCACTTTGCTGCACCGCAAAGTTTGCGTTTCGATTTCTGGCTCTTTGGTAGTTTCGCCTTGCGCTGTTACATTGTCGGCGTAGGTGCGCAATCTCTTCGTTCCACCAATACACCGGTGGGCGTCGGAAAGATACGGACTTTCTTCTCATGGAGGCGTCGCAAGCTACTTTAATTCCGTCTATAAGGTGGTGTGCCATATTAATTGCTCCTTCTGGGAGGATTATGTCGGTTACCATCACCTTAAGCCCTTCTTCGTCTAATGTGTGCAGCCTCCAGCCAGCTGATTTTACACTCGAGGTATTTTGTGCCCCTTTATCATCATAGCTTGATGGTCGCTATGCGTATAATCTTCGCTTACTTGCCACGACGTTCGTTTGAAAATTGTATTGCTTACAAATGTTAGATCGATAATAATTGTACGTCGAACGTGTCGTTTGACATCTGACTTCAAATAATCCTGGCATTGATCTCTTTACTATCTACTCTCTATTCTTAATTTTACACACTTCTATCGTTTGTTTCTTTTTCAATAAATTAATGCTATAATATCAATTAGTTTTAAGGTTACTTTAATTACTGTTATAATATAGGTGTTTTTGTATTTATATTGAAATTATGTCTGTGTAATAATATACATATGTAAGTACTTGCTGATGTACATATAAAAGACTCAATAGTCTTAGTTGTACAAAATATTAATATGAAATAAATAAATAAATAAATAAATAAATAAATATATCCCCTTCCATCTCTTTGGAAGGTAAGTTTATCGCCTGTGTTAACAAGCGTCACTTCCTGCATTGATAATGCTGTAAGCAGAGCCCTTCCCTTGGCGTTTGTATATCGGCTTCCCCATTCTCGGGCCCATGCCTTAAAATCGCCTGCAATTATCACTGGGGATCTACCTCTCGCGTCGCCAACCAGGCCATCTAGGATGGTTTCGAATTCAGTAAGGCTGTAGCTAGGCGGTATATAACAACTGTATAAGAATAGCTTCGATATTTTTACGCAAACGTAGCATGGCTTCACTTTTAGTTGTTCAATCGCAAAAGGCGTTTTAGCACAGCTCCATACCGCTGATTTTCCGTTGGTGTCACTAGCCCACAGTGGGGTTTTTCCGATCTCATACGGTTCACTTAGTATTGCTATGTCGATATTCTTTTCTACTATCGACTGCTCCAGAAGCTCCGGTGCAGCCTTGCAATGATTTAAGTTTAATTGCAGAAATTTCATTGTGCTCGTGCTTTTTTAACCGCCTCTAAGTAAAAAGGACATTCTCTGCCACCAGTTCTGTGCTTTACTTGTGGCGCATTTCTTCTTGAGCATATTGCGCATTTTAAATCTTTTTTGCACTCAGCAGCTTTGTGGTTCGGCTCCCCAGAGTTGAAACATGTGTTTTTAACATCGACCGAACTTTTGCAATTTCTCGAGAGGTGGCCAAACTCCAGGCATTTGAAGCATTTTATTGGCTGTGTTTTCGCGCGTATACGGGCAATTACCCATCCGATTCGCACTTTACCGGCTGCTAGCAGTTTGTTTGCTACTGGAACGGGGACCAATAGAGTGGCGGTTTTAGTTCCGCAGTAGGCACCTCTCAGTGACTTCACGAAAGTTTCGGCAAACTGTATCCCTTCAAACTCTTGCTCCAAGGCGGTACACAACTCTTTTTTACTTGTAAGTTCGTCCAAGTCTCTTATTTCAATCGCCGTTACTGCTGTTAGCGTTTGCACCGAGGCCTTTTCACCTAGCGCGGATTTAACCGCACTTTGTACCTCGTTAGTGTGCGTATCGGTGGGTTTTGCTAATTGGAGTATAAGGTCCCCGCTAGCCGTCTTTCGGATTTTGGTTATCATACTACCAACATGCTTAAGCTGTGGGTCGCTTTTGACTATCTTTAGCACGTCTGCATATGATCCCCCGCAGTTACTTTTAATAATCAGTGCGTCCGGCCGTACTGCTTTTTTAGGCTTTCTTTTAGACTGTACTGTCTTCCACTGGGGTTCTTCAGCCATTTTTTTTACATCATGTGGGCCATTTGCTTTTCTCTCATATCCTGCTTCAACTAATTTACCATGCTGCATTTCATTTTCTCTCCTTTCTCTGTGCTGCGGCTTGCTCGTGAAAGCTTTTGGAGTAGTCTGCGAGGCTACACTTATAGCTTTTGAACGGGTATCGGTCTTTACTTTTTCGTATCGACAGCTCGGAGATTAAATCTCGCATCTGCTGGTTTACTGACCTCCTCTTACCATCGTCCATCATGCCGTGAAGCTCACATATTTTTGCCCCTAGCTTGACCCATGCGGGGCCTTGCATATGTATGTACGTGTTTGCTTACTTGCGCGCAAATATTTCTACATATGTACGTACATACATATGATATTAGCATATACATGCATGCGAACAACATAAATTGACACCGAAATTCCAAAAGATATTCTAATATTTAGATACAAAGAGCCAACCCATTAGGGAATTTTTCGCAACCAAAAAGTGAAATTTAGCAATATCTTTCGGGTGTTCAATATTATATATATACATCAGAGAACGGCATTGAGTGCGCTCGAGTGTGCATATTCATCATCCCTAAAATTTGATACAAGCAAGCACAGCCGTCTGCTGCTGTGCGCTCATTCATGCTCACTCATAAACATAAGGCTGACATGTGCGGGATATATCATTACATTTTCGAGTGTGGTAGTTCACATGATTGGCCGTGCATGTGAAGGCGCAAACTTGCGCATGTACACACTCGAGTGCACTCGGGCATCTACTAATGGCGATTTCTTTTCTACAAAAAATGTTGCACTTCATTGCCCCGCTCTTGTGTGTACGTGCGCAGAGGGCAATGTTAAGGCAACATTTTCTGTAGAAAAGAAAACGCCATAAGTATTTATCCTATTATTTACAGATAAAAGAAACGACTTAGTTAATTTTAATTAATATGTATTGTATACGTTTATTTAACAAAAACATTTCATGAGATCCAACATGTAGGGTTAGTATTTAAAAAATTTTTGTATAGTAGGAGTTAAATTTAAAATAAAAATAAACATTTCATAAGACTTAATTTAATTTCAAAGTTCTTAATCTGCTAGATAGAAAATTAAAGTTATAGGAACAAAAATCACATTTCAAAAACTCTCTTACATTATGTATCTGCCATCTCACGTAAAAAAAACAATACAAAAAATATGATAGAAAACACACTTAAGATCGCTAATCAACTACTGCTTGCAAAGAAAAATATTGTTACGGGTAACCCGAGTGGCTCGCAAACAACACTCGAGTGTCGCGAGCGTTTGTCGCCGGCGATTGTGTTACATACATGCAACTTTGTATGCTGGCGCAAATTTGTCCGACGGATAATGTAGCGAGCATGTATGCATCGTCATGATCGTATTGATCTATGAGCAAACAGACAAGCGACGGTTTGTACACGAAAACAACAAAGCATGCAAAATACGGCTACATGCGCGAGTATACACACAATTTCTGCACTCGTTGCAGTTCTCTGATACACATATTATACAATTACATAATTACATACATACATACGTATATTTCAACTATCTTTAAACAAACATACGTATATTTCCACTACGTATATAAAAGTGAAAGTTTTTGCGTTCTTTTTTGTGTTACATAAAATAAAAATCACAATTCGCGGATTTTAGTTTGACAGTCCGGTTTCCAAGCATTCAAGTTTAATACATACAAAAAAAAAACGCAAACACCGCCACAAAACCTTACTCAGTTCATAGCTGGGGACTTTCGATTAGAATTAGAAATCATTAGGATTAGAAAAAAAATGTACTCTAATCATAAGAAATTTTTTTTTATGAAAGTTTTAGATTACTAATTGATTAGATTAGAAGTAATCGAAAATCTAATCGCGATTAGTGACGATTAGCATTTCTAATCAAAACTAATTAAATCTAATCAAAAAATCTAATCGATTAGATATCTTGATTAGTTTTGATTAGTTTTGATTAGATGGACATTTTGAACTAGTTTTGTGACCAAAATTTGTATTTATCATATTTATTTTATATATTTACAAAATATAACATACACATATACTTATTTTATAGATCTATGTAGGATTTCAAATACTAGAAAGCAAGTATTGATATTAAAACATATGTACAACAAATTCAAACATTATAGCTCACAAGAAGTCAACAAAAAAAAACCAAATTCATATTTCGTCAGTTCTGAAAAAAAAAAAATACATTTCGATATTAAAATTACGTCTCTTTAAATGAATGCTGATTTTCGTTACATATAATTCACAAAAAATTTACATTAGACTTCATTAATACCAACTTTTCAAAAGTAAAGTCCGACAATGAATTTCGTCTTGGAGTGTTGATTATGCCTGCAAATGAAAACAGGCGTTCGACGGGCGCTGAAGATGCCAGTGGGGTGTTAAACGCTATGCATGCTTCTTTTAACACACAATATTTCGTCCAAATTTCAGGGCCGGGATCCGGGTCACACAAATAACCGCAAAGCCGATTGCTTATGGCGCTTTTTAACCCGTTGGACGCGGTAGGTGTAACTTGGGTTTTGGGAATACATTTCTCTACGTCATCTTCTGTAACCAAAATAATTTTAGCTTTGAAAAATCATGAAATAGTAATAAAGTTACCGTCATCATCAAAATCATAAAAAGAATTTTCATTGCTCAAATTCGGCACGTCCGTTGCAATATATGGCGGATCATTTTTGAACAAAGTGCATATGACTTCAATCACCCTTTTGCGGATCTGCTCCTCAGTACAGTCAGGCGATGTTTTTTGGACAACCCGCAACCATTTAATTTTCACATTTGGAGTCAATACAGCTGCCGCTATTGCCATGTTTACCTCGGTAGCCAATGTGAAATACAATTTAAACCTTTCTCTCAATTGATGTTCTAACTGCACTGCTGTTGAGCTAATTTTGCTCAAAAGTTCGGGTTTTCTGGATAATTTTAGCAGCTTATTACTCAAAGAAAGTAACGCTGGAATAAAACAACCATATTAGACATTGGTTTCACCTTGGAGAAAGTCCAAAGTTTGGGAAATAGGCTCCATTAGCAGCTTGTACGACTGAAAATATTGAAAATCACTTGATGTAAAAGGAGACAGAGTCAGTTCATCGGAAAGCTCACTCAACTTCTCCTTGTACTGTTGTAACCTCCGGATTGCATCATATAGTGAGTTCCACCTAGTTACTACTGGTACAACAAGAGCTGAACCTAGAATGCTCTGGATGATTTCGGATGATTTTGGCCATTTGCACTTTCTCCATAATTGATGGCATTTTTTGATCGCCTGAAAGAAGTAAATTTTAATGTAAATTGCATTTTAATTAAACTATGTATAAATATTACCATTGTGTGTTGACTATGTAGTGCTGGATGCTCTCTCAAAATCCTGTGGAAGTCAGTGGTAGCTAGAAAATTCAGTGTGTGAGAGGCACACCTTTCGTGCTTCGGCAAATATTTGTCATTTTGGAAAGTCGGCATTTCGTCTTCGCTATCTTCCTCTGCGAAATATTGTGTGTTAAAAGAAGCATGCATAGCGTTTAACACCCCACTGGCATCTTCAGCGCCCGTCGAACGCCTGTTTTCATTTGCAGGCATAATCAACACCCCAAGACGAAATTCATTGTCGGACTTTTGTTTTGAAAAGTTGGTATTAATGAAGTCTAATGTAAATTTTTTGTGAATTATATGTAACGAAAATCAGCATTCATTTAAAGAGACGTAATTTTAATATCGAAATGTATTTTTTTTTTTTTCAGAACTGACGAAATATGAATTTGGTTTTTTTTTGTTGACTTCTTGTGAGCTATAATGTTTGAATTTGTTGTACATATGTTTTAATATCAATACTTGCTTTCTAGTATTTGAAATCCTACATAGATCTATAAAATAAGTATATGTGTATGTTATATTTTGTAAATATATAAAATAAATATGATAAATACAAATTTTGGTCACAAAACTAGTTCAAAATGTCCATCTAATCAAAACTAATCAAAACTAATCAAGATATCTAATCGATTAGATTTTTTGATTAGATTTGATTAGTTTTGATTAGAAATGCTAATCGTCACTAATCGCGATTAGATTTTCGATTACTTCTAATCAAATCAATTAGTAATCGTCTAAAATGGCCAACTAATCAAAATAAATCAATTGTTCGGCCAAAAAAAGACATCTAATCCGATTGCTAATCATTAGGATTTCTAATCATTAGTACCCAGCTATGACTCAGTTCCAGGTTCTCTGTGGCACTAAGTGCAAATTTTTCTGGTAATTAAGGTTTTTTTTTCCATAAACTCACACGCAATTTTGTCAGTTACATATTTTCTTACGAGTAATTTTTTCTCGGCTTATCCCAAATGCCACTTGGACACAGTCCACCAAAAATGTCAGACATTGAGACACGGTCAAAAACCGCTGCGCTAGAAGCCAGCGTAAAAACCAAAACTAAAACTCCCCTCCGCGCAAAAGTTTATAGCGGAAAGTGACAGTCTCATGAGGTACTGTGCACGATTCAGTGATGCGCCAATTCAAGACCACACAGAATCGTATTTCATGATAAAAGACAAATCAATAGATGATTGTTGGGCACGGCTTCAATCGGTTTATGATATGGTTTTTTCAAAAACAGATGATATCCTTCGGATAATTTCAAGAATGCTGTTGAAGGCAAATACTATGCTTGCCTTGAACAATATGAGGTGACCAAAGCAAGAATTGCTGATCAACTCACGTTGATGAGAGCAATTGCTGAGCGGAGACCACCATCCCGCGTGGAACACCCCTCGGCGGAGGCCAACGTCTGCCTTCAAGTCCCACCTTGTGACACAGAGACATTTTATGGTGGTTATGAAGAATGGCCCGCTTTTCGTGGCATGTTCACAGCGGTATACATCAACCACCCGAAACTCTCCCGTGCTCAGAAATTGTATCACCTTCGATACAAAATGCAAGCAAAAGCCGGCTTAATTGTAAAGCAATATCCCCTTAGCGATGACAATTTCGAGCTGGCATGGGAAGCTTTACGGTCACGATACGAAAACAAACGTATCCTGGTTGACAACCAGATCAAGATTCTGCCCATTATCCAAACCGAAAATAGTTATCAACTTCAGAAGCTGCAAACCTCGATAAACAACTGTCGGTCGATTTTTCACTCCCAAGATGTTAAGACAGACAGCTGGGATCCCATCTTGGTATACATTAGTCATCAAAGCTGCCCGAAAACACATTGTCACTTTGGGAACAATCTCTCTCTTCCCGAAGAGATTTACCCACATGGTCTCAAATGGATGACTTCCTTACTTCAAGATACAAAGTAGTCGACAGATTGAATCGGCTTCATCCAAGCCAAAGTAAAACAAAACCTGTCCCAACGCTTTCGTGGCAGAATCGACGAGAGAAGATTCTGTGCCTACTGCAACTTTCCTCATCTGATTAGAGTCTGCCAACAATTCAAACGAATTTCGGTTCCGAACCGTATACAATTCGTAAACCAAAGCAAGTTGTGCAAAAACTGTCTTGCAAAATTCTCACAGCACTAATGAATGCCCGAGTAAGTGGTCGTGTACACATTGCCAACAACGGCATCACTCACTGTTGCACGTCAATCCAAAGCCACAAGCTCGCCGCGCTAGTCCGAGAACCTTTCGTGCCTCTGCGCAGCACACTACTGCCACCTCGACATCTCCCGCTCGAAAAGTTCAGTCAAGCTCCAATTCCAGCGAGCAGCCGTGCTGTTCCAAACAGGCACACATACAATCATTGCATGCAGCCAATGAGAGCAAAATTCTCCTTCCAATTGCCATGGTCGCAGTGGAACACGAAGTGGAATTGTTTCAACTTAGAGCCTTAATTGACCAAGGCTCACAAAGGACTTTTATTTCCTCTAAAGTTCAAAAACGGTTGAAACTTCCATTCGAACATTCCAGCTTCGAAATATCTGGCATGGCTGGACACGTCGTCCAAAACTCATCCAAACTTTGTCCTCTTACACTGGTTGCATCCAAAACCAAGCAAAGGATAAAAGTTCAGGCTATTGTGTTACCACAATTAACGAGGCATATGCCAACATTCTCCATTAGCCATGAACACTGGCAGCAGTTCAAAATCCTTGAGCTCGCTGACCCCAATTGCCACATACCAGCACAGACTGACATCGTCATTGGCAGCGATATTCTTCAACACATCCTGCTGGAAGGTATACAAAAGATTTGCGATACCATACTTGCGCAAAAGACAATATTTGGCTGGATTCTTAGTGGTAAAATAACGGAAAAGGTTGTGTCATTCTCGACACAAGTAGAAGAATGCTCGAACGCAGACTTCAGTTCAATACTGAGAAAGTTTTGGGAAGAAAAAGAAATTCCACAGCCTCCGAAAATATCTCAGGAGGACCGGGCATGTGAGAATATGTATGCAACAACAACGACACGTGCTCAGAACGGTCGATACATTGTGCGACTTCAATTCAAGGAAGATTTCCCCAAAAAACCCTTTCTTGGCCATTCTCGGTCTGCTGCCCTCCAGCAATTATTTAGCATGGAGCAATCGCTGCAAAAGAAAGGGGACTTAAGCACACTGTACAACGATGTGTTGCAGGAATATCTCGACCTCGGTCAAATGGACTACACGAAGCCTTGTGAAATCGTATCCGACGGCAAACATTTGTCCTTCTACTTACCGCACTATGCAGTCGTGAAACCAGATAAGGTGACCACCAAAATTCGCGTGGTGTTCAACGCCTCCAAAACATCCGGATCAGGAAAGTCCCTGAATGACGTCCTGCACACCGGTCCCACACTCCAGCCAGATCTCATGCTACTCATTCTGCAGTGGCGCATGCACAGATTCGTGTTCAATGGAGATATTAAGAAAATGTATAGTCAAATACTCATCCACAAGGACAATAAACATTTTCAGCGAATTTTATTTCGCAAATCGGCTGACTCTCCGGTCACCGATTACAATCTCAAAACCGTCACATTCGGCGTTAATTGTGCGCCCTATCTCGCTATCCATACATTACATCAATAAGCTGATGCAACGAGAGCGATATTCCCATTGGCGGCGCCAATACTCAGAAACCAGACGTATGTGGATGACATCCTCTCAGGAAGTCATAACATTGACGACGCCACCGAATCACTTAGTCAAGTGATCAAAGCGTTAAAGTCAGCTAGTTTCGTATTAAAGAAACTGACGGCCAATCATCCGGCCATATTAGAACAGTTTCCAAAGGAGGATCTTCTCGACTCCAACTTTTTAAAATTTGAGAGCGCTTCCACAACCAAAACTCTTGGTATTCGCTGGAACGCGCTTACAGACAAGTTTTCCTACACCATTCTGTCTATGTCTCCAAAAAATGCCGTAACAAAACGACAAATTTTGTCGTCTGTCGCACGACTTTTTGACCCGGCAGGATGGCAGTCGCCAGTGATGATTCAGGCAAAGATTCTGCTTCAAGAAGTTTGGCTAGATGGCGTCGATTGGGATGAATGTGCAAAGCCCAGAGCGTTATCAAAATGGCAACAGTTCGTGGAAAATCTGCCAGCCATCTGCCAAATCGAAATCCCTCGATGGGTTAATTTCTCTCCGAGGCGTATTGCGCAGCGATCTACATCCGCGTACATACTCGCAACCAAATAAAATCCTCTCTTCTGATTGCAAAGGCAAAGTGGCACCAATCAAGACGGTAAGCTTGCCACGTCTAGAGCTCTGTGGCGCAGTCTTACTAGCAAAACTAGTCGCGGTTGTTCGAAAACAACTCGGCTTAGAAGTATGCAACACTTCTTATGGTCGGATTCAGAGATTGTGCTAGATTGGCTGGAAAAGCCACCGTGCACATGGAAAACCTATGTATCCAACCATACCTCTCATATCCGAGAGTTTCTTCCGAGCGGTACATGGCACCATGTTGCTAGTGCTAACAATCCAGCGGACCTCGGCACCCGCGGTTGCAAGCCCCAAGACTTGGCGATTTCCTCGCTCTGGTGGCATGGGCCGAAATGGCTTTCTTGCAACCTGGACTCGTGGCCAAAATCAAAAGCGCGCAGCGCATCTCCTCCAGAAAAGCGCAAAATAGAGTCCTATCACGCGCTCGAGGAAGAGGCCGATTTTTTCATCCTTCTCTCACGCACTCCGCGTGACTGCGTACATGTTCCGCTTCGTGAACAATGCGCGGAACAAATCTAAGAAGTTAGCCACACTCACTAATCCCAATCTGACCCATTACGAGTTCCAACAAACAAATCCGAGTCTTATCGAGACGGCGCAGCTACGTCATTTTCCGAATGAAAAAAACGCGCTGCAGGATAAAAAACCCATTAGCAAAAAAAGCCCTCTTCTTGTTCTCAATCCGATAATGGACAAAGACGGTCTACTACGGGTTAATGGGAGATTGGTGCATGCCACGTTGAGATTCAACGAAAGACACCCAATCATTCTTCCAACAAAATCGAGGTTCTGCCAGCTATATTTGGAGTCTCTACATTCGCTGCTTCTTCATGCATAAATGCGATTGATGCTTCAGATGGTAAGGCAAGAGTATTACGTACCAAAGCTAATTAAACGATGCATTTTCCAATGCAAAGTGTGCACTCTTTATAAGCAACGAACACGCACACAAATAATGGCCGCTCGACGCGCAACTGAACGCGACTTTGTTAAATTTCTTAACGAATGCTTCACAGACATTGTTCATAAATATGCTCCTCAAGGCATCAATTGGCAATATATACCACCCGGAGCCCCACACATGGGACATTTGAAGAATTCACGACGATGTTGGTGCGAATTGAACCGGTTCTCAACTCGAGACCTTTGTCCGCACTATCACAGGACCCGGCCGACTTTACAGCGCTTACTCCAGGTCACTTCATTCGAGGTGCACCGCTATTGGCCATTCCCGAGCCTAACGCTGAATACCTCTCTCTACTTAATCGCTGGGAGAAAGTCAAAGCGCTTCACCATCAATTCAGCCATAGATGGAAAAAGGAATATCTTAAGGATCTTCAAAAAAGATATAAGTGGAAAAATCCAGACCGCAATCCTCAACCAGGCGATCTCGTCGTGATAAAAAAAGATTCGCTCCCGCCCACTGAGTGGAGACTGGGACAAATCGAAAGGGTTCGCCACGGGCCTGATAACCATAAACGTGTCGTGGAGATCCGTATGCAACACGGGGTTGTCACGCGCCCTCTGGTAAAACTGTGTTTCATCCCACAAGCACCATCTTCGCGCGAATCACAGTAATAAAACGAAAAAAAGGAAACCATCCCTACATACCATCCCTACACTATATCTACTATAGTAAAAGCTTAAAACTTCCCGTTTTAAAAGTCATCCCAAGTACTTCTCGTTTCCGTTTGCTCTTCTATTTTCGGATTGAAACCCTTAATGGCTAGCAGGAAAGCTTGCCCTCTGGCACCAACCGCGGAGACAGAAAATTGTCTCCAATGTAGACTCTGCCATCGGTACCACGCGCTGCAGGCCTGCCCAGCCATGAAGCCACCACAACGCTTGGCTGTAGTACGGGCGCAAAGCTACTGCGTCAACTGCCTCGCGCTCACCCACACCACCGGTGAGTGCGGTGCAAGAGCTGCAAGAGCTGCGGGCTCGCGCACCCGCTGCTCCACCTGGCAGCAAAGCAGAAAGGGCGCATACGCAAACGGCCATCCAAGCAGCGGACAAAACCCAAACCTGGCGCGCCCAGCAGCAAGTTCCAGCGCAGCCAAAGGAACACGCGAGGTAAACGCGTGCCTTCACCGAGGAAGCTGGTGAATCCCACGCAGAAGACAACGACGAAGAAGACTGCGAAGAAAAAGTTCACGCGCTCTGCGGCCGGCCTGCAGACAAGCCGATACCGGGGCCGCACCACTCTTGAAAGATCTGCAGAAGGCGCTTACCAGCGCATCCCTGCAGGGCGTGGAGGATGTTTAAGCCGCCGCCGCCAAGTAAACCAACCCGTTTTGGACATCCCATGATCCCGACCGATACACCATTACAATTTAAAAGATTTAATTTCCATTCGATTGGCATTTGCAATAACAATCAATAAAGCTAGAATTGTGTGGTTTAGATTTAGATGTGGATTGTAAATCAACGTACGTGATAGTGGACGTGTGTTATTGCTGCTCCGCTTATTATTTGACATAATCGCGGGTTTTTTGCTCAAATAAAATAATTTATTGCTATAAATTTCGTGAAGTGTGCTTTCACAGAGCAAGGGATCGCGGAAAGTGAAAAAGAAATAATTTTGTGACTCAATATTCTTATTAACAAAATAAGGAAAAGAGATCGCAATAAACAACTTTGGCATACATATACGTTTACATAAATGAAAATAAAAAACAAAAACAACTTGACCGTGCCCGTTACGTTGTGTACATTGTGCTATCATCAGCTGTTCATTTAGCAAGTGCTCATTAACATCTGTTCCTGCATCAGCTGTTTATCCTGCTTATACTGCGCTGAGCGCCATCTAGGTGTGATTTTGCCTTCTGTGGATATTTGCAAATATGAATATCCAGGACGAAAAATATACGCATTGTCACCAATCACCGCCAAAGACGCCAGCTGTTCTAGAAAAGGCGAAAAATATTAATATTAATGATAGTTCGCCTCCTGCGTGGCTACTGCGAATTGAAGCGAAGATGGAGGGTATGTTGAGTCAGCTGACTGCTCGTATGACAGAGCTTGAAGAAAGAGTGATGCAACGGTTTAGTGAGATTGCTGCTGATGTCCAAACCGTCAAGTTAAGAGTGTCAAAGCTGGAAGAGCAAGTCGCTTATACAGAGCGTAAGTGTGTGCAGGTGGGTGAGCTTCGGAAAGAGCTGCAGCAGTTGAGGTCAAGTTTCGGAGAGTATGAAAGTAGCTCCGTTGCTTATGATCTAATAATCAATGGAATACCTCAATTACATGATGGAAAGCTGAGCGATGCGTTTGATGGCATCTGCAAAGCTGTTAATATAATTACTCCCCCCATTCGTGCTGCCTTTCGTGTGCGGAAAAACAACAACAAGATTTCGCCTATTATTGTAAAACTTGTCTCTTCGGGTGATCGATCACTGATATTTATGGCGCTCGCAAAGTTTACAAAATTAAACAAAAGGGGAATCATACTCCGTGACATTGGCCGTCATAGTGATGAGCGAATATACGTCAACGAAGGCCTTACAAAAAATAACTGCGTACTGCAGTTTGCATTACAGCTACAGAAGCAGAAGCGTCTGTTGTCTGCATTTTCTATTCGTGATAATATCTTCGTGCGAGCTCAACAACATGGTGAAGCAGTGATGGGTACAACCAGAAGTGAGGTAGAATGCGTTGCGACTAAATGTACATAACTACTATGCCTACATGAATTATTTTTATATTTATTATTAATTATTATGTTAACATCTACTTTTAATTATCATAGGTTAAAAACTTCCCCCTTCTCAACTTTCTATCATCTATCTATACTCGTTTATCTCGATTTTCTAGAATGTCTTTATTTTGACGTAAATTGCTATAATTGTACTCATCTTAATCTCAATTGTATTAAGGTTATTGTAGTTACCTTCTGTCTTACTCGCCTTAATGGTAGTAAACACAGTTAATGAAATGGTCTGCGGTGTTGGTGAAAATCAAAAAATATTAATAGATATTTTGTGTAAGCAGTCTTTAGGCCTTAACGTAGTACATTTTAATGCCCGAAGCCTTAGTGGTGACAAACTAGACTACGTTAGAAACATATTTGAGGAATCTTCAGTTGATATAATTTGTGTCACCGAAACCTGGTTTAGCCCCACAGTTTCAAATTTTTTCTATAGTATCCCGAGTTATAATAGTCTTCGCAATGACCGGAAAAACCAACGTGGTGAAGACGTTGAAATATATTACAAATCATCCTTAAAGATGCATTGTTTGGCTAAATCTTCTAGCTCAGATACTGAGTTCATTATAGCTAAAGTTTCTGATGGCGCAACAAGCATTTTGGTGTCATGTGTATATAATCCTCGCAAGTGTTGTATGTTGGAATCATTTTTTGTTGAACTGTCTAATTTTTTGATTGACTATGAAATTTATGTAATTTGTGGTGATTTTAATGTAAACCTCCTGCTAAATGAGACCCATACCAGTAAATTACACGATCATGTAACAGCAGCTGGTCTAACGATAGTAAATAAATATGTACCGACGCGATTTGCCAATAACTCAAATCCTAGTCTTTTGGACTATTTTATTACTTCTAGACTCAATCATATTCTCAAATATGACCAAATGTTTTTTATTTCTGACCATGATTTAATTTTTAGTACAGAAGATGTTATGTTTAATCGTCCTTCTGTTAGAAATACATTTTTGTATCGTGATTTTAAGTTTATAAGTATGAATGAGTTATACCAAAGTCTGTCCAGTGTGAGTTGGAATGACTGTTGGTTTTGTGATTCTGTAAAAGAAAAACTGCTCTTTTTTAAGGAAAATTTGACCAACATATTTGATGAGCATGTTCCTCTTCGTCTAGCTACTGCAATAAATCCTTCTTGTCCTTGGTTCAATAAGAAAGTGCACATGGCTATAAAATTTCGTGATTTTGCCTGGTATCGATATAAAATTGCTCGAAATAAAACGACATTAATTATTAAGCAAGCGAAAAAAAGATATATAGCGGTGCGTGCTATAACTTGATATGCCGGTGAGTTCGAGGTTCGAATCTCAGTCAGGGCAAGCAAAATCTTAATAAGAGAAAAAGTTTTTTCTTATAGCGGTCACCCCTCGGCAGGCAATGCAAACCTCCGAGGGTATTTCTGCCACGAAAAAGCTTCTCATTAAATAAATCAGCCGTTCGGAGTCGGCACAAAACTGTTGGTCCCTCCATTTGGGGTATAATATAAAGACGCACACCACAAATGGTAAAAGAAGCTCGGCCAAACACTGAGCTATATATATTATATTATATATATATATAACCTATTAAATGAGCTATTTACAGCTGTGAGTAGCAAGGAACGTGCCCCTCACACTTTGAATAAACTTTGGGCTAATACCAATTTGGAAGAAAAATTTCAATTTATGGGAGTAAGTGAAGGAGACGTAATGAAAGCTATATGTAATATTAGATCAAATGGAAATTAGGAAAATTAGATCAATGGAAGATGGAATTTCTTTGAAATTTGTTAAACTTGTGCTGCCATTCGTTTTGGGTACAATTACCCTCATAATCAACCACTGCTTTACGACATCATGTTTTCCTGCTGAGTGGAAAAAGGCCGTCATACTCCCAGTAGCTAAAAAGAGTACACCTATTGATCCAAGTGAAATTAGGCCGATTAGCATATTACCAGCGCTAGCAAAAGTATGTGAATCCTTGATGACAACGCAAATTTAACTGTTTGTTCAAAATAATAAATTATTGTCTCCGCTACAGTCGGGGTTTAGACCAAAGCATAGTTGCTCCACTGCAATGACTAAATTACTTGACGACATAAGAATACAATTTGACAACAGTAACTTAACTCTATTATGTCTTAGACTTCTCAAAGGCATTTGATATGGTTAATCATGATATATTATGTAAGAAACTTAAACATTTTTTTGGCTTTTCGGACAACTCCTTAAAATTTAAGACGAGCTACCTTGACGGCAGGGTGCAAAAAGTGAAGGGGAAAAGTGCGTCCTCAAGTTTTAAAGCTGTCTCAGCTGGTGTCCCACAGGGATCTGTCCTAGGTCCTCTCTTGTTTAGTATTTTCGTCAATGATGTGTTTTCTGTGTCTAGTTATGTTAATCTTCATGCGTATCCCGATGATATACAAGTATATTTGTCTAGTCGTATTGGTCTTGTCGAGGATTTGTGTTACAAAATAAATAGTGATTTGTCGGCCATATCGAAATGGGCAAGTGATAACTGTTTATGCTTAAAGGCTTCTAAGTCGATATTTGTTGGAACGATTTTCCGTCATCCCTTGTCAAGTTTGGTTTGTCTCCAAACAATTCACCCTGTCGGACAAGAAAAAGAAGAAAACAATATAGGCTTCTAAGTCCTTTGTGCTGACCATATGTAATAATGTAGTGTTCGTTGAGAATATTCAATAGTGTTGTCAGTAGTGTGTATTCTGTTTTGCGTAGGCTAAAAACTTCTGCTTCATTTACGCCATTGGAAACTAGGCGGAAGTTAGATATACAACTCATCATTCCCCGTATAGCGTACTCTGAAGTTGTCTACAGCAAGTTCGACTCAATTTCTTCCCACAAAATCAATGTCCTATTCAACAATGTTACTCGTTACGTTTATGGTCTGAAAAAGTTTGATCACATATCCTTATGGAAGAATGAGATATTAGGGTGTAGCATTATGGATTATCTTGCTGCCAGACACTGCATATTTATGTATAAATTATTAGAATGTATTTATACGAGAAGCTCAATCCAACTTAATCCATTAGATATCACAACTTGATAGTTCCGAAATACACCTACTTAAATTCGTCGAGATTGTTTTCATCAACGCTGTTAGACTTTGGAACAACATCCTTCAGTCCATTAAAAAATTAATGAATAGGATTAACTACAAAGTGTTGATATATGATTACTTTAAGTCTATATAGTTGGTGCGATTGTGATTAAGTTATTTTTTTTTTCTTTCTCTCTTCCTCTCTTCTATCCATTTCCTTTTATCTTCTTTGGCAGCCTTATTGCATTGTCTTATTGTTTATATCGAAAAATAACACTGAAGATGGCACAACGCCGAAACCGGTTTGTTTCAAAACCAAATTTGACAAGGATCGACGGAAAATCGTTCCAAAATACATCAACTTTCAACCTTGTCGGAGTAAAAAAACAACAAAAAACTATATCTTATTAATTAAAATATTCAATATAAGTTTTCCTGCTAGTCTTAAGCTCACTTATTTTAATTTATTTTAATAATTTGATGTAACTTAATATAATGATAATAACAACATTATCAAGTTGATGTACTTTTAAAAAACCAATGTTTTACTTGTACAACCATTGTTAAATAAAAAAATAAAACATTTTTTTTTACTTTTCACATGGACAACAGTAACTATGTGGCGTGTTCCCTAGTCGGCAAACCAGATAGTCTTCATATATAAGCAGACAGTGGAAAAACATACAAAAAATTATATATCCACAAGTATTTTATTGCAAAATTAAACTTATATAAAATGTATACTTTGTTTTGTTTCTCATTTGTCAACCATTCAATCACAATGTGCCACAACTAAGCGTGGCAGGGTACAGCTAGTTTTGTTATAAAATTATCTCTGTAACATCATCCCCAGAATAAGTGTTACATTGCATGAGCTATAAAAATTTATTCCTCAGGCTATTACTACTATCATGTTAAAACATAAACTGCAGCTTGAGAGCCGTAACGTGTAAAACACCAATATAGTTTATAAGCAGAATAAAAAATCCTTTTATGATCAATTTTACAAATTTTTTTTTGTGTAAACAAGAAAAAAAAACTTTAAATACATACCCTTGTACAGATCTACCTGATCGTGCATATAAACAAGGGATAGTCAAATCAAATACGTAGAATCATTAAAGAGATTAAATTTAAAGTTTTTGCGCTTAAATATATTTTTTATGTAAAATAATGCTCGTATTACGAGTATATGCACATATTAATTAGTAGCTATTTATTATTATTATCTTACTCCTTTCTCTTAACAGACGAAGCTCCTTGCCTTAGTGAGCAATGCATATTTGCATCAAATGAAATTTTAAAATCTATTGACAGAAGAATTGATCCATGTGATGATTTCTATGCATATGCCTGGTAAAAAATATATTTGTAGCATATAAAAATTCAAACCTTAAATTCAGTTTTTCTTCGGCAGCAACAAATGGATACAAAATAATCCAATTCCAGAAGGCAAATCTACATGGGGTACCTTTGGTAAATTAGAACAAATGAATCAACTAATTATACGTAATATATTAGAAAAACCATTGAACGAATCTAAGTCAGATGCTGAAAAGAAAGCAAAAATATACTATGAATCTTGTTTAGATAAAGGTGAAGCAATGGAGAAATTGGGTGCAAAGCCAATGATACATTTATTGAGGAAAATCGGTGGTTGGAATGTAACTAAAAGTGGATTTAACATTGACGGATGGAATTTAGCTCATACGTTAAAAATTTTACAAAACAAGTACGTATTGATTTTTACAAATAGTTATTATATTTTTAAATAGACTCCGCATTAATAGCATAGTCCGCAAACTTTATTAAGGTACTTTTGGACAATTTATTTAACCTCCAAACGAACGAATTTTATAAAAAAAATTATAACACAATAATCAAAATTTCATCAAAATTTGAACCTTTAAAAATATTTTATAGAAATTATTTTATACAGATATGTAGCTCCTCCCATTTTAGTATAACAAAGTGAAAGTTTCTAGTGGCTAAAAATTACGACTGATTTTTGACAATGTTTATACTGACGCTTTTTGAAATTCCTTTCAACGCGGTTTTGCGTTGTGTGGAGAAAACTGCCGGTAGCAAAATTATCAAAAATAATAGTGATAACTTGCAGACACTTGAAATTGTGATAAATATTAATATTAACATAGATGCAGTCAGTTAAGTCAGTCAACCAAAAAGTTCTAAAATAACGAATGAATAAAGAATTGTTGAACTTTGAAATTACTGAAAGAAAAATAACTTTTATTGACATTTGTCAGATGCGTCATCCCTTGTTCATACTTAAATATATTGTATAACTTACGTTAATTTTTATAATGGACGCGTTCGTAAGAATCAACAGTCGAGCTCAACTTCAATTGAAGGCAAATGTGGGACCAACAGTTTTGCCTTAGAAGCGGCTAGATGAATACACTGTCAAATGAATAGCTGATACATGTAAACAATTACAAATAACTAAAATATTGCCAAAATAAAGAATTTTAATAACTAAACTGCTCAAAAGAATATACATATTTATATATACAGTGTGTCCCAGAACTCAACGTCAGGCCGAAACGGGTTGACAGGATTGGTTGTAACCATCATGAGAAAAATCAGAAAAAAAATCTATCCCTTGCAGTTTGAAAATTATGGGCATTTAAGAAAAACTTAGAAATTTGGTCAAACTGTAACCATTGTCCGGATATTGTGGTTAATTTTTATTATTTTTTTTTCAATTAAACTTTACCTTACTTAACCCTAAATAACATTTCCAGAACCCAAGTCAAAAATAATGACACAATTGCCCCAAGTTTTCTAGAATTAAGACTATTTGTTAAACTATGAATTTATAATTTTTATAATTTTTCGAATTTGAAAAGCCCTCCTTTAAAAAAAATGTACTAAAGTGCCTTGACAAGTACCATTAAAATTTCGCGTATTTAATCAAGATACTAAAATGGTACAATACTTGTTAGTTTCATACAAAAAAAAAAACGAGTAAAAAAAAAAAACCTCAAGTTCTCAGGCAGGTCTAAAAGTCCAATAATTTTACCGTTTAAAATTCCATATCCATCAGCTCTCGAGGATATGCCCGGCTAATAAGTAGATCTTTTTTAAGAAGATATAGGGCGTGGATTGAGGCTGATGGTAAACAATTTTAACATTTATTGTAATAAAAAATGTTATTTCCTTATCTGACTTATATAACTTACTTTTGTTGACTTTGGTAAAAGTGGCGTCACTATCTGTCTCGCTCGCTCATGGCAATCATGTCCACTATCCATCTCTCTCATAATTTTGCCGTAAAGTTAAGAACCTACCCAGAGCTTTTACGAATAAAAAACATTTGAACTGAGTAAAATGGTTAGCAAAAATCAGGTTACTTGAGGTTTTTATTTTTTTACTCGTTTGTTTGTATGAAACTAACAAGTATTGTACTATTTTACAATCCTGATTAAATACGCAAACTTTTAATGGCACTTGCCAAGGCACTTTAGTACTTTTTTTTTAAAGGAGGCCATTTCAAAGTCGACAAATTATAAACATTTTAAATTCATAGTTTAACAAAAAGTCTTAATTCTATAAAACTTGGGGCAATTGTGTCATTATTTTTGACTTGGGTTCTGGAAATGCTATTTAGGGTTAAGGTTCCAAAGTTTAATTGAACAAAAATAATAAAAATTAACCACTATAACCGAAAAATGGTTACAGTTTGTCCAAGTTTCTAGGTTTTTCTTAATAATTTTCAAACTGCATGGGATAGATTTTTTTTTATGATTTTTCTCATGATGGTAACAATCAATCCTGTCACCCCGTTTCGGCTTGACGTTGAGTTCTGGGACACCCTGTATATATATATTTATATATTTAATATATGGTTTCTGCAATACGATAGTCTGCCTACCATGAATTTTACATTTTTATTTTAATTTATTTACAAATGTGCACATTGGAATAGTTGCGCCGTGGAGTTCCTAATGCAACGCTAGCTAAGCCGCCAGTGAGTAAAACATATCGTTCATCGTTTTAATCAATTAAAAAGTGTATAATTTAAATCAAGCATCATAATATTAAGCATATATTTACTGAAAAAAAGGATTAATTCAAAATATGTTATAAGTAATGCGAAATTGGAAAAATAAGTTTGTAGCTGCCACCTAACAAAGCGGCGTTGCATTTTGATAATAAAGGCACGACTGTGTTCGATCAGCTATTTGGGCTGACACTACATGTTGAGTTCATGCAGCGGAAAAATTGTATGATGGAAAAAATTGCGTCAAATAGGCAACTGTTGCTCTGAGCGGCTCTACTTAACTAACACTCAATTGTTGCGCAACAGTTGTGTCTTATGAACGCGCCCAATATGTACATATGTATTTACATTGAGCAAATAAAGGCTAAGCTTAAAATAGCTGATTGTTTAAATTATGGTTAAGTAAGGGTTAATCTTACGCTCATATATATGCATTCCGTTTCCATTTATTATCACTTATTTTCTTTGTCCAACCTTCGCCAGCGTTGGCTTAAGCGAGTGAGCTTAAACAAGAAATCATTAGCATTCGAGCAGCGAGACAACGCGGTTCTCTATTTTATCACCCCCGCATAATAAGTTTATTTATTTATTTATTTATTTAAGCCAAGTAGTACAATTAAGTTCTTATAGGCTAAGTAGACATAAGTTAAGTTTAATACGCTCTTGATCGCTTATTTTGGCGCCCAACTTGGGGCCAGTGACAATTGAAAGATTTTTCGTAAAATCTCGCGCTTTTGAGGGTACAACTTGATATCGCCTGCTACCGTTTATAAGACGTAGCTCAGCATTCACGGCCGCAAAAAATTTAGCTTCTACATTACGAGCTGCTGTCTACCATCTGCATCAAGAGTTTTGTTCAATTGCTCAATCGTTTAGCAGTCGGTACCTGGTACATCAAACCGACGTATATATTATTCATTAACAAATATCGGGTTCATCACTCGATAAAGGCGTGCCGCCTTTAGCCGCCTATAGGAGCAGGCCACCCGTCTTGCGACTGCAGCACTTTCACGCCACTACTTTTCATAAGAAGTGTTGGTGTTATTTCTGGTGGTGTATCAAAGTCACGCCGCTATATAGCATTGCTGTAGCACCGACTCACAATCATTTTCGCTAAACAAAATACATTTTCTTAAACGGTCTTCTGCACAGCCTATTAATAAAGAGAAACATTACTAGCTTAGAAGCGCTTAAACAGCAGCATTCGCAATACTGTCGAAACAAAACTTGTAGTTTCGTCCGCTGAATTATACTGCCGTTTGGCTATTCTGGAAGCCTATTTTAAGCAGGTTATGAAAGTGCAGACCGAAATTGAGCAGCTGGATGCAGACGAAGCGCAGCGTGGGGCCAGAGGCGAAGTACATATGTAGAGGATACCAACGTTGCTATAAAGGTGTGCATTAAAGAACAGCTAGGTTCAGATGCCCACAACTTCTATGAAGCTGCCACGTCTGTCGCTAGCAACCTTTGATGGGAAGTACTCTGACTATTAAAACTTTATAACATCATTTAAGTTAGTGGTCGATAATAAGTCCACCTTGTCGGCTATCGAAAAGTTTAACCAGCTTCTAAACTGCTTGCGTGGCCTGGCCCTAGAAACAGTCAAGGCCTTTGAAATTACTTCTGAAAATGATTCAAAGTCACTTGACCGCCTAAAGGCCTTGGGTAGTGCATCGCAAATTGCTTAAGCTATGCTCATCTCGATTGTAATTGATAAGGTAGATCAAGACACCAAGAGGAAATGGAATGAACATTTAGAGGTTAGCGAGCAAGCATGTCATTCTTGCGCTAGCACTGACCACAGAAATTTTAGGTGCCCTTAAATAATTGGCGCTACGCGATCGTAAAGGGATTGGGACTTTGCCTAAATTGCTTAGGCAAAAATCATCAGAGTACGTATCGCTATGCAATTACCGCCGATGTCGTTAAGATGTTTGCCTTGGTCGACCCTCCTCATCGCAAATTTCTATATATACTTTGGAGAAGTACACGATTAACCACTCCATACATTTGAACTGAACACAGTCCCATATAAAACTTCTACCGCGCCATATATCGCTATACGAAGCAAGCAATGTTTAGCTGAACAATACATGGACGAGTTCAAGATAGGAGCCGATGCTATTTAATCATGTTTCTACCTTGATGATTTTATTTATGGAGCTAACACTTTGGAATGCCTTCGTCAAATCAAAACGGAGGTTAGTGAGATACTTCGGCGTGGCAGGTTTGAATTTGCAGGTAGGTACTCGAACCATAACGAATTTGTTGATGACTGTACGATAAAAAATCTCAACTTAGAAGTCGACGCAGTAACAAGCACTCTGGGCTTACGATGCGATAAGCAAAAGGACGTATTTATGTTTGCACCCAAACGCATATCGCATGTTGTCTCTAAGCGGACTATATGTCTTAAAACCAAACGTGACAAGGGTAGACTTTATTACACAGTGCTACAAAAAAGAATGAAGTCGAAATACCTGGGAAGTGATATTATTTTCCTTGTAGGTCTTATCAAGTAGGACGAGAATCCAATTTTGGAATTTGTCAAACACCCCCAAAATCCTCGACTTTACCTTAAAAAAACCGATTTTTCGTGCTTTTGCGCACTTCTTAGCCCATATCTTAGCAAATTAACAACCGATTTTCATTCTAAGAACGGTTTAAGAAAGAAGACCTTTTGAAAGATATATAGACGTCTTAATAAAGCTGAAGAAATTTACTTGTTTTTGCACAACAAACTTAAATTTTGCTACCCTTTTTCTTCTTTTTTTGAATTGGGCGATATTTTCACACACTATTTTATAAAAACACAAAATGAGTTTTGATTAGATTCAAAGAGAACGATTAATACCGAGTTCAACGAATGTTTCTTTTAAAAAATCGGTCTAAAAGTGACTGGGTTATTTTACTTTTTATAAGAACGAAATTTTTGCAAAAATTTACAACGAACTTAATTTACTAATAAATATTATAAAATGAAAATATATAGATCAAAAGTGCTTTTTTGACCGTTCTTCTCTTAGGTCAGCATCGTCAGTTTCGCGTTGTACTGACCAGCAATATTCTGCCATCATATTTATTTTGTTTTTTCCTTCGAAACGTTTTTCGATCGTAGCCATTTCTTGGTGGAAGTGTTTGCCTTGTTCATCACTGAACTGGCCCAGATTATGTGGGAAGAAGTCCAAATGCGAATGCAAGAAATGAATTTTTATCGACATGTTGCAACCCATTTCACCATATGCACTTAAAAATTCGTTTACAACCGTGATGTAGTCGTCGCTTCTGTTGTTTCCAAGGAAATTATCACATAGCGCTACAAAACTCTTCCATGCACGTTTCTCAACACAGCTTAACTAGTTCATAAAGGTAACGTTGCTCATAATTTTGCAAATTTGAGGTCCAATGAAAATACCTATATCCACATATTATAAAAAAAATAAAAAACAAGTAGGTATGAAAACAAATTAATAAATACCGGCTTTTATTTTAACTTCACTTAATTTTTGGAAGACAGTTTTTAGATGAAGAAAAGCTTCGCTATTAACATCCAATTTCTTTACAAATTGTTTCATGTATCCAAGTATAGAGGTGGGAAGATAACATCCTCAGATTTTACCAATGGGAGGCTTAAAACGTTTTTCCTACCTATCTGATGTGACTCTCGAGATGGCCATGCTTTGCGATCATAGCGATTGGATGCCCGACTATCCCATTCACAAAGGTAGCTATTTTGTGTAGCCACCTTGCATGCCAAATAAACTTGTCAACACTTTTAAGTCCGCGATGACTTTCCATTTATGCGTGGCATAGTCGATCAACCGTACAATCTTTTCCATCATTTCATACGTTTCTTTTTTGTTAACCCCATACGCGATTGGAACTGATGGTAAAAGTTTTTCATTGTGTAATAACAGAGCTTTTAAACCTAAGGGTAACATTACAGACTTCATTAAGAGAACACGAATGTATTTTTTTTAGGGTACATACTTTTACACGATCCATCAATAAAAAGTCGCCATTCATCTACATTATAATTATAATTTAAAGCCGAAAATAATTTGGGTACATTTACACAATGTACTAGATCACAGTCATTGCCATCAGTTTTAAAACTTTCTCTAAGTATCAAAGTGCGGTCGCTTTTTCTACCCGATGTTATTAGAAAATATTTTTTCACTAAATTCCATTGCTTTAGTCGTGAACCGAGGTCTTCAGATTCTCGTTTCGATAAACGCAAATCACGCACGAGATCGGCGAAATCAGAATTTGAAACCAAATGCCTTTCCGTCGATTTTGATTTACAAGGAAGGAATTCTTCCTCTACTAAATATGTTTCACCAGCATCAATTGACTCACTTCGGCATTTAAGTATTTTGGTTTTGTAACCGTAACAACATTCGCAAACTTTACGTTTTTCCGCGATTTAAAATTGTGACCTGAAACTTTTGTTTGCAAAAATAGCAATCGTCTTGTTTATGATGTGCCTGATGATGCCAAGTCATAGGCACAGAAAAGGGCAAAGTAATTTATTGTTGAACTTTAAATTTTTTTAATGTTGTGCAGCAATATTTACAAATAAATTCTGGCTCGTACCAGCGAGTCGCACAATAAAACCTTTCGAAAATCTTGTTATATATTTTTACAACACCAAATATATTATGGGGTACAGTGGTGCTTCAGGGTATACAGTTACAGTTGCTCGGCTGTATTCAATCCCTACTCTTACGTCCACGTTCGTGCACCCGGGGCAACGTGAGCAACCCATGTGCGACATACGGTAACTAACCCGTGTGGAGCCATGGGTCACGGCTAATAGAGAGGGAGCGTTAGTGGAGCCACTCCGACATATTCGGTTTAAGGGTCCACTAAAGTCCGCAGCATCTGTTCACCAGGAGGTGCGGCTGCAAGCGGGCGTCTGTCTTGGAGCAAGCGGCTCGCTTTATAAACGAATTTAAAATTTCAACCCCCAGCAATGGGTTGTGCGCAGGGTTTGGAACCCTCCACGTAAAAAAACCACTTCCAATGAAAAGCAAAGCAAAGCCTCGGACAGGACCCCCCCTTTTTAGATGACGACCACGGCAAACGTTTTAAGTACAATGATTTGAGGGCATGTACCTGGAATGTCCGAACCCTTAATTGGGAAGGTGCCTCTGCCCGACTGGTAGATGTCCTCGGCAGAGCGAAGGCTGACATCACCGCCATCCAAGAAATGCAATGGACGGGGCAAGGGAGGAAAACGGTAGGCCCTTGCGACGTATACTACAGCTGCCATGTAAAGGATTTGTGGTGGGAGAGAGACTTCGCCGTAAAGTACTGTCGTTCACTCCGGTGGACGAACGTCTCGCCACAATCCGCATAAAGGCGAGATTCTTCAACATCTCCCTGATTTGCGCCCATGCCCCGACGGAAGAGAAGGACGATGGGACCAAAGATTGCTTCTACGAACTCCTGGATCGCACGTTCGAACGCTGCCCCCAACACGATATAAAAATCGTGCTAGGTGCTTTTAATGCCAAGGTGGGCAAGGAGGGTATCTTTGGTTCCACAGTCGGAAAATTCAGTCTCCACGAGGAAACGTCTGATAACGGATTGAGAATGATCGACTTCGCCGGGGCCCGAAACATGGTAGTCTGTAGTACCAGGTTCCAGCATAGGAGCATACATCAGGCTACGTGGCTGTCTCCAGATGGTAAGACACGATACAAAATCGACCATGTTGTGATAGACGGAAGGCACGCTTCCAGTGTCCTAGATGTGCGCACGATCCGAGGAGCCAACATCGACTCGGAACATTATCTTGTCGCAGCCAAGATACGCACGCGCCTCTGTGCGTCAAAAAGCGTGCGGAAAGGCACACAAGGAATGCTCGACGTCGGAAAGTTGCAATCACAACAGACAGCCACGCACTTCGCTACTCGAGTCGTACTCCTGCTCTCTGAGAACTCGAATCAACACAGCGATATTTCAGAGCAATGGAATCACATCTCTTGCTCTTTACGTACCGCCGCTGAACAATCTATTGGTTTTCAGCGAGCCCGGAAAAATGACTGGTACGATGAGGAATGTCGCGTTGCCACGGAACAGAAAGATGCTGCCTACAGGGCCACGTTGCAATCGGGCGCAACGCGAGCCTTGCGGGAGAGATATCGTGAGTTGAAGAAGGAAGCGAGACGCATTTTTCGAGAGAAAAAGAGAGAGGCCGAAATGCGTGAGTGCGAGGAGCTTGAGATGCTGGCCGACAGGAAAAGCGCCCGAAAATTTTTTCAAAAAGTTCGACGGCTTACAGAAAGTTTTAAGACCGGGGCGAATTCCTGTAAGAATGAAAACGGCGACCTGGTGACTGATGTCCACAGCATACTTAAATTATGGAGGGAGCACTTCTCCACACTGCTTAATGGAAGTAACTGCAACCCTGGAGATGTTGAACCCGAATCCCCAATCAATGATGATGGACGCGATGTACCATCACCCGACTGTGACGAAATTCGGAAAGCGATAGCACGGCTGAAGAACAACAAGGCCCCCGGGGCCGATGGGTTACCAGCTGAGTTATTTAAGTACGGCGGAGAGGAGCTGGTTAAGTGCATGCACGAGCTCATTTCTAGAATATGGTCAGAAGAACGCATGCCTACTGATTGGAACTTAAGTGTGCTCTGCCCAATCCACAAAAAGGGTGATCCTGCAGTTTGCGCCAACTATCGCGGGATTAGTCTTCTTAACATCGCATATAAGGTTCTGTCGAGTGTAGTGTGTGAAAGACTTAAGCCCACCGTCAATGAACTGATTGGACCTTATCAGTGTGGCTTTAGACCTGGTAAATCTACCACCGACCAGATATTCACAATACGCCAGATCTTGGAAAAGACCCGAGAAAGAAGAATCGACACACACCATCTTTTTGTCGACTTCAAAGCCGCCTTCGACAGCACGACAAGAAGTTTCCTATATGCCGCAATGTCTGAATTTGGTATCCCGGCAAAACTTATACGGCTATGTAAAATGACGTTGAGCTACACCACCAGCTCCGTCAGAATCGGGAAGGACCTCTCCGAGCCGTTTGATACCAAACGAGGTTTCAGACAGGGTGACTCTTTGTCGTGCGATTTCCTTAACCTGATGCTGGAGAAGATAATTTGAGCCGCAGAACTTAATCGGTCAGGCACCATCTTTTATAAGAGTGTACAATTGCTGGCGTACGCCGATGACATTGACATCATCGGTCTTAACAACCGCGCAGTTAGTTCTGCCTTCTCCAAACTGGATAGAGAAGCGAAGCGAATGTGTCTGGAGGTGAACGAGGGCAAGACGAAGTATCTCCTGTCATCAAATAGACAGTCGGCACATTCACGACTGGGATCAAGCATCACTGTTGACAGTTATAACTTCGAAAAAGTAGAGGACTTCGTTTACTTAGGAACCAGCATTAACACCAATAACAGCGTCAGCCTTGAAATCCAACGCAGAATCTCTCTTGCCAACAAGTGCTACTTCGGACTGAGTAGGCAATTGCACAGTAAAGTCCTCTCTCGACGGACAAAAACCATACTCTATAAGTCTCTCATCATGCCCGTCCTATTGTATGGCGCAGAAGCGTAGACGATGACAACATCAGATGAGAGAGCTCTTGGAGTGTTCAAGAGAGAGATTCTTCGAAAGATTTATAAACCTTTGCGTCTTTGCGACGGCGAATACCGTAGAAGATGGAACGATGAGCTGTACGAGCTTTATAACGACATAGATATAGTGCAGCGAATTAGGATCCAGCGGCTTCGCTGGATTGGTCATGTCGTTCGATTGGATGAAAGCGCCCTAGCTCTGAAAGTATTCTACGCGGTACCCAAAACTCAAAAATTAAGTGATAATTTCCTTGGGAACAACAGAAGCAAATTTTTGCAAAAATTTCGTTCTTATAAAAAGTAAACATTCGTTGAACTCGGTATTAATCGTACTCTTTGAATCTTATCAAAACTCATTTTGTGTTTTTATAAAATAGTGTGTGAAAATATCGCCAAAATCAAAAAAAGAAGAAAAAGGGTAGCAAAATTTAAGTTTGTTGTGCAAAAACAAGTCATGGGTCAACTTCCCGCCGAGCGGCTTAATCCATCGATACCATTTAATAGATCTGGAACAGAATTGTGTGGTCCTGTCAACACGTTCCTACGCATTCGAGGCTAGGTGCCTAACAAAATCTACATCGCGATTTTCGTATGCTTTGCGACGAAAGCCGTGCTCTTCCGATATATTCTGCGATAGTTACACAAATTTCGTTGGAGTCAGCAAAAAATTAGTAGCACTCAAGCAATTTTTATTTAAAGATGACACAATCAACTCACTCAACAAATTTTGTGTGCGTGAGTTCATCAATTTTCACTTCATCCCTCCCAGAGCCCACCATTTTACCGGCTTGAGGGAGGTTGCAGTTAAGAGTATCATGGGGTTATCAACCGCACTCTTCTGAATACTCGTCTAACATTCGAAAAATTTAAATTTCTGCCTTAAGTCACCGCTGTCTTTGGACCCTAATGACCTAGCTGTAATTACCCCTTGACACTTTCTCATTGGGGACTAATTACATGCATTGCCCGAGAAACCCGTCACAGAATTGGCCAATCTAGAGCGATTCCGACGTGTTACCTCGATCAAATAAAAACTTTGGCGTCTATGGTCTTACGAATATCTGAATGAGCTGCAAGTGCGTAGTAACTGGACCAAGCCATCACCAAATGTGTTAGTGGGGCAGTTGGTTATAAGTTTTGAGGGGATTCCAAATTACATTCCGGCATAAAGACAACTTATCCTTGTTCTGTCGGAAGCGGTTTTGAAGTCGTCAAAAAGAATGTGCGAGTCAATTCTTTTTCTCGGGTCTTTTCCAAGATTTGGCGTACTGTGAATATTTGGTCGATGGTAGATTTACCAGGTCCAAAGACACACTGACAAGGTCCAATCAGTTCATTGACGATGGGCTTAAGTCACTCACACAATACGCTCAACAGAACCTTATGTGGAATATTATAAAGGCTGATACCGCGATAGCTGTTCTCTGTATCGCTTGGCCAGTACGAACGCGCGAGGTTTTAAGAATGGCGGCCCTTTATACCAACGGCTCTCATTTGATTGGTATTTGCTGCCACTTTGTAGCGTCATCTGCCACATTTTCCGCCGATGGAATCCAACGCCAGTCGTTTATCTCAGTTACCTCCAAAATTTCGCTGACTCTAAAGACTACAAACTGCGAGTAGCGTCGGTGGTCAGAGCGAATCCTGGCTAGGGCAGTACGAGAGTCAATCAAAAAGGATAGGAAGAGTATGCGAATCGAGTACGCCTGCAGCCAATCGGGCACCTATGACAGCGGCCTGAAGCTCTAGTCGAGAATAGGAAGCCTTTTTATTAGCGTCACTTTCACCATGCCGCTTATTAGAGTACAATTTACAACGTCACCCACGAGTATGGCGTAGATAACATGAGGCAGCATACGTGTTTTCGCTCGCGTCAACAAAAACGAGCATCTCCAGCCCAGACTTACGCCCCAAGTTGCGGAAGTATCAGCGTGGTATCCTCAAGGTATCCACCTTAGGAAGTAGATTAGCCCATGTCAGCCAGCTAGAAAGGTTTTCGTCAGAGAGGCTGTCATCCCAAGCGCAGTCGAAACGCCAGACTTCCCAAAAAATTATCTTGCATTGCACAGTGTAGAAAATAAGCAGCCCCAAGGGGTCACAAATGCTCATACCAACGCTCAATACTTCCCTCTGGGTTGGACGGCGATAGCTGCGCAGCAGTGAGCCATTTTTGTGGTGCTGAGCGAGTCTGAACGTAAAACAATTCTCTTTGGCGACCCACCACAGGCCCAATGCCTTTTCCGCTCGTATTTCTTGAGGATTTTCGAGGCGTATTTCCAAAAATTTGGCTTTAACTTTAAATGTGTCCAACATCGCCTCGAAGTTCGCACGCAAGTTTCTGATGTGAAACCCTTTACCGTGAATGAAACTTACGTTGCTGGCAAGCTGGGTAGCTGCGTAGCTTCTTCTACTGTTTCTACGCTGTCGAGCATATCATCAACATAGTGGTTCTCGACAATACATTCGCGGCTCTAAAATAACGGTCGAGGAATTCGACGGCATTTTGGGTTTTTATATACTGCGCACTACTAGGTGGCCCAGAAAGGATAAAACGAACGCTGCAAGTTTGCTATCTCGAGGCCCAAGCCACACGAATCGCTGATAGTTTTGGTCTTCGGTTCGGATTCGGACCTGGTGAAACATCTCTTCTATGTCTCCACATATGGCTATGGCTCGCTGACGGAACTGCCGCAAGATGGACACCATGCTGGTCAACTGATCCCATTAAAAGTAGTGAGTTGAGAGATATGCCCTTGGTTTTGGTGGTCGCGACTCACACGGACCTTTCCTAGTTGGTTTGGAATAAACACAGGAAATATCGGCTGATACCAGCATCCTTTGTCCAGTAGCGACTCAACTCGCAAAGTTATCCTTTTTTACATATTAGTATTTCTCCAGATCAGTCCGGTTTCATTTCGAAGCGGCCGTCGACGCGTTTGGTTGAGAGCATGTTCGTCTTCTCTGGACATCAGGCTTGGCACCTTACGTGAAACATCAGGGTTGTCAATTCGGATCTTGGCTGCGACAATTCGGTGAAGTTGCTCAGTCTCAATCCGTTATCGGACGTGGATACAGAATATTCCGACTGCCCACCTTGCCATTAAAATCACCAATCACGATTTTTATATTATACCGGAGGCAACGCTCGAACGTGTTGCCAATGAATTCATAGAAGTATTCTGTGAACACATCGTCTCTCTCGTCTGCCGGTGCGTGAGCGCAAATCAGCGAGATGTTGTAGAATCTCATCTTGATGCGAATGACTTTTTACTTTTATGTGTGCATCATCCAGACGGGCCGAGGCTCCCTCCCAATTAAGGGTCTTGATATTACAGCTAAATGTCCGCAGGCTTTATCCGATGCCGCATATTGCTTTTCATTTTGCGTGATTTATGTGGCGGGTCTTAAGTACCGTACAGAACCATATTCGGGGAATTTGAAACTTTCACGTTTATACGGGTATAGAGTCGCTTGCTCCTAAGTCTGAAAGAATTATTAAAATAAATATGAAAATCAGAATGTGCAATGCTGCGAAAAACAAACATTTTTTTCTGCAAATCCGAAAAAAATCTTGCACTGCTTTTACTATTTTCTGTTCGAAAAATTTGTTGTCTTCTCTATTTTTTTTGGATGGATCATGTATAACAGATTTTGATTTTGTTCTCCGTAAAAAGCTAGTTGATGTGTGTCCGCAGAATGAAATTGTCTTTGAAGTTGACATTAAATGTACTAAATTTGGCAAATAATACAAAGCGGTAGAAGTTATGGTACTATTTCGAAAATCACCACATTTCCTTATCAGACTTTTTTCTTCTTGGCTTCCGCGGGAGTCGAACCCATGTCACCAAGCGCAAACCTTAATCCGGCACTTAAACTCACTGTGCTAAGCTTCCGCAGTGTGAGCTGTTGATATTTTTCCCTTCACAACTTAGTCCAATCAAGAGCCGCTGTTCTGCCGCCATTTATACTTGCCTGTGTAGTTGTGGTCTGTACAATTTCTATTTGAGAGAATTTCGTTTGTTATTGTTTGGCCATAAAACTATTTAATTTTTTAATTTTTAATTGTTTGTCCTAATAATTTTTCCGGCAAGATAAAAAGCAGAGACATAAGATAGATAATGCCAATAAGATACATAAATAATTACAATATTAAGAGATATTAAATGTAAATAACACAGTAACTTGTAAAACTTAAGGACAGGAAAGAAATTGATAGAACGAGTGATAGAGGAAGTATAAGCATATAAAACATAAATATTTAGTAAACATATTGTTACGTTTTTTTTCTGCAACGCCGATGATTTTCCACATACTTCTGGTTCGACCACTGTATTGTTAAATAAAACTCGCCGGAATTATTTTAATGCTAACTTTATTTATTTACAAATATTTCAAGGATACTAATACTTGCGCAATTAAACTTCAATACTCAAAACTCTTAGCTTATTGCTTTAAAAATTCACTCTTCAAAGTTAACTTACAAACTGAATTGCCAAACACAGTGGCAAAGCCCTTGTATACTCTGAGCTGCTCGCCTTACGGCAATTCTAGAACATTATCGATCGTTATCGAAAGTTCTCGATTGCGAATATTCCATTTTCCGTTTCTCGAAATATCTTTATTTTTCTCGGTTTCGCTTTGATCTGTGTTTTGGAATATCGCCACAGTATCAGCTGTGACAAGGTCCAATCAGTTCATTGACGGTGGGCTTAAGTCTTTCACACAATACACTCAACAGAATCTTATGTGTAATATTATAAAGGCAGGTACCACGATAATTGTTTTCGGTATCGCTTGACCAGTACGAACGCACGAGTTTCAATAATGGCGGCCCTTTCCACCAACGGCTCTCATTTGAGAAATTTAGTATTTTTTTCCACTTTGTAGCATCATCTGCCACATTCTCCGCCGATGAAATCCACCGCCAGTCATTTATCTCAGTTACCTCCAAAATTTCGTTACTCTAAATGCTACAAACTGCGAGTAGCGTCGGTGGTCAGAGCGAATCCAGGCTAGGGCAGTACGAGAGTCACTCCAAAAGGTATCGCATCTGATAGTAAGAGTAAGCGAATCGCCTGCAGCCAATCGAGCACCTATGAAAACGTATGAAAGCGGCCTGAAGCTCTAGATTAGAAATCCTCTCTATTAGCGCCACTTTCACCTTGCTGCTTATTGGAGTACAATTTACAACGTCACCACGAGAATGGCGTAGATAACATGAGGCAGCATACGTGTTTTCGCTCGCGTCAACAAAAACGAGCATCTCCAGCCCAGACTTACGCCCCAAGTTGCGGAAGTATCAGCGTGGTATCCTCAAGGTCTCCACCTTAGGAAGTAGATTAGCCCATGTCAGCCAGCTAGAAAGGCTTTCGTCAGAGAGGCTGTCATCCCAAGCGCAGTCGGAACGCCAGACTTCCCAAAAAATTATCTTGGCGTACACAGAAAGTAAGCAGCCCCAAAAGGTCTAATGTGCTCATAACAACGCTCAATACTTCCATCTTGGTTCGACGGCGAGAGCTGCGCAGCAGTTCGCCATTTTTATGGTGCTGAGCGAGTCTGAACGTTAAACATCTCTTCTATGTCTCCACATATGGCTACGGCTTACTGACGGAACCGCCGCAAGATGGACACCATGCTGGTCAACTGATCCTTTTAAAAGTAGTGAGTTGAGAGATATAAGATGGACACCATGCAGGTCAACTGATCCTTTTAAAAGTAGCGAGTTGAGAGATATGCCCTTGGTTTAAGTGGTCGCTTCTCACACTATTCGGACCTTTCCTGGTTTGTTTGGTTTAACACAGGAAATATCGGCTGATATCAGCATCCTTTGTCCAGTAGCATTAAATAATTTGCGTTTTATTTCTTCTTAAAAACCACATGTCTAAAAAAACACCCTTTAAAATAATTTTGAGGCGCTTTCCTTGCCGGCCTGGATCTCAAGCATTTCGGCATCTTTCTTATTCTCACGAAATGTGTGTCTAGCTTCCTTCCTCAACTCAAGATATCACTCCCTCACATCCTGTGTGTAGCATCCGATCGCCGTGTGGCCCTGTAGGCAGCGTCTATAAGGTCCTCACCGGCATGGCATTCCTCGTCATACCAGTTGTTGCTTCGGGCTCGCTGAAATCCAATGAATTATTCAGCTTCGGTACTTTGAGAGCGAGGAATATATTTCCATTGCTCAGAAATGTCATTGTATTCATTGTGGCTTTTAAAGAGCATTTGTGAAAACCGGGTGGCAAAGTGGCTGGCTGTATGTTGTTATAGAAGGTCTTCGACGTCAATATTTCCTAGTGTCCATTTCCGCACACTTTGTTCTGCATAGAGGCACATTCTGATCTTGGCTGCGACAAGATATTGCTCCGAATTCATGTCGGCTCCTGGGATCGTGCGCACATCAAGGACCATGGAAATAGGCTTTCCGTGTATCAGAAAATGGTCGGTTTGGTTACGTACTTTACCATCAGGAGACGGCCACGTAGCTTTGTGAATGTTCTCATGCTGGTACCTGGTAGTGCAGACTACTATGTTTCGGGCTCCGGTGAAGTCGCTCAGTCTCAATCCGTTATCGGACATGGAGACAGAATATTCCGACTGCGGTATCTTGCCCGCCTTGCCAATAAAATCACCAATCACGATTTTTATATCATACCGGAGGCAACGCTCGAACGTGTTGCCAAGGAATTCATGAAAGCATTCTGAATCACATCGTCTCTCTCGTCTGCCGATGCGTGAGCGCAAATCAGCGAGATGTTGCAGAATCTCGTTTTGATGCGAATGGTGGCAAGAAGTTCGTCCACTAGAATGACCGACATCCGAATATGAAGCAGACGTCGCAAGGATCTGTCGACTTTTTTCTTTTTCCCGCCCATTGCAATTGCGGGTTGGCATAATGGCAGTTTTTACTTTTATGAGTGCATCATCCAGACGGGTCGAGGCTCCCTCCCAATTAAGGGTCTTGATATTACAGCTAAATGTCCGCAGGCCGCATATTGCTTTTCATGTGGCGTGTTTTACGTGGCGGGTCTCAAGTACTGTACACAACCGTATTCGGGGAATTTGAAATTTTCACGTTTATACGGGTATAGCGAACCGCGTGCTCCATTTAATTGGTTTTCCTTAGTGTAAAAGTATTATTTTATTAAATATGAGAATCAGTATGTGCAATGCTGCGAAAAAGAAACGTTTTTTTTTTTGCAAATTTTCACGTTTATACGGGTATAGGTTTTCTTAGGTGTGAAAGTATTTTTAAATTAAATATGAAAATCAGTATGTGCAATGCTGCGAAAAACAAATTTTTTTCTGCAAATCCGAAAAAAATCTTGCACTGCTTTTACTATTTTCTGTTCGAAAAATTTGTTGTCTTCTCTATTTTTTTTTGGATGGATCATGTATAACAGATTTTGATTTTGTTCTCCGTAAAAAGCTAGTTGATGTGTGTCCGCAGAATGAAATTGTCTTTGAAGTTGACATTAAATGTACTAAATTTGGCCAATAATACAAAGCGGTAGAAGTTATGGTACTATTTCGAAAATCACCACATTTCCTTATCAGACTTTTTTCTTCTTGGCTTCCGCGGGAGTCGAACCCATGTCACCAAGCGCAAACCTTAATCCGGCACTTAAACTCACTGTGCTAAGCTTCCGCAGTGTGAGCTGTTGATATTTTTCCCTTCACAACTTAGTCCAATCAAGAGCGGCTGTTCTGCCGCCATTTATACTTGCCTGTGTAGTTGTGGTCTGTACAATTTCTGTTTGAGAGAATTTCGTTTGTTATTGTTTGGCCATAAAACTATTTAATTTTTAATTGTTTGTCCTAATAATTTTTCCGGCAAGATAAAAAGCAGAGGCATAAGATAGATAATGCCAATAAGATACATAAATAATTACAATATTAAGAGATATTAAATGTAAATAACACAGTAACTTGTAAAACTTAAGGACAGGAAAGAAATTGATAGACCGTGTGAGAGAGGAAGTATGATCATATAAAACATAAATATTTAGTAAAAAAATTGTTACGTTTTGATTCTGCAACGCCGATGATTTCCCACACACTTCTGGTTCGACCACTGTATTGTTAAATAAAACCCGCGTGGATTACCTTAATGCTAACTTTATTTATTTAAAAATATTTCACGGATACTAATACCTACGCAATTAAACTTTACAACTTCAAAACTTTTAGCTTATTGCTTTAAAATTCACTCTTCAAAGTTAACTTACGAACTGAATTGCCAAACACAGTGGCAAAGCCCTTTTATACTCTGAGCTGACCGCCTTATGGCAACTCTAGAACATTACCGATCCTTATCTAAAGTTCTCGATTGGGATTATTCCATTTTCTCGAAATATCTATATTTTTCTCGGTTTCGTTTTGATCTATGTTTTGGAATAACGCCACAGTATCAACAGTACTTAGCATACATTACCAGGTGTCCACAGCAACAACACATTTTACATTTTGACAGCTTTGCATATGATGAATTTCATTTCAAAGGCTGAAAAAACGTACATTTTGAACCCGACCCCCTCAGAATTTGATGAAATTTTGCATAGAGGTACATCTTACCTACCCAAACACAACCTTATTTTTAGAAAATGGATTTTCGAAAAATTGTGGGCGTGGCAAGGTATCGAAATATTCGAAAATATTCGAAAAATTACGATAATAGGTACTTTTAAAGTGTGATTACTACGGAATGGCTTTACCGATTTCAAAGATCTTCATACCATTAGAAAGGTATTGAAATAAGCTTTCAAAAAAATACACTGTAAAAAAATTTTAGTACACTGAAAAAAATTTTTTTTCCAAAATAAAATTTTAAACTGAAAAAACACTTCAAAGATCAAGCGATTTTGAAAAATAAAATTTTATTTTAGAAAGGTCTATTTAATATATATAACATATCTGAAAACTAAAATGGGGTGTTTTTTCTTTTTTTTTTAAATTTATTTAAGTAAATGCATCTCTTGTTAACTTTTTTTATTTTGATATTATTGTGTGACAAAAAAAGGTACCTAGCTATACTTTGGAAGTTATACAGATTTTTTTTTATTCTAATAGAGTCGAACAAAAATTTTGTTGTCAAATTTTCAGGCATTCCCAAAATATAAAATTAATGACCTTGGTAACATAAAAATTTAACCGCTCATCAAAGGATACAGCGGATCAACTTTCCACCACATGAAATCAGTAGCGAAAATAATTTTTTGTACCTGTTTGTAGAATATCGCTATGAAGCTAACAGTCAGGTAGAAATAGTATCTAAACGAAGGGTGTATGTTTATGTTCTACAATAGATCCTATGCATAGTAGTGCCGAAACGTACCTAGGATCTATTGGACAACATAAACATACACCCTTCGGTTAGATAGTACAATCAACTTTTAATGACTAAGAATATACTATTTCTACCTGATTGTTAGCTTCATAGCGATATTCTGTGAATTCGTTTCAGTTGCCATTGCAAATTCAAAGCGAACGTACGTTAATTTCGTCTAGTAAAAATTTTAGTTGTGTTTAAACGGCTGTTATACTTCGTGCTTAGTTTCTCCTTAAATTACAAATAGATATGGAATCAACTAATAAATACAGATGTGTGCAGCTATCAACAAAATGTTCCTCTAAACTTCGAAAAATTAGCTTAAACGAAGCAGCGGTGATATCTGAGATTTTCCAGCAGTCTCCAACACTCATTGTTGCCGTATTTGCGAAAATTGTCGCTTTAAACTGAAGGATGCTATCAAGATTGCTGATAATCAGCGTTCTACTGAAACGGAAATTGAGGATTTACATGACTTGGCATACTGCAAAAAAAAACACAGCAATTTGCGCAAGGTATTTCGGATTCACTTGGAGGTGGTTCACTGTCAACTTTATCAGAAGACCAAAAGAAGATCAAAGCTTACTACGAACAAATTTTGGAGAACATGAAATATCAAACCGAAAACTGCTCAAATAATTTGGATAAGCAAAAAATATTATCTCTATTACCAAACACCATGACATCTAAGGAAATTAAAGACATATTTGGGCATGACTTATCTTACAAATTGATAAAAATTAGCAAAGATATACAAAAAAATAAAACAGAGTCTTCGGACGTCAAACGCTTTAGCATGGACTGACGTAGTTTACCTGAACAAACTTTAAACACAGTAAAATTGTTTTATGAAGATGATGAAATCAGCCGAATCATGCCTGGGTCACAGGACTCAATTGTAGTAAGACAAGGAAACATACGCGAGAAACTTCAAAAAAGACTAATGCTGTCATCGCTTCGTGAAACTTACTATGAATTGTATCAAACTTGGGGTTGGAAACCAGCAAAATGTTTGTGTGTGCACATTGCATCAGAATGTAAAACTGATATTCGAAAAATCGGGTTTGAAATCGATGGAAGGTCAACATAATTTCAGAAACTATAAAGATGTTATTAAATTCGTTGTCTGTAATGGTAATATAGAAAACAGCGAGTGTTGCGTATCAATGTGTGGTCGGTGCTACGATAATTTAACGAACCTTAGAACGATGATGTTGGAATATTACGAAAAAAATTCGATTCAAGAAGTCATTTACATTTACTCTATTAGAATAAAAAAAAATCTGTATAACTTCCAAAGTATAATAATATCAAAATAAAAAAAAATAAAAAGAGATGCATTTACTTAAATAAATTTAAAAAAAAAAAATAAAAAACACCCCATTTTAGTTTTCAGATATGTTATATATATTAAATAGACCTTTCTAAAATAAAATTTTATTTTTAAAATCGCTTGATCTTTGAAGTGTTTTTTCAGTTTAAAATTTTATTTTGGAAAAAATTTTTTTTTCAGTGTACTAAAATTTTTTTGAAAGCTTATTTCAATACCTTTCTAATGGTATGAAGATCTTTGAAATCGGTAAAGCCATTCCGTAGTAATCACACTTTAAAAGTACCTATTATCGTAATTTTTCGAATATTTTCGAATATTTGGATACCTTGCCACGCCCACAATTTTTCGAAAATCCATTTTCTAAAAATAAGGTTGTGTTTGGGTAGGTAAGATGTACCTATATGCAAAATTTCATCAAATTCTGAGGGGGTCGGGTTCAACGCATATTGGATTTGATATGAAATTCATCATATATGGATAACACGTACATAGAGGGTGTTTTTTTTACAGGTTTGTTTTTCGAAAAGAGATAAAACTGGCATTTTGTGGTCAAATCTGGCAACTCTAATGTCATTTATGTTCAGTTTGGTTTGCCATTTCATCATGAACAGGTTGACAAAAGAACAACGCTTGCAAATCGTGCAAATTTATTTCGAAAATAATGGTTCAGTTCGCGAAGTTTACCGTGAGCTCCGTCCATTTTATGGTTCAGTGATGAGGCTCATTTTTGGTTGAATGGCTACGTCAACAAGCAAAATTGCCGCATTTGGAGTGAAGAGAATCCACATGAGACCCTTGAAACGCCATTACATCCACAAAAACTGACTGTTTGGTGTGCTCTATGGGCTGGTGGAGTCATTGGGCCATACTTCTTCCGCAATAATGCTGGAGAGGCAGTTACCGTTAATGGAGACCGGTATAGAGCCATGATAACCGACTATTTTGTTCCCGAATTGGATGGCATGAATGTGGATGAGTTGTGGTTCCAACAAGACGGCGCTACATGCCACACAGCGCACGTCACAATCGATTTATTGAAGGAAACATTCGCTGAGCGCATAATTTCGCGGAATGGACCTGTCAATTGGCCACCAAGATCGTGTGATTTGACACCATTGGATTATTTTCTTTGGGGATATGTGAAGTCGCTCGTCTACACCAACAAACCAGAAACGTTAGGGGAATTGGAAGCCAACATTCGTGGCGTTATTGCCGACATACGGCCCCATATGCTCGAAAAAGTGGTTGAAAATTGGACCTGTAGAATTGGCTTTATTCGAGCCAGCCGCGGCGGCCACATGCCCGAAATCATATTTATCACATTAATGGCATAAAATTATCCTTCAAATAAAGCCAAATTGATGGACCTTAAATTTCTTGTGTTTTATTTCAATTCGAAGTTCTATACCCCTAAAAAAAACACCCGTTACATAGCAATCAGTTGGAAATATCCAGACAGCATTTTTTTGAATACCTGTGTTATTATTTATAAGAATTATTGGTGGTAAAATTTTAAGATGATTAATTTTTCCAACTCCTTATATAATTTGTTTACCAATTATTAACATTGATAGTATGCATTTCAGGAGGTTTTTTAGATATTTAATTTCTAATGTTTCCTTATTTTATTTAAATAAGTCATTAAATAATTATTTAATAGTTTATTTTTTTGGTTCTGTGTGATTAATACCTTATAATTCTACATATGGAATTTTGAATTATCCTTTAATTTTAGGTAATATTGTAATTAAATCAATTGATCAAGGTTGATCTGCATATATGGGGGGTCAAAATTTATATAATAAATTTGTTAAGTATTCTCAACTAATTTATATATTTCATAATAATAATTTAAAAATGTATCTTTTATTATTTGTATTATGAATTATTTTATTTCCGTTGGCCTAGTAAATGTTAATAATTTACAATTTTATTGGGCTCAAGGCTAGTTTATGAAACATTTTTTGTGAAAAAACAACAACAGTTTTTAATGGTAGAAGTTATAGTACTATTTCGGAAATTACCACATTCCCTCATCAGACTACTTTTTATTAAATTAATTAAATTTATTGTTCATAACCACTTCACCTAGGCTTTAAACCCGGGAGCTCGGAGTTGCAGAGCCAACACGCTACATGCTGTGCTCGGCTGTTGCCAACTCGGCTGTAGTTGTTTCTTCACAAAAAAATCTTTCATAAACTGGCCTTGAGCTCAATGAAGTTGTAAATTATTTTTATTTAATTTTTTTTTATTTTATTCAAATAGCTAAATTTAGAGTATAACATTGAAGATGTAAGGGTAACTATACATGTTTTGAATATAGTGAATTTAATTTAGTAATTTATAAAAAAAATCATTGTATTTCTTTAATGAAAATGTAATGTTTTAAGTTAAACTATATAAATGTAGAAGTATGAATGGAATTTAACCATTAAAAGAAAAAAGTTAGCAGCTTTTTCTTGATCGTCATACTTCCTTAATTGGAATTTTTATTAAATTTTATCATTAACAGTGATACGCCTCTTTTTGGCTTCAATTAATAAAAATATTTTTTAAGAATACGGGTAATATTATCTAAAATTAGGTAAAAAATAATTGCAGTATATCGCTTCATATTCAAGGTAGATTGAATATCAATACTTTTTGAATACAAATCAAATGTTATAGTTAACAACAACCCCGTTAATTGGATCAATTTAATATAACTTGATTTCATTCATCATCTAGTCCAATAAAAAGATAACAATAAAAATAATAGAAGTTATAGATCATATTATAATATTTGATATTTTAATAATTAAAATTATTGGCAGAATAAGTGCAATTTCTACATCAAAAATTAAAAAAATAATTGTGATTAAAAAAAATCGAAAGGAAAAAGGTAACCGAGAAGATGAGTTAGGGTCAAATCCACATACGAAAGGTGAACATTTTTCTCGATTTGTTAAAGTTTTTTTTGATAAAATAGATGCTAAGATTATTACAATATTTGAAATTAAAATTAATGTTATAATACCAATTGAAAAAATTATCTATAATACTAGTTAGTAGTCCTTATGATTGGAAGTCAAATATACTTATATACTTTATAGATAATTTATTTATCATCTCATCAATAAATTTATACATATACAAATAATCAAAGAATATCAACAAAATGTCAGTATCATGCAGTTATCAGCATGCTATCAATAAGATTGCTGACCGTTGGGGAAGAAACTTTCCTCTCTACCATGGCAGAGGTTAGGAGAGGATGCCCTCAGGGCGGTGTACTCTCGCCTCTCTTGTGGTGGTAGTGGACTCTCTACTAACGGAAATGCAAAGCTTAGCCCACATCCAGGCCTACGCTGACAATGTGTGTGCTTTGCCGTCAGGAAAGTCTCTCAGGGAAGTCTGTGCAAAGACACAGAGAATCCTGAATATGATTAATGAATGGTGCACTCTGCAAGGCCTTGCTGCCAACCCCAGCAAGACAACGATAGTTTTGTTTACGCGGAAGAGAAAATTGGAAGGTCTCAACGTTCCGGTGCTCAGAGGCGTAGACGTAAGTCTTTCCGGGTAATTGATATATTTAGGGGTAACTCTAGATAGCAAGCTGACGTGAAATACTCATGTCGAGCTGAAGGTAAATCGAGCGCTGAAAGTTTTCAGAGGAATACCCTTTGCTTCTGGCCCCAAATGACAAAATGATACCGGGGGTCTCCTTTGGGAGAAAGTACGCCGTTAGCTTTCCTACAAGGGAGGAATGGAGAGATCCAGATACTCTTCTTGGGAGCTCGGTAAAAACTTTCTACACTGATCCCTCCAAGGCTGATAATGGGACTGGAGCTGGCTGGCATCTGGAGGTTAACTTCAGAGCCTTCTCTGCTTTGGGTCAGATGACCACGGTGTTTCAATCGGAGGTCTTGGCAATACTCAAAGTAGCAGACTGGATAGTTGGAGAGGATACCATATTAAGGTCTGTAGTGACAGCCAAGCTGCCCTAAAGGCTTTGGAAACTGCTCGTGTTTCTTCAAAAATTGTCCAGAAATGCAAGTTAAGGCTAAACTTCGTTGCAAGAACAAGCTTGAGATTGTGTAGGTGCCGGGACACTGTGGTGTTCAAGGTAACGAACTGACCGATGAATTGGCAAACCGCGGGTCTTCGGACTGTCCAGTTAGACCGGAACCAATCATCGGGTCAAGTATAGCGGGAACTGTCAGGTACGTCAGGGAACTTATGAGCAAAGCTCAAAACCATAATGATGTGTTTTAGAAAAATTGTTATTTATATGTCGGATTAAACATACTAAAAGAAAAGAAGTTCCAATAAGTATATCAATTCCATGGAATCCTGTTGCAATGTAAAAAGTACAACCATAGACAGAATCAGCAATTGTAAATGAGGCTTCAATATATTCATAACTTAGAAGAATTGAAAAATAGAGTCCTAATAACACAGTAAAAAAAAACCTCGTGTTGTTTGTGAATGGTTGTCAATTAAACTATGGCGAGCCTATGTAACAGTTACAACTGAAGCTAATAAAATTGCAGTATTTAATAAAGGAATTTGAAATGGATTAAATAGTTAATTCCTATTGGAGGTTATAATGCACCTAAATGGCAGGGGATATACTGCTTTAATAAAAGCTAAAAAAATTAAACAAAAAATAAAACTTCTGATAAAATAAATTCAAATATGCCTAATCGTAATCCTGTTGTTACTGAAAATGTGTGAAGTCCTTGGAAAGTACCTTCTCGTACAACATCTCGTCATCATTGATAAACTGTTTAAAAAGTTATAATATTTCCTAATAAAAGTAATGAATTATCGTATTGGTGGATTCATTTTACTAACCCTGTGACGATTGTTATAGCTCCGATTGCTCCTGTTAAAGGACATGGTCTATAATCTACTAAATGAAAATTGTGAATAGCGTGTATTAACATTACTTTACTTCTATAGAGTATAAAGTTCTTAATACTGCAAATACATATGATTGAAAAATAGCTACAGCAATCGGACTAATAAAGCAATTTGACCAATAATTTATAATGAAACAATAAAATATGAGAGAGAAGGCCCGGTATTTCCTAAATGAGTTAATAACAAATGACCTGCAATTATATTAGCTGCTAGTCTAACTGCTAAAGTTCCTGGTCGAATTACATTTTTAATAGTTTCAATACATACTATAAAAGGTATTAAAACTGCTGGAGTTCCTTGAGGTACTAAATGTGCAAATATATGTTGAGTATGATTAATTCAACCATAAATTATAAAACATAATCATAATGGAAGTGCTAATGATAAAGTTAATATTAAATGACTTGTTCTTGTAAAAATATAAGCAAACAGTCCTATAAAATTATTCAAAAGAATTAATGAGAATAATGAAACAAAAATAAAAGTGGACCCTGAATGACCTGTAGATCCTAGTAGTGTTTTAAATTCTTTATGAAGTGTTAATAAAATAGAATTTCATATAATATGATAACGTGATGGTATTTATCAATAATACTAAAAATGAACTTATTCAATTAAGTGATAAATTAAAAATACTTGGTGATGGGTCAAATACTGAAAATAAATTTGTTATTAATTTCAATAAAAAGAATTTTTAGGCATATATATATACTAAAATGCTCAGAATATATACCGTCTCAATGGCGGATCTGTGATGATGGCTGGACAACGATGTGGACTGGCAGTGCTACGGGAATCTGGTGGGAGGACGTACGGAAGGCTATCACGAAAGCCTGGTTTCCACGTTGGTATACTAAATCGCGGCTACTCCTATCTGAGCAGATGGATGCAAGCCCGAAATAAACAACGCAAATTTCGAGAAAAGTTGCATACTATAAGCATATAACAAGGTTTTATTTACAAACAATTATAAAACTTTAAATAAATTTTTAATTAATTGCACTAAAATAGTCTTTACCCTTTGTTGAAAATTTAGAAAATAGCAAAAAAAAAACCACAGCGGTACAGCGAGAGAAAGAAAAAATTAATCGAATCACTTGCAAAAATTCTGTATCTGTTGAAAAACTTACTCGCTACTTCCCTGCTGTTCTTTTAGGCATTTATGAATGTGTGCTTACAAGTGCTGAATCAGAGTTGTCATTTATGCATGTATATATGTATGTGTGCTGAAAAGTGCTGAATGAGAGTTGCCTTCAACGGCCGAATTCATTACATTAATCGTTAACTATAATTTGCGGTGTTTACTAATCTAATTAGTCTGAGCAAACCATGACATATTTGGGCAAACTTTGTGTATTCTATAATGCATGTAAATATGTATAATTTAAGTTACAAGTTAGTTAGATACATTACTGCATATACATGCATAAGTGAAATGAATACAATATAAAATGCGATAAAAATATATATTTTATGGTAGTGGTTGTTGAGGTGGCTTCCTAACCCTCGCTCCAACATCGTGGCTAGAGCCTCCTGTAACTCCTTAAGCGTTCGGAGGGCATCATGGACCAACAATTCCGTCACTTTGCCCCTGTAGCGGACTGTTTGTAGTCCTTGGCAGTACAACGGATGGTGCGACGAGTTATGGCGGTTGGCTGAGTGGGAGGCCTAGCGCGGTGGGGTGCCTGTCGAGCGCGGTGCTGGGTAGATCGGTTTGCAGTTTGCTGGTGCGTTGCGGACGGCTTAGGAGCTTGCATCGGTTGAGCACGTTGGGGTGACCCCTGGCGGTGCAGTAGAAAATGATGACGCAGCCCACAACTATTACACCTGATTAAGGAGGTACATTCGCTGGTGGTGTGTGACAGCGCCAGACAGTTCACGCAATATTGATGCGCACGGGCCAACATCCATCTCTGTTTTGGTTGCATCTGCCGGAACAACGGACATCTGCGCAATGCATGACGCTGTGAACCCAAGCGGCAGCGCTGATAGCCCTGGCTTTTAATGGACCCCAAAAAGTCGTCGTTGGCGGCGAATACCTTTGATTTTAATGACGTCCTTGGTGCGGGTTGAGGCGCTTCAGACATCTCGATATGAAAACATGAGTTTACGGAGGACTTTAAAAAGGAGTATTTCAAGTTACTCCCGTGAGTATAAGTGTATCTGCGAGTGTTTATCTAGAGGTACAATTCGGTGGTAGTGCAGCGATCGAAACGGTATGAGCGGTCACTATGGTAGCATAGACCATTAGTTATACTAGATCAGTGGTTTCGCAAGCGTCGAGGCAGTGGATTACTTTTCTCAGAGAGGAGGAAGCATAACTTCACGAGGGGCCGGACCAGAGTACCGGTCTGAGTGCGAACTTCCACCACGAGTATGTGACCATCTGGCCAGGGTGAGCCTTTTCGATGCGCCCTAGACGCCATTCAGTGGGCGGAAGTGCATTGTCGTTAATGAGGTCGCATTGGCCGATTTTCGGCTCTATCTGTGTATTTTTCCATCGGTAACGTTCGTGGAGTTTTTTCACATATTCTTCCTTCCATCGTCTACTGGTGGTGTATAGTTTTCACTTTCTCCCATCTGTTGATAAGCGACAGGTCTCCACGATTCACCTCAGGGATAGCCAAAAGTGGAGCACCTCTGAGGAAGTGGCCAGGGGAAAGTGCGGTGAAATCTGCTGGATCTTGCGATAGGAACGATATCGGTCGGGAGTTTAAGACCGCCTCGATCCTAATCAAGATGGTAGTGAACTCTTCAAAGGTTTGGCACCTACAAAGGTTTTTCCATTGTCATTCATTATTTTTTTGGGATAGCCAAGACGTCCAACGAAACGAGCAGCGGCTACAAGGAACGCGTTGGTAGTGAGGTCTGAGCACAGCTCAAGGTAGCTTTTGTAGCGAAGCACACAAAAACGGCCACACAGCCTTTTAATAGGGTAGATTTTGCATTGGTATATGCCACTTTTTGTGCGATCTTTCAAGCATTCTATGAACTTGAAGACGTATGCCATGACCCTTAGGGCCCGAGAGAAGGACCAGAAACTATCCAGGGTGTCGGAATCCCAGGTGGCATGATTCCTTGGGTCGAGGGTTTTGACCACGCCTCTACGGGACTTGTTAGCCACTCGGGACTATTCCACCATAGAGAAGACGTTATCAGGTCTAGCGGTTTGCACCCTCTGGTTCCCATATATGCTGGATTTTCTTTACTAGACACATGCCTCCAGGTAGCATTACCGACAAGATCAATCATTTGTGCAGAGCGGTTGGCCACAAAGGTCTTCCACGCGTGAGGTGGTTTTTCTAACTATGCCAGAACAATTCCAGAGTCAGACCAGAGGTTAAGCAATAAGCCTTTTCCGAGGAGTTGCAGAAGCCGTGTAGTTCTACCTGTTGATCTGGCATATAATCTATCAATCGAGGTATATGTATAGTCGAGATTGCCTGTAGATTCTTTGAAAACTGGCCCCATTTTAATAGTCATAAAGGTTTAACCTCCTCATCGCCGTCAGTTCCATCAAGCAATAGTTCTTGTAAAAGAATTTTGGCTTGAACCATTATAATGGTCGATAATTATCGGCGTGAGCCATCTTGCCGGGTCAAAAAGCTTGGCGACCGAGGAGAAAATTTGTCGCTTTGTGGTTGCAGATGAGACTGGGTTGGAACGATTCGTGTAGGAAAACGTATCAGTTAGAGAGTTGCATTGAATTCCGAGAGTTTTTGTGGCACTTGCTTTCTCAAATTCTAGAAAGTTGGTTAGACACCAAGTCCTCTTTTTTTACATTTTTAAGAATATCAGGGTGGATCGCGGTTGTTTTCTTCAACGGAAAACCTGCCGAGTTGAGGGCTTGAACGACTTGGGCGAGAGATTGAGCAGATCGTGGGTGCCAGAGAGAATGTCATCTACATACGTTTCCTTATTCAGTGGTTTCAGCATCCTGAGCAAGTTGATGAAGAATGCGAATGGCGAGATACGGCGCACAATTTACACCAAATGTTACAGTTTTCAATTTATAATCACGAATGGGGCTGTTTGGAGAAGGGCGGAAAAGTATTCTTTGAAAAGCTTGCTCGTCTTCATGTAGAAATATCTGTCTATACATATTTTCGACGTCTCCGTTGAAGACAAATTTGTACATTCGCCAGTTGAGGATGAGAAGCATCAAATCAGGTTGGAGCGTTGGTCCGGTGTATAATATATCATTAAGAGAGTAGCCCGAACCAGAATACTTTGATGCATTGAATACAACCCGAATTTTGGTTGTTCTTTCCTCGGGTTTAACAACCGCGTGGTGAGGGAGATAAAACGATATGGCCTCCTGAGCAAATTTCGTAGGATAAAGATTCTTCCATATGGTTGGGAGCGAGATATTCTTCCAATACATTATCGTAGATAAGTTTTAGATCACCCTTTTCGACAAGAGTCCTCTCCATGCTGAGAAGTTGTTGGGCGAGAAGTCCCTAAAGAGATTACGTCGGGAAAACTTGGCTTAAATGAGAGGCGTACCATGAATCGACCATCGAGTTGGCATGTAGTATTGGCTTTGTAAAGCTTTTCACACTTTTCATCTTCGGGGGTAGTTAGCTCTGGGTTCGGAACATCTTCTAGTTCCCAAAACCTTCTTAATTGGGAGTTGAGGTACTCGTTAAATGTTTCCTCTACTTGGGTCGAGAAGGAAGATATCTTTTTGGGGACTTCACCACTCAGAATCCAGCCAAATATTGTATTCTGGGCTGGCAGATTTTCGGCGAGTTTTTTCAAGCCTTCTATCATAATCTTTGGAATAAGATCGCTGCCGATAACTAGGTCAATCTGAGTTGGGGAGTGACAGTTTGTATCGGCTAACCTTAGGTGAGCTTATTTTTGATGTGTAAACATTTATAGCCGCGGTAGGGCAAATCTCTTACGCTAATACTACCATAAAAACTCCATATAAAAAAAAGTACGACGTTTTTGATTGGTCAAGAACGACTCTGTGTGAAAATGCGTGTGCCGTCTGACGTATGTGTTAGTATTATATTGACCCAGAAAGCAAAATCAATTATCTTTGTGTTGCATGCAATTAGGCGCATAATTTTTATAAACTATGCGGCTTAAAGCATAGGGTCTTCTCAAAATTTAGATTGACACAGTTTAATCGGTTTGCTGGTGCACGGGAATTAGGAAACAATTTTCAGTGGCATTCACTTATCTCGGGTGGAGACTTTAATTTTAATTTCGCGGAAACAGAAGCGGTACCACTCAATAAATTTTTGTTTGATGCATTATTTCTATTATTCATAGTTTTATACTTAAGCACCAAAAAAATTCATTTCTCCTTGAAAAATTGCAAATTGCTCATTATTCTCTTCCCACTATTCTCCCCCTATTCTTTGTTTATTATTACTCAAGATATTTCATCCGCAACGGGATTGCGCAACCTGGTATTCTATCATTATTGGTTTGATGGAACAAAAAACCTGTTTGATTTGTCCGAACATACACCTGTCCACTTGACAGCTTTGCCAGATAGAAATGCAGTGAAGAGAATAATGCACGAGTTAATGCCAATAAAGGCTGTTAATGCAGATAAGCTCCCATGTCTGTCTTGGGTATTATCTACGTTCTTTGGTATTGACACAAAAAGCAAAATTAATTATATTTAATCGGGAGCACCCTGTACCTTTGAGTTGCATGCAATTAGGCGCAAATTTTTACAAACTGTGTGCAAAGAACGTACATTATCTACGTTCTTTGCTGAGTGAATTAGAGCACAGCGTGTTCTCTAAATTTTGATTGAAATTCCCTTATTCGCTTTGCGTTGGTACTACTTTTGAACAGCTGATCGCTTTGTGTTTCTACAACTCAGCTGATTGGTGTTCTTTAAAACAATAAATTAAACGTTTAAACTGGAGGTATATAACCGAAATGCAGGTAATATTCATGTTTCTAAATAAATTACAGGTCAAATACTAATATTAATTATTATTGTAGAGAACATCGCAATCATTAAGAAGATCCAGAAACGCTGGATATCAACGTGCCTACCGAGAACGTCAACGCCAAAAAGAAATTAATAGGCTACGTGGACATTTACAGCAGCAACAACAACAGCAACAACAACATTTACAACAGCAACAACAACCAAATTACCAAAACATTGAATTGCAATATGAGCATTATCTTAACCATGTTAATGCCCATAAACAATTTAAATTAAAAATGATCGACAACGACTTTGGATACGCATGCCTGTGTGTGATAGATTGTGGTTTAAAAACGACCTTAAAGCTATGCCTGCTGGCCGTTTTTTCCAGACTACTTACCAGTATTGAATCAAAGGTGTACGTTTCTTATTTTAGCTATCATAAGCCTATTTTAACTATTGCAACATAAATAATAAAATAAATTAAATTTTAAAAATTAAACAAGATAAATATGTATGATTGACTTAACCCTTGAATGCCCATGATACCTTTAAAGATACAACCATTATTAACGAGATTGTAAAGTATTATATAGGGGTTAATATTTCTAAATACTGCAAATTTAACAGTTTACACATCTACCTTGAGTTCAAACACTCACATCTTTTTTTTTTTTATTGTTTCTTTTTTGTTTTGTTATTTTTTTTTTGCTTAGTTTTATTGGTTTTTGATTAGTGTTGTTTTAGTTGGTTTTTTGTAATTTTTTATTTATATTTTATTTTCATTTTTTCTAACTGTTTTTTCTTTTTTTATGTTATTTCAAATAATAAAAAGAGGAAAACGTGAATAAAGTAACTAACTAACCCCGAATACCGATTATCTGCAATGGTTTCTTAAAATTTTTTGCGGGAGAAGTTCTTCAGAGGGGATACATTCTACATTCTTCGTAGCGTAGCGTAGGGGAATATTTTCATCAGACAACTGTTGTTGTTGTCCGTGTATACTCGTACCCTCTTTTGACTCTAGGCAGGTTGATTTCACATAATCGTAGAACTGCTGTTCTAGTTTATGGGATCGATCACCATATGCGCCTAAAATATTTCCTCTACGTCACATGAATCCACTATGGAAGCAGAATCCATATGTGCACCATTCTTTAGCACAAAATCACACCCATCGTTATATTTATTTCGACCTACATCTTCAGTACATGACTTAAATCAAATTCCGTCTACCAGTTTGCAAAATGATTTGTCATTGTCGTCTAAATCATCTAAATTCTCTGCAATGTCTTTTATCATGAATTTTCTTCAGCAAAATGATGCTTCTTATAGTATACAAATATGTACATCAAAATATCTTAAACTAAATCTACGTATGATAGATCTACAGTTTGAGGGTTGATTAGCCCACCGTGCAGCGAAGCGAAAGCAAAAACAATAATTATACTAAACTAAAGTTAAATTACCTTGAATATCAAGATGGACGAAATATCCCAAGTTTTTGTTAGGAAAAACCGCATTACTTAATTGTTACTAAAGCCTGAGCTAACCCAAGCTATTTTTTTTTTATTTTATAAAAATTTGGAAACAAACTGAACGTGCTGAATTAAAAAAAAAAACACATTGGAAGTTAGCCTTTGTTATTTTAAACGTCTGAGACTCAAAAAATGTCACTTCAATGAAGACAAGTTAAGAGAACGATAATACTATTCATTTTAAGGTATCTGGGAATATTTGCCACAAGCCCCAAGGTCTTATTTAACAAGATAAATTTATCGCATGAGCATAAGGTCAACATAGCATACCTTCTTTCCATATTTCTTGCTAACTGGCGCTAATTGGCGCTAATTGGAAGACCCAAGTATAGCCAAGTCTTTTGCAACTTGGTCTTTCCAACGCTGACGAGGTCTGGTTTTCCTTTCCCTCTGTCACCACTAGCAGGTACCTCGTCGAAAACCTTCAGTGCTGGAGCTATTTCATTAATTCTAACGACATGAAGTAGCCAGCGGAGCCGCTGGTTCTTCATCCTGCACCATCTCTAAGTCGTTATAAAGCTCATCGTTCGGAAGTCTTCGTCGTCCATGCTTCTGCGCCGTACTCTAGGACTGGCATAATAATAGATTTAGAAAGTGTGGTTGGCCGTTAAGAGAGAACGTTTTTGCTCATTTGCCTTCTCAGTCCAAAGTAGTACTTGTTGGCAAAAGAGATCATCGTTTGGATATTCGAGCTGACATTGTTATTGATGTTAATGCAGGTTTCTAAGTAAACGAAGTTCTCTAATTTTCCAAAGTTATTACTGTCAACAATGATGTAAATTTCCAATTGTGAATGTGTTGACAGTCTACTTGATGACAGAAGATACTTCGTCTTACCCTCGTTCACCACCAAATCCATTTGCTTCGCCTTTCTATCCAGTTTGGAAAATGCAGAGCATACTGCGAAGTTGTTAAGACCGCTAACATCAATCTCATCGGCGTACGCAAGCGTTGCACCCTCCAATAAAAAATTGTGCCTGATCGATTTAAATTTGCGGCTCGAATTATCTTCTGCCACAAATGGTTAGAGAAGAATCACTCTGTCTGAAACCTTGTTTGGTATCAAACGGCTCGGAGAGGTCCTTCCGAATTCCGACGGTGCTGGTGGTGTCGCTCAGAATCATTTTACATAGCCGTATTAGTTTTGCGGAGATACCAAATTCAGATCTTGCAGCAAAAAGGCAACTGCTTCTTGTGCTGTCGAAAGTGGCTTTGAAGGCGACAAACAAAAATGCATGTCAATTATTTTTTCTCGGGTCTTTTCCAAGATCTGGCGTACTGAGAATATCTGGTCGATGGTAGATTTACCAAATCCAAAGACACACTGATAATTACGCTCTACAGAACCTTATATATGATATTAAGAAGGCAGATACTTTGATAGTTGGCACGAATTATAGGATCATCCTTCTTGTAGTTTGGGCAAAACACACTTAGATTCTAATTAGTAGACATGCATTCTTCCGACCATAATCTGCAGATAAGCTGGTGCATGCGTGTTACCAACTCTTCTCCACTTTCCGAATTCCATCACAGACTTGTGACGGTACGTCGAGTCCATCATTATTGATCGGGGATTTGGGTTCGTCATCTTCTCCAAAGTGGTTGCAGCTGCAACACTTTCCTACATAATTTAAGTATGTTTAGGACATCAGTCACAAGGTCACCGTTGTCATTCCCGCAGGAAAGAATTTTCGGGCGCTTTTCCTGTCGGCCAGTATCTCAAGCTCTTCGCACTCACGCATTTCGGACTATTTCTTTTTCTCATTAAAAATGCGTCTTGTTTCCTTCTTCAAATCACGATAAAGTCCCTACACAGCTCGCGTTGCGCCCGATTGCAGTCTAATAGTTTTTCATTCTATAATTTAATAAGAAATTCGCTTTTCAAATTTGTTGTGAGTATTTTACACTTATTCACGTTTAACCTTATTTTCTACTTTTAATGATAGATAGAACATCATTAAAATGTGATTTTTATATGTTTTACACAGTTTTTTATTCTGTTAATAATTGTTAACAGATATTTCTTAGTCTTTAAACGAACTAAAAGTTAGAAGTCGACAATATTTTTTATCGTTTTCGGTTTGATATAGTTGACAATATTCGTTTAATATCTCTTAAAGTTGCCTGTTAAAAATATTTGTTTTTTCTTTCCAGGTACAACGTCAACTGTCTTTTTGGTTGGGCAGTCGGCGAAGATGATAAAAACTCTTCTCGTCATGCCATACAAATCGATCAGGGTGGCTTAACACTGCCAACACCTGACTATTACAACAACAAATCAGAAAATCACCGAAAGACATTAGATGGCTACATAGAATACATGACAAAGGTTTGTGTGCTACTTGGTGCTGATGAGTCTGACGCTCGCCGTCAAATGTCAGACGTAATGAGGTTTGAATCTAAATTGGCGAGTATTTCAAAGCCCCTTGAAGAACGTCGCAACGAAGAAGCTATGTATCATCCAATGAAATTATGGGAGTTGGAAATACTGGCACCATTTTTAAATTGGACAGACCATTTTAATGATGCCATGACTTTAGTGAATCAAAGTATAACACAAAAGGAAGTTGTTATTGTTTACGCTCCTGATTTCGTAAAAAAGTTGTCTGCTATCATCGAAGAAATGGAGAAATCCGTAGAAGGCAAGATGTAAGTATGACACCATACATTTCCAAGATGATCTCTAAAAAATCGTAGTTTATCGATTTTCACTAAATTTTTCTTGTTTTGTAAACAACAAATTACCAACTCTAAATAGGTACGTTTAAGAACTAAAACCATAAGCTTAATAATAATTACATTTGGTTTAATCAATTACGAAGGCAGGTGCTAGCACCCACTCGTCCCACTTTACACTAGTACTAGCAGGTCGAGGTTTTCCCCACGCCTGATTTTTTTTTTTTTTAAGGCAACTTAACTTAAACATACGTTTCTTTGTTGGATTAACAATAATAATTTGGCGCTTACACTATTTAGCTCAGTATTTGTCCTAGCTTTTGTTCCGACTTCGAATGTATTTTATAAGAAGCTTTTTTCATGGCCATAGTTAGCAAGTTGATAAAGTAAGAACCCTCCGAATCCTAACTTGACCCCAAACGTTTGGCAGTGCTTTTACAAGCAATTCACTCTATCTCAATGTCAGGGTCACGCGAGAATACTCGGAGCCAGAACTGTCGCCTTTTTATCCAAGGTGTGAATCGTTACCGTGCCTATTGGACGGTTTCCAGTCAAGATGATAACTGCACCTCACCGACAACGTCTTTCCTTGAGAAGTAGCAGTGGCGTTACGAAGCACTGGCGCGGCTGAGCTGGGGGAAGTCACTAAGATCGCTAATCTTTACCTAGGCAAAAATCAAATAAAAAAACGGCAGGAACAACAAAATCTGAAAGTAACAACAACAACAGTCAGCCGCAGCGGGTACATCAGACACCAAATAGAGTAACTATGGTAGCTGTGAGACAATGTGACTACGCAGAGAAAGTTTTTTAGAAGAAACAGCGATGTCCACGCAACAGACGAAAACCAAGATCAATGCACAAGCATGAAAAAATGATGTGAAAAACAACTAAGGGCGAAAACACGCACAAGCCATCACTTTCTAAATAGCCAGAACCACTCTGTTAATCAGCGCCTCTATAAATAACAACTTCTCTTCAAGCACAGATCGAAGGGCACGCATCGGGCAACTCATTTCACAAATGCAAGATAAAAGGCCATTGGGCAATTGCTTAGCCAGCCGCATGCACAGCATGACCATCGTCTCAGAGGCAAACAAAAATACTAAGGAATGTCGAGCAGAAGAGGTCTGAAGGTAGCTCGAATAATGAATTATGCTCGGAGGGTGGTTGAAAGTTAGAATCGTTAGCTGAGTGGCATCAGCAGAAAAGGTGACAAAACCGAAAGCGCTAATTGAGTCAGAAAGCTTAAAAGCAAACTGCGGTATCAGAATAGAAATACGCCCCTGTCTCTAAGAGCATCGTTGTCCAGGGACAAGAAAATCTTGGGAATGAGGACAAGCGCGGGCCACACACAAGTCACTCTAGTGGCTAGCTTCCTTACGATTATCCTAACGCTACCTTAAGCTTTCAGGAACTAACATGGTTGCAGGACTCGCTTATGCATTCGGTCACCTAGGGTGGACGTATCCGCTGGTACTTAACGGTGTGAATTTACGCAAAGTCATTCTCTTGAAAGCACTACCACGCATGTTAGCATCATCAGTCTGAAAGGACATGTGCCCACTACGCAAGAGTTTAAAGACAGCATCAACCTTAAAACGACTAGGGGAAAACGCAAATGGAAGAAGATATTGGCCTCCTAGGTTAAGAAGCTCTGGCCAAACCTACAATGTCAGTAGCCGAGGTTAACCATCGATGGCTGCCTCGGCGGTGTTTGGTAGCTGATTTTCATCATGTTTCCTGTGGTTGGCCCCGAATATGTGTACGTAAAAATATAAACATGTTAACCCAATATGTACCGCGGCAAATCAGATTTGAACCAGTGATAGTCCGAACAGGTCATCCTTGAAGAAACTCAAAGCAAACTGGGAAAAGTGAAATGATGTTTTCAAAGTTGAATTTGGGAGTAGGAAGAAAGTGTTTTAAAGCTATAATAATAATAGTCCCAAAGGTTTTCACTCTCCATTCCCACCCAACTACGAGGGGCGCAGTCGCATGACACACTGATTTAACTTTTTTTGTATAGACACTGGCCGAGCCATGAAAGGCAGGGGTTTGTTGGGGGTCGAGACTCTAAAAATGTTCAGCTACAGAAAACACAGTTCATCAGCTGATTTTAAATTTAATTTATTTTGGATAGTAAAAGTTGTATGTTATTGGCTATGTAATCCATCATCTATTGAGAGTACAAAGCATAGTTTTCTTTATGTAGTCGGAAATATCAAAAGAACCAGATTGAGTGTTAAAATCCTGGCATAATCTCCGGAGTGGCCTGTTTAATTCAAATTTTTTTGCAAGGTTTAAGGAAAAGAACACGGAAATGTCTGGAAACTCGAGAGAGAACGTTCCACTTTACTTCAGCCAGAGGAGGTGGGCTAAACGTCAAGCCTGCCAGAAACGTGGCTAAAAATATTATGCCAAGTTATTCTCTGCGACTAGCAAGCGTGGGAAGATAAAAATGTTCAAGCTAATGTAGGGTGGCAGGTTATACTAGGAATTCCAGCGAAACTCCCTAAGGGCAAAAATCAAGAATTGTTTTTTATTACTCTAAGTCTTGTCTGAGTATACTTGATAGCGCGGGTTCCAAACCATGGAACCATATTCTAGTATTATAGCCTTACCAAGATTGTGAAAAGAGCCTTTGTAGTGTAGGGGGCATTGAATTATTTTGACCATCGTTTTACAAACGCAAAAACACCCTAAGCTTTGTTGACTATAGCATTGATATGAATATCGAAATTGAATTTTCAATCCATTGTAATTCCAGTTCGAGGTTACAGTTACTTATGTCATAAGAAGCTGGTTGAACGGCCCTGCGAGAAAAGCCCATTACTTTACATTTTTTAAGGTATAGTGGCATGAATTTTATTTCACTCCAGTTAGCCATGCTATATAAATCTGCTTGTAGTAAAGACCTTTCCTCAACAGTATAATACGATCAAAAAGTTTTCCATAATCAGCATACAATAAAATTTTTGAATATTTTATTACAAAAAGTATGTCACTTATGAAAAGTAAAAACAAAATGGGACCAATATGACTTCCTTGCGGGACACTTGAAGAAATATGAATAATGCTCGAGCAAATATTTTTAAAAATTACTCATTGTGTTCTGTCGTTGTTGTAAGAAGATATCCAACCAAAGAACATAAATGTATAAGAAGGGACAACACGGTACTTTTAGCAACGAGTGAATCTCCAGGGGCATGCTTTCTCTTTTGCTCAAATGAATTTTTTGATTGGCTAGAGTAAGAAAGCACGCCCCTGGAGATTCACTCGTTGCTAAAAGTAACGTGTTGTCCCTTCTTATACATTTATGTTCTTTGATCCAACGAATAAGATTAGTTTGAAAAGCAGATCGAGTTGATGGATGAGTAAATTGAGTAGTGACTTACTTTGTCGTATGCTTTACCAAAATCGGTGTATATAAAATCGGTATGCTTAAGTTCTCTGAATTCATTTGAAACAGGAGTAGTAAGCTCAAGGAAGTTTCTAACAGTAGATTTCCCTTTCAGAGAACCCATGTTGTGTGCTAGAAATTTTAGAGGATAAGGAATACGATAAATGGTCATCAACAATAGCTTCAAATAGTTTAGGGATAGCATAAAGCTTAGCTATACCGCGATAATTTTCTATAGAGGACCTACTCCCGGTCTTATGAAGGGGTGTAATGAATGATTTTTTCTAAGCTGAAGGGAAAACACCAAGCTTAATAAAAAGATTAAATAAATTCGTTTAGAGCTAATAAATATGTTTAGCACAGTTTTCGAGAAACCAAGTCAGGATCAAATCGGGGCCAGGCTTGAAAGATTCCCTAAATTGCTCAAATAAAACAATGCTTCCTCGGAAGATATTGCGGGAAAAATAGCAGAGAAAAGGGGATATATTTAGTTTATATGGATAAGCTTTGTATAGAGGCGCGTTAATGGATTAATTTGTCCTGAAGATTAGGGCAAACATGTTGGAAATTGATTGGCTGTCATAAGACACGGTATTTTGATATTTGAAAGCAGACGGAAAACCATTCATTCTGCGCTTCGGACTAACGAAATCATAAAATGATTCGGGGTTTTGTATTAAATTCCTTTTAACTTTACACAAAAAAGATCTGTAGAATTTTTTATTTAATTCAAACTAAGCGTGTCGGAGAACTGAGTATTTAACATTGTCAGTGTTCAAACCAGTTATTTTATACAATTTAGAAGATCGCGACTTTTTATTATACCCGCGCACTTGTGTACAAAGGTATTATAACTATGTTCACATAACGATTGCTTGTAACAGCATAACGGAATCAAGATAGATATAGACATATATATACCAAAATGCTGACAATGAAAAGAGAAGTCGATTTAGCGATGTCTGTCTATCCGTCCGTCCGTCCGTCCGTGCAGACGATAACTTGATTAAAAATTGAGATATCTCAATGAAACTTGGCAGGTAGATTGTCCTTGACCCATAGCAGGTTGGTATTGAAAATGGGTTAAATCGGACAGTAACCACGACCACTTCCCATATAACGGCAATTGTAGAAAATGCAAAAATTGTTATATTTCAGTAGCTATTGAAGCTAATTTGCTCAAATTTTGTATATACTCTTGTATTCTAGCAGGAAATCCGACTGAATCAAAATTTTTTACAGGGGCGTGGACCCGCCCACTTATAAGTTCTTATGTATATCTCTGGAACCACCCTCCCGATTTTGTTCAAATTTGGTACACGTATTACACTATGCCTATTTAAGCGATTTTTATCAAAATCTTAATATAATCACGCCCACCTATCATATAACGGTAATTTTCGAAAATACTAAAAATCGGACATTTCAATAAATGTTGAATTGAAATATCTTGAGTTTTGTATGTGGTGTTGTATTGCAGCCAGAAGTCCGACTATATGAGATCATATGTATATGTCTGGAACTACTTTTACCGACTTCGTCTAAACTTGGCACACATGTTAGATTGTACCTAGTTAATTTAAAAATTTAGCTGAAACCGTGCGCCGGGTATAAAAGGTTCGATCGAACTTAGCCACTTCTTTACTGGGTTTTTAAATTTCTTAGTTCATTTGTAAACCAAGGTTGTGATTGTGCTTTTTGTACGCAAACCCGTTTAGGTACAAACTTTTGAATAAGCTGTATATAGTAATATTAAAATGCTAGTCACTTCGTTTAATATCATCTTTGTACGTCGGTCATGACAATATTCACAATTCTCGAACTAATTTCTTGAAATTGGCTTTCACAAAAATAAAACGAGCGCTTGAGCTGCTTGAGTTATCAACATTATTTTCAAAATCACCTATAATTTTATACTTTAACTCAATTGCAGGGTGATAAGAGTCCTCTGAAATAACCAAGGGCTCACACCGATTCATAGATGATTTTGATATATCATCAACATAAACAAGATCCAAAATGGTTCCAAAATTGTTTGGAATTAAATTAATCTGATTTAGACAGAGCTCTGCCATATCTACTAAGAACACGTTGTACCTATATCTTGATGAAATTGGAACGATAAAGTTGTCTTTGAGAGTCAATGATATGCCTGGCATATTGATGTCACCAATTACAATCATCGAGTCATGTGCAGTAATCATTGAACATAAGGATCTAAGTAGCGCAATATATTGAGAATATAGCGATAAGTCAGAATTAAGAGGAATGTAGCAAACAGCTAAATAAGCTAAAGCATTGCCTACCATAACCCGTATTGCTTTAAATTCAGTTCACTCAATGAGGGGGACACTAACTTCTTCGGATGGTATTGAAGAATGAACTGCAAAAAGAACACCCCCACCGATTCTGTCCTTACGGTCATTTCTATAAATTTGTTATTGATAAGGAAGGATATCTGAATTAAAAATATGTGGTTTGAGTCAGGTTTCAGTAAAACAAATTACCTGATAGTTACAGTCTAAGGGCCGTTTGTACCATCTCCGGTTAAGCGCTTTATCAGAACTTAAAGCGCGGGTTAAGACCGTCCGTCAGATAATTTAGCGCCGAATGATAAGCTGAATTGTAGCTAACCGTAAGTAATTTTAACCAGAGATGGTGCAATCGGCCCAAAGCCTTTTAAATATAAATCGTTCAATTTAGTTTTTAAACCTCTAACGTTTTGGTATACAATACTTAAAGCAGAATTTGGAATAGATTTTTTGCTCAGTGCTACGATGAGAAATTGATGCTAAGTTAATTATTACATCTTTATTTTTATGTGCTATATATTCAAACTCGCGAAAAAATGCCCCGGGTTGGCCAAGAAGAATTGTTAAGCAAAGAATCAAAAACTTCAGGTGCCACATAAATTTGAAGGATGATGCGTTACGTTCGTATTTAAAGTTAAATTTTACGGATTGCTAAGTTACTAGTCTTAATTTTTGATGAAATGTAAAACCCTATAACATCAGAAGATGTGTGCCTAGCAAATCTAGAAACCAGAATCGATTTTCGGAGGGACAGGAGTCAAAATATTAATGAGCTTGATTGGAGCAAAATTTCATTTATTAAATTTATCATTAAGTACCCTAAAGTCCTTGCCGATTTCGAAAAATCCATTTCTGGTTTCTCTAAAAAATTTAAAAAGATCAACCTAAGTTGGAATGCATTTTAAACAAGACCAACGAGTACGGTATTTTGTATTTTCCGTCATTTCTTGTCAAATTTGGTTTTGTGACATACCGGTTTCGGCGTTGTGCGATCTCCAGTGTCGTTTTCGTTCTGAGTACTTAGTGTTGGTTGTGCTGTATTTATTGCTGTCCAGTGCGTGGCGTCGGGAGTTATGAACGCTTGTTAGGAGGTTGGCTTCCGTCCACAACTATGTATAAATATGCAGGCTTTTTACAATGTACGGTTTGTGACAAGTCCAAATTCACTTTGCCGCGCTCGTTCCCTTTGATCTAGTTAAAATTGCAAACGTTGTTAAGCCATTAATTTTTCCAACATTTAACAAGTGCTGAAAATCGTACTTACCTAAAATAATCTTTTTTATTGTAATCGATTATTATTTTCAAACAATCGATTTTATTAATGGTAAAAATCGATTTATAATAAATCTATTAAACGATTTTTACATTTCTAATTGATTTTTGTAAATAATGCCCTCTGTGCGTTGGATGAAAAAATCGATAAGTTTACTAACGCCGCATTACCACAGGCAAACATTATTGCCTACGAACCAGTGGCGGATCCAGGATTTTGATAAGGGGGAGTTCCAAAATTTTTGTAAGGGGGGGGTTTACATTTTTTCCTTGAGATATATGCATAATTACCACGTATATACAGGTCACCATAACGGCTGGACTACCGTGTTTTAGAAAAGCCATTGGTGCTGTCCAGTCGCTATGGCAGTGCATATAGTTTGTTCGCAAATTCAAACTGCGCGCCAACCTAGTCGCGATGACAGCACCGTGCGATTTTTCTTTAAGTTTTTCCGTTGATATTTGCGCCATCTATGAGCGTGTTTGAGCGTATTTTAATTATTTCTTTGTTTCTTTCAACACGCATTGTGTAAACATGCCGAAGTTGACAAGTGGTTAGTATAATTTCAAGTGAGAACAACCTCTTTCCAAGTTCTCTTACTGAGAAAACACGCCTCACAATATGAAGAGGGCATTGTTTTCCTATTTCACCCGCCTTGATCCAGAATCAGAACCAGAAACAAAGAAAAAGGAAAAACAGGTAAGAAAAATTGCAATAAAAAAATGATAAGTATATCGGAGAAGCTACTATTTTTGCACAATGTATTTATATAATTTATAATTTCAAAAAAACTGAAGATTCTCATTAGTTTTTAGCTAACCATATTTTTTTGACACAGATTGAAAATGCAGAGAAGCTTAACCTCGAAGAAAATCCACCGGAGACTGGAGGACAATCGACTTCCGAAGATACGTCAGTTCAAAACAAACAAGAATTGCTTCCATTCAAAAACGACATCGCTCTAGCCACGTCTAATGCTTCAAATACAAGAAGCGCGAGTGAAATCCTGAACATTATCGACGACTCGTGGGTGCCACCAGCTAATTTTTCGTTCCCGACATCAACTGCCAAAAATTTATCTTTTCAAAGAAAATGGCTTGAGGAATTTCACTGGTTGGCATATTCTGCGAAAGAAAATGGCGCATATTGTAAGTGCTGCATAGCTTTTGGCGTGAAAACCGGTGGAATACGCGACGTACGTCTGGGGAAACTCATCAACAAGCCGTTCAACACTTGGAAGCACGCGAAAGAAACTTTTCAGAACCACGAAAAACTTGATTACCATAAAAAATCCATCGTTGCTTTTGAACATTTACGCGATATTCAGCTTGGCAAAACTAAATCTATTGATGAACAACTCGATCAGCAGAAAGAAAAAACTAAAGAAGAAAATTACGAACGACTGAAACCCATAGTTAGTGCAATAGTTTTGTGTGGACGTCAAGGAATTGCACTTCGTGGCCATAGAGAAGATGGATGTTTGTATAATGAAGAGGAACCTGACGCGGATGATAAAACTGATGGAAAATATTCGAACGAAGGAAACTTTCGTGCAATTTTACGGTATCGAGCTGAAGGTGACGAAACACTCAAGAACAACCTTTTGTCTGCTCCGAAAAATTCAGCATATTTGAGCAAAACCATTCAGAATGAAATTATCGCAACTTGTCATGAATTGATCAGAAAAAAAATCGTTGATCGAATAAATCAATCGGAAGGATTCTCAGTTTTAGCCGACGAATCGACTGACATTTCAAGCATAGAGCAATTTTCCATTTGCACACGATACTTGGATTCACAAACAAATATTTGTTAGGATTTCCTCGGATTCGTTCCCGTCACTGACGTTTCTGGACAAGCTCTGGCAAATTCCATCAGGAATTATCTGACCGATATTGGCGTGGATTGCTCATTCATGTACGGCCAAGGATACGACGGAGCTCCGGCAATGAGTGGCGAATTTCATGGAGTACAGGCTTATTTGAGGTCTCATTTTCCTCTCGCAATTTATGTGCATTGCGCCGCACACAGCTTCAGTTTGACCACCAATGCAGCTTGCGAAGTATCTGGTATCAAAAACGCGTTGGGAACTATCGGAGCAATTCAAGCATTTTTTCACTGGCCCAAGAGACAAAGCATCTTGAAGAACGAAATTTCAAAAATGACAGAGAAAAGTGAGCGAAGAAAAGAAAAATTGAAGTCCATTTGTCCTACAAGATGGGCTCAGTCTCATAAAGCTGTATCAAGATACGTCGAACTTCAACCGGCTGTTATTGAAGCGTTGGAAGAAATAAAAACGTGGAAGGATCCAGAAACTTCACGGGCAGCATCTCAACTTTTGACAGCGATTTTCACAATCGAGTTCCAAATTTCCTGTCATATTATGGAATCAATTAATTCCATCGTTTTGCCATTGAGTCGAGAATTGCAATTGAAAAATCAAGATCTGGGAGAGGCCACGAAATTGGCTGATGATGCTTTGAACGACTTCAAGGAAAAGCGTGAAAACGTGGATTCATGCTTCCACATTGTTTATCAAAAAGTTTCTGAAATTTGTTCGGAGTACGAGATTGAAATGAAAATGCCTCGTCGATGCAGTCGCCAAAAAAATCGTTGCAACGTTGAAGCGAAAACAGTTGAAGAGTATTACAAAATCGCATTTTTCATCCCATTTCTCGACACCTACATTTATCATCTTCAGAGTCGGTTCGAAAAACACAAAACAGTTTTTCAAAGTTTTGGACAGCTATTCCTCAAACAAGAATTCGACGAGAAGAAATGTGCAAGCCTCTACCAATTTTACGAAGAAATACTGGATTGTTCCGAGAGTAATTTCATTTCAGAAGTCAAAATGTGGAGACAACGGATCTGCAATCAAAACATCGAAAATGCACTTGATGCATTAGCAGTGAGTATCTCCCAAATTCAGATAATTTTTGGCTAAAAAATAATGCCAGGTTTCTCATATATTGTACCAAAAAATCTGATTGATTATAATACTAATAGATTATCATTTATTTTCTATTTAATTTCAAAACAAAATTTTTTAATTTAAAAGAATCAGAGAAAAATCACTAATAGACGACTTATTGACAATTAATTGAGTAAGAGATTTTTTTGGTGCAATTTGGAACAAAGTAAAATAAATAATATCCATTGAAAATCGAAATAGAAGGAATTTTTGCAGATCATAAATGGCAGAACTTTCAAAAACGTCAACAAAATCCTACGAGTTTTGGCGGTGATACCCGTGACCACAGCAACTCCAGAACGATCATTTTCGACTTTGAGGAGAATGAAAGATTATCTGAGAAACACGATGGGTCAAGAGCGGCTCAATGGTCTTGCATCTTTGAACATTCATCATCGCATAACTTTGACTGAAGACGAAATTCTCAGAAAGTTTTTTGAAAAACCTCGAAAATTTAAGAGTGACTAGAACCGTTTGTGGATCATATATTTTTTCTTGATCGGTCATATTGATTATCTTCGTAATTATCTTCTATTGCATTTATTATTCGAAAATAAATTAAAATTTGTGTAAAACATTCAATAAATTACGAATTTTTATTAACAACTTTGTGTTTCAACTTCACCAACATGGCCAATAAAAGCATAAAATTTGAAAGTATATGATCCCATGGGGGGGGGGGGGGGCGTCCGGACCCGTGAAGTGATTTGTTTTGTATTTTAATTATAATTTGTATTTATATTCTAAATGTCGTGCTTTTGGTTATTTTCTTTTACTTATTATCTTAAAACGATTTTTATTTGAATCAATTGTTCATAATATACTTTCACTATATGACGAATAAGCTTTTTTCCTGTAAAAAAGTGTGTACAAAAAACGATTTTTTACAAATCGATCATTCTTGAATATAAAACAATATATTATTAAACAACCGATTTTTTCGACTCGGGGTACATCCCTATAAAGGGCTACATGTCTAAGATTGCTACTGTTCCTATTTAATAAACTTAGTATATGTATGTATTAATTCCAACAAAATTTGACCATTTAAATTGGTAATAACACATTTTTCCTTATTTTTATATTTTCCGCTTCATTTGGTCTCTCTAGCGATGAGGTCACGCAAAAATTATATTCCCGTCTCTGATGGGTGCAATCTTAAAATCTATTATTTTTGGTTTATGTCTAGTGTCATCAGCCACCGCCCGCGACCCCACTTATTTTTGTTATATTTATTAATTGAAGACTTTGAATCTTCAATTCGTATATACGCCAAACAATAGAATTCGTTTACACGAGATATTTGAAAAAATGTGTGTGTGTAATGAGGATATTTCGCTCGCTCATTACTAAGGTGCTGAATAGTTCTGAATTAGGTTTGCCAACTGCATTGATTCAACTCAATAAGCAGTCGCAGTCTCTAATAGAGACAAAAGTTACAATTTTAAACCAGTTGGCAATGTTTAGTTTCAAATAAAGTCTCTAGTCTCAAAATTAAGTCTCTAAATAGTGACCTGGTGATGAGCAGATCACAAAAAATAAAAATAAAAGAAAGGAAGGGAAAAGTAATAATCTCTATCTCATTTTCAGACTTGAGATGACACCAAGTTACTGAATGAAACTTGGTACTCTGGTGCCATTTTATAATTAATAAGACATTTGTCGGAACCGGTCAGATCGGACGACTATAACGTATATAGCAGCCGATTGTTCCGACATTATATTTTGCTCCATAACTCCTTTATTTATAATAATAACAATAATCCCAACGGTTTTATCCCTCCATATCTGCCCGACCGACGCGAGGGGCGTATCCGTATGACGCACGGATATATAAAAAAATAATTTTTGTCATATATGCTGCGCCGAGTCATGAAAGGCGGAAGTTTGTTAAGTGTCGAGATCTAAAACTATTCAGCAACAGAACAAATGCTCATCAGCTGATCGAATAGTAATATATATGTATGTATATATGTATGTATCAATTATTGAGTGCACTGAGTATAGCTTTCGTTACGTAATAAAGTGAGTCTGAAATATCAAGAGAACCGGAACCACGGAGAAGCTCATTTAACTAAAAATTACTTTTACATGGGTTCCGAAAAAGAGGCCGAAAATGTCTTGGAATTCGGGAGGGAACGTTTAGTTTTATTTCGCCAAGAAGAGATGGGCTATAGATCAAACCTATTAGAAACTTGGCCAAAAATACTACGCCTAGCATTTCTCTGCGACTAGCAAGTGTAGGAAGATTAATGACTTTTAAACGACTTATATATGGCGGCAGGTTGTACTGAGAATCCCAACGAAAATTTCTTAAGGCAAAAAGCAGAAATTGTTTTTGGATTGACTATATTCGGTCGGAATGAACTTCATAGCGCGGGATCCAAACAACAGATCCATATTCCAGTATTGGCCATACTAACGTTGTGAAAAGAGTCTTCGTAATGTAATGTTCATTGAATTCTTTTGACCATCGTTTTACAAACGCAAAAATACCTCTGGCTTTGTTAACTGTAACATTTATGTGAAGATTAAAATTAAATTTCGGGTCCATTGTAATTCCAAGATCAACAAAGTTAAACACTTTTTCGAGGTTATGTTTAAATATGTCATAAGAATTTGGTTGAACAGCCCTGCGAGAAAAGCTCATTACTTTACATTTTTTAAGCTTTAGTGGCATGTTATTTACTTCACACCAGTTAGTCATGCTATTTAAATCCGCTTGTAGTAAGGACCTTTCCTCAACAGAATGATACGATCTAAAAAGCTTTACATCATCAGCATACAATAAAATTTTTGAATTATTTATTACAGAAGGTAAGTCATTTATAAAATGTAAAAACAGAATCGGACCAAGGTGACTTCCTTGCGGGACCCCTGAAGAAACATGAATAATGTTTGAGGACCTAATTTTAAAAAGATCTCATTGTGTTCTTTCAATGAGGTAAGAAGACACCCAACGAAGGAGATTTGGTTGAAAACCAAGGAGATCGAGGTTATGGATCAGTAAAGAGTGACTTACTCTGCCGAATGCTTTTATAAAATCTGTGTATATAACATCAGTGTGCATAAATTCTTTGAATCCAAAAGTGAGTCTGAAATATCAAAAGAACCGGAGTGAGTGTTAAAAGCCACGGAGTGGCTCATTTAACTTCCTCGGAAGATATTTGCGGAATAATAGCAGAGGCGAAGGGACAAAGTTTATATGGATAAGGTTTGCTCAGAGGCGAGTTAATGAAGTAATTTGACCTGAAGAATTGGGCAAACATGTTGGAAATTGATTGGGAGTCACAAGACATTTTAATAGTTCATAGCAGACGGAAAAGTAGTCACTCCGCGTTTTGAGTTAACGAAATCATAAAATGATTCCGGTTTTTTAATTTAAATCCTTTTAACTTTGTACAAATAAGATCGGTAGCATTTTTTATTTAATTGAAAATAAGCGTGTCGAAGAAATGAGTATTTAACATAGTTAGTGTGCAAACCAATTTTTTTGTACAATTTAAAAGATCGCGACTTTTTATTTTTTAAATTTCTCAGTTCTTTTGTAAACAAAGGTTGTGATTTTGAAATAAGCTATTAATAATAATAATAATAATTTGGCGCTTACACTATATAGCTCAGTGTTTGGCCGAGCTTCTCCTACCATTTGTGGTGTGCGTCTTTATATAATACCACAAATGGAGGGACCTACAGTTTTGTGCCGACTCCTAACGGCAGATGTATTTAATGAGAAGCTTTTTCATGGCAGAAATATCCTCGGAGGTTTGCCATTGCCTGCCGAGGGGTGACAGCTATTAGAAAACACTTTTTCTATGATTAAGATTTTGTTTGGCCTGACTGAGATTCGAACCTCGAACTCACCGGCATATCGAGTTATAGCACGCACCGCTACCAACTCGACCACAGCGGCTACAGTATTATATATGTAGTATTATTAAAATGCTGGACATCACTTTCAACATCATCTTTATACGTCGGCCATGATAATTTTGAAAATTCTCGATCTAATTTCTTGAAACTGGCTTTCGCAAAAATAAAACGAGCGCTTGAGCTACTTTATTTATCAACATTATTTTCAAAATCACCTATAATTTCATAATTTAACTCAATTGCAGGGTGATAAGAGTCCTCTGAAATAACCAAGGGCTCACACCGATTCATAGATGATTAAGATATATCATCAACATAAACAAGATTTTAGACAGAGCTCAGCCATATCTACTAAGAACACATTGTACATATCGCTAGATGAAATTGGAACGATAAAGTTGTCTATGGGAGTCAATGATATGCCTGGCATATTGATGTCACCAAGTACAATCATCATCAAAACCGGTATGTCACAAAACCAAATTTGACAAGGGATGACGCAAAATCGTTCTACCTTCATTGATTAAGTCTAGGACACTGCCAATTCATGCGGCACATTTTTTATGAGCAACCTTATCGCACAACCAGCATGCAACAGAGCGTTGCTCATTATCGGTTTGTTTAACTTTGCAGTTGTCAAAAATACAATTCATAATTAAACAGTATAAGTAAACAAAAAATTAGAAAAAAAAGTATATCAATAAAACAAATAAAAAGCAGTTTGAAAGGTAATGTTAGTTTTATAATAATTTAAAGTTTGAGAACTATCAATGTAACGAACAGTTTAAATGCACAGTATTAGACACCTAAAAAACGGCACTCAAACAGCTGTTTCAAGTATAACAATCAAAGAATAGAAAAGAAATCCGAGCAAAAATTACAAAAACATAAAGATTAAAGTAAATAAGAAACAATAACAATGCAAATCAACTTATGACTCGGCAATTGAAAAACAAAATTAAAATGTATTAAAATCAATACAAAAATGCGCAACAGATAATATACTTAGCTTTAAGTGAGCACAGATGATTCTCAAATCTTTATATCACTAAAATATTGATTTATATAAGCAAAAATAACACAATGCCAAAAAGAAAAAAAGAAAGAAAAGCAAAATTCGGGCGAAACCGAATTTTAATACCCTCGCGGTGTATTTTTTTGTATTTATATGTATGTATAATAACTAAGTTTCTTTGTTTCAAACTACTGCTGGTATTAAGCTTTACTCAATTTGTTCCGAAAAATACTAAAAAACAAAAATTTTTGCATTTTTCAATATTTCCCTTATATAATTTTAGCGGCGATACCAGAGATATCAAGGACAAATGTGACCGTACCTTTTTTTAAATTAAAATATTAAATTTCACTCAATTTGTTGTAATAGATACCAAAAAACGGAGTTTTCGAATTTTTGAAAACTTCAGTTATATGGAAGGTGGGCGTGAGAAAACTAACCGAAAAAGGATGTAACGTTTATTTTTTCGAAATATTGCTGTCATTTATAATAAAGAAAATAAAAAAATTATGGAAGCAAAAAAAGAAAATAACCTGTACTATATCAGTACTGAAAAAAAATTTCACAAACAGAAAAACCTCTTTATTCAAGTCAATTATATAAATGACACGTTAACTTAGGTCACTTAAATGAAAATGATTTAAAATAAGCTTACAAAACAACGCAGTAAAAGCTCTAGACATAAATAAAAATGAAAAATTAGATTGTGAAATATGCATCCAAGGAAAAATGTCAGTCACCATTCAAAGAAACAAATAGACCAAGAGCTCACGAATTGCTAAAAAATAATTCACAGCGACGTCTGTGGACCGATGCTAGTAGACAGTTTAGAAAGCAGCAGATACTTTGTCATTTTTATCAATGAGTACAGTCGGTATTGCAAAATATATTTGATGAAACATAAGAATGAAGTATTGAATAAATTTAAAGAATATAAAAACGAAGTCGAAAATCTTACGAATAAGAAAATTAAATACTTACATACAGATAACGGGACAGAGTATGCAAATTTCGAGTTCGAGAACTACCTTAAAAATCATGGATCGTAAGAAGGTTATCTGCCCCATACCGGCCAGAACAAAATGGTATATCTGAATGAAAAAATATAACTTTATTCGATAAAGCTCGCTGCATGTTAATTCAACCCAAATTACCAGAAAGTTTTTGGGCTGAAGCTACACTAAATGCGAACTACTTAACAAATAGAACCCCGTCAAAAAATACAAATTATATAACTCCATTTGAAATATGGGTTGGACGTGTACCATCTGTTAGACTCATGCATTATGCACTAAATAAAGACCAAAGAAAAAAATTCTCTAACAGAGCCGATGAAGGCATTTTCTTAGGCTACTCAGAAACGAGTAAGGCATTTTGGATTTGGCTACCTAAGCAAAATAAATTAAAAATTACAAGAGACATAAAATCACGTCAATAGGAGTTTAAATGAGACGGAAACTAGCGAACCAGAGGTAGAACAACACGTACCCATTGAGTCACAACAAGATGATTCAAGGCCGCAAAGAAGAAGACAATCTCCTCTGTGGTTACAAGACTACGTATCACACCTGTGTGTAAGCAAAAATGACGATGAAAATTCCATAGGATGGGAGCAACCTATAAAAGAAGAAATTAAAGCTCATCTACAAAACGATACCTGGCAAATAATAGAAAAGGACAACGAAAGTAAAAACATCGTATCTTGCAAAATGATTTTAAAAAAGAAAATTGGCTCTGACGGACAAATAGATAAAAAGAAGGCAAGATTAGTCGCTCGTGGATTTACTCGAGTATACGGCGTGGATTATAACGAGACATTCGCTCCGGTAACAAAGTGTTGGGCTGTTGAGCAAAATTTAAAAATCATTCAGCTAGACGTAAAAACAGCATTCCTCAACGGCGAATTGAGATAAGACTTTGAAATGGAATTACCAAAAATTTGGAGAAATCTCGCGTAGAAAGTACAAACATAAAATCCAACTTATACATAAAAGCTCAGACTATGTTACAAAACCTGGAAAAGAGAAAATATGGAAATTATTAAACGCAATATATGGATTTAAGGAATCCGGAAGAGAATGGTTTAACAAACTCAGCAATACAATACAAGAAATTGGCTTTAAGTCGTCAAATGCTGATCCCTGCGTTTACACACTTGCAAAAGGGGGAGATAAAGTCATTCTAGCATTATATGATGACGATTTATTAATAGCATATTCGAATGAAAATCACATGAAAAGAATAAAAGAAATTCTCATGAATAAATTTGAAATGAAAGATTTGGGTACAAAACCAAAATTAAAACGGAATTACCATACCAAAACCTAATCGGCTCACTAATGTACCTGGCCATCGCAACCAGACCAGACATTATGTACGCTACATCTTACCTTAGCCAATTCAACACTAACTACGACGACGAACACTTCAAATTTGCCAAGAGAGTACTACGTTATTTAAAAAGTACCAAAAATCTATGTTTAACATACAAGAAGCAAAACAAACCTTTACATGGATTTTCGGATTGTGGTTGGGCTAGCTGCGAAATTGATCGCAGGTCATTTACTGGATATTGTTTCAAGTACGGAAGAGCCGTGGTCACTTGGGAATCAAAAAAGGAGCGGACGATTGCACTTTCTACAGCTGAAGCCGAATATATGGCGCTCACGGAAACATCCAAAGAAGCCATTAATCTAAAACAACTGTTCTCCGATATGGGAGTAAACACTGAACAAATAACTATATTCAACGACAACCAAGCAGCCCAACACCTCGCAAAGAACCCCATCGTAAATAGAAGAAGTAAGCATATAAGCATAAAAGAATACTTCATTAAAGAGGTCGTGAAGCGGGGAGTAATTGAACTGGCCTATAAACCCAGCACGTAGCTTAAAGCAGACATATTTACCAAGGTGCTGACACAAGCTCGACATGAAGAAGCTATTTGAAGACTTGGTTTGGTCATCCAGTATACCAAGCGGGAGGGGGATTGTTAGAAAAGACACGCTCTGGCAACACCGTACTTACGTCAAATATGTTATCGAATATAACCAACACATACATATATATGTATGTATAAGAACACCAATTTTTTCTATTAGCTTAGCTACCATTAAATAAAGCTTAAATATTACATCTTACTTAATCCGCATCGTTTTTCCGTTTTTGCTCCGGTCAGCCAGCTTCGCTTTTTAACACACACAAATTCATATTGTACAAACATTTTCAATGTAAGGTTTTATGTATTCATTAAACATATATGTACATAATTAAAGATAAATCGTGATTTCGCATAAATATATATATATATATAGCAAGGATGCATTTTAACGTTAAATTTAACCGTTCCGAAATGTTTTCTCTTGTTTCGGTTGAAACATTTCAATAATATTATCGTTAAAGCTATTATCATAATACATTTCATTACATTTTTAACCGAAACGAAATGCTGGCGTTAACGTTTAAACGTTAAGAAAAACGCTGGAGATTCACTCGTCGCAAACAGAAGCGCAAACAGAAGCGCTGCATACTTTTAGGCACATTAAAATTAACGAAAACGGACATTTAATAACGTTGCAACATTAACGATTTGATTTCGTTTTGATAACATGGCGCCGAAACGCAACAAACTCATTTCGTTAAGTTAATTTTGCTCGTTAACAAAACAAAATGGTATCGCTTCGTTTGTTGAGCAGCCCTGATATATAGACAATTCACTTTAAAAAAAAAAAAATTTTTTTGAACTTTTTTTTAAATAAAACACAATTAGGAAGTTCACAAGCCGTGTTTTTGGTCGTATTTGTCGTATTGTGTTATCGTAATACAATAGTTGTAAACTTGTTGTTTTTATTTAACATGCTGAACTTTCTTATTTCAATACAAATCTGAAAGATATGTTTAATGTGTTATTCGATCAGCTCTTTCTCTTTACCATCATTTAAGGTTTATTTTTGTTTGAAAAAATTTAAATAAAGTTAAATGGAAAAGTGCTTATACATACAGCCCGATTCTGAATTCTACCGGGAGTTTGTTCGCCGGGAGTTTTGTTTTACCCGAAGTAAAGTCTGCAAGAAAAGTGTATTTAGTAAAATAAACTGAGAACTTGTGTTTTTGAATACAATAAATGTATTCCATTGCATTGCGCTTAGCGGTAGAGGAGGCGGAGCAGTTAAGAATTCTCCATGAATATTTTTGTCGAACATACTTATTTTGATATGTCCAAACCTGAAAATATTCAATAAAGTAATCAATGTCAGGCATTTATCTATACTCTTATTTGTTCATTTCATTTAATTTCATTTAACGAGTAACCACCTCTTTGTTGCCTTTGTCGAATCCGCGTAGAATATCGGGCCTCGCTTTAATTAGACCTCTTAGGGCAAGTTGAACTCTGTTTGTCGTTAAAACTCAGTACCTATGCAGTTTTTCAGTCAACTTTAAATGTGGTTTAAACTAAGTTGAAACGGCCGATATTCCATGATTAGTCTTAATTTATGTTCCAACAAATTTAATTGAGCGCAAGGAAACCAAGTTTAAATTTAATTTAAGTTTAACTAAACTAAGTTTAAACTGATTTTTGTTTGTGGTTTTTGACCTAAAAATATCAAAGAAAAACTTTTAATTTATGCAATTTTATATTTAAAGAGAATAACTTACGTTTTTGCAGCAACCCCGATTTTAAACATTGGAGAAATTTCTCTCAAAATAACATATTTATTTTTCTCCTTTTTTGGCATTCGTGATGCCTACTTTTTCCCGAAAGACATTTTCCTTTTTTCGAAGATTATTCAGAATCAGGCAACATTACAGATAAACGACAAATAACACATAAACTCCCTAAATATTTGTATGTTAAGCAAAACCATTTGTGCTTTGTTATTACTACAAATTTTAAATTTTCATTTTAATTTAGAGATTTCAACACACATGTCGTAAAATAATTACATTTGCTCACTGTTTTATCAAAGTAAAAATACACTGATCCTTAGAGCTTTTTCCATACATTTGCATCCGGTAGCCCACCTTTTAACGCGCCAGCTGATCAGATTCAGTGAGTTTATGGGACGAGAGCTGACGCAAAAGAGAGAAGTTCCGTAGATGAGAGCCGAGCCACCCAATTCGAATCCCGTGTGCACCACTGCTCTTGTTGCTTGATGTCTGTTAGGGCTAATATTTCCATTGCTTTGAGCTTCATTTCCTTAACTTTTAATTTCAACACTTATTATTTTTGCTCCAACTCTCATTCCCTTGCAGCCAAATCTGTCCCCCACTTTTGCTTTCGCAAAATTTTAATATTTCGCCACGGATTTACATAATGTTGGCAGCCGCTGTTCTGGAATAGATTCCTCTTTACCTTGAAGTGGTCATAGTTTTATTTATAATAATAATAATCCCAACGGTTTTAACCCTCCATTCCCGCCCAACCGACGCGAGGGGCGTATCCGCATGACGCACTGATTTAAAATTTTTTTTTGTTTGCATGTCGAGTCATGAAAGCAGCAGTTTGTTGGGTGTCGAAACTCTAAAATTGTTCAGCTACAGAATAAATTTGAAGAAACTTCACTTAGGCCAGAAGAGGTGGGCTGGCCGTCAAGCCTGTCAGTAACTTGACTAAAAATATGATGCCTATTCTCTGCGACTAGCAAGCGTAGGAAGATTAATATAGGGTGGCAGGTTATAGTGGGAATCCCAGAAAAACTTTCTTAAAGCAAAAAGCAGAAATTTTTCTTGAATTGACTCTATCCGGTCAGACTGATAGTGCGGGTTCCAAACGATGGAACCTAATTCTAGTATTGGCCTCACGTTGTGAAAAGAGCTTTCGTAATGTAGGGGTCACTGAATTCTTTTGACCATCGTTTTACAAACGCAAAAACACCCTTAGCTTTATTGATTGTAGTATTGATATGAAGATTAACGTTTAGTTTTGAGTCCATTGTGATACATAGGTCAACAAAGTTAAATACTTGTTCAAGGTTGTAGTTACTTATGTCATAAGAAGCTGGTTGAACTGCCCTGCGGGAAAAGCACATTACTTTACATGTTTTAAGATTTAGCTGCATACCATTTACTTCACACCAATTAGACATGCTATTTAAGTCCGCTTGTAGTAAATACCTTTAATCAACAGTGTTAAATGATCTAAAAAGCTTTACATCATCCGCATACAACAAATTTTTTTGAATATTTCACAACAGAAGAAATATAGTTTATAAAAAGTAAGAACAGAACCGGACTTATAAGATTCCTTGAGGGTACTTAAGTAATGAAACACTTCTTCGAGAGATATAGCGGGAATGATATCGGTGGTCATCGGACAGAGTTTATATGGATAATCTTTGTTTGTAGGCGAGTTGATAGAGTAATTGGACCTGAAGAACTGGGCAAACATGCACGAGATGAATTGACTGTCACTTGACCATTTACCATTTATTCTGCGGTTCGAGTTAACGAAATCATAAAATGATTTAGGATTTTGTATTAAAAGTATTTTTAATCTTGCATAAATAAGATTTGTAGCATTTTTTATTCAAATCAAAGTAACTGTGTCGGAAAATTGAGTACTTAATATAATCAGTGTGTAACCCAGTTAACTTATATAATTTAAACGATCGCGACTTTTTATTTTTTAAGTTTCTTAGTTCTTTTCTAAACCAAGTTTGCGATTGTTTTTCATGAACGCAAACACGTTTAGGCACAAACTTTTTAAATAAGCTGTATATATTATTATTAAAATGCTGGACACTGAGTTCAACGTCATCTGAATACGTCGGCCAGGCAAATTTTGACAATTCACGATTTAATTTCTTGAAATGGCCTTCGCGAAATTAACAAGCGGGCTTAAGCTACACGATTTATCGTCGTAATTTCCAAAATCATTTATAATTTCGTAATTTAACTCAATTGTAGGGTGGTGAGAATCCTCAGGGAGAACCAATGGGCAACACTGATTTATGGATGATTTAGATATATCATCAACATAGACAATATCTAAGATCGCTCCAAATTAGTTTGGAATTTAATAATTTTAACTAAGGCAGAGTTCAGCCATATCTTTTAAGAACACATTATACATCTACTTCGATGAAATCGGAATGATTTCTTTGTCTATTAAGTTCCATTATATACTCGGCAAACTGAAGTCGCCGATAACAATCATCGAGTCATGGGGTGTGACCATTGCACTTAAGGAGTTATGTAATAAAATAAGTTTCGAATATAACGTTAAGTCTGAATTTGGAGGGATGTAGGTAAGAGCTAAGTAAATGAATCCCTTACCCACCATTATCCGTATTGCTTTAAATTCAATGGGCTCAATAACGGGGACACTCACTTCTTCGGATGGTATTGAAGAATGAACTGAAAGAGAACACCTCTGTCCTTACGATCATTTCTATAAATTTGGAAATTGTCAAGAAAGATCTCTGAATTGAAAATGTGCGGTTTAAGCCAAGTTTCAGTGATGCATATTACTTTGTAGTTGCAATCAAGGCCTTTTAAATATAAGTCATTAAATTTAGTATTTAAACGTCTTACGTTTTGGTACAGGATACTTAAAGCAGTATTAGAAATTAGTTTTTTGGCTCTGTATCCCGGTGAGATATTGTAGCTAAGTTATTAATTTTATTTTTATGTGGCTTATATTCAAACTCGCGAACAAATGCTCCAGTCGTCCAGAATGAATTTTGAAGCAGATAATCAAAATCTCCAGAATCTACATCAATTTTTGAAGGCGTAACGTCTTGCCTTCATACTTAAAGTTAAATTTTCGTATCGTTAAATTACTTGTTTTAATCTCGATAAAATATAAAACTCTATATCATTAGATGAAGTATCTTTGGCAAATCTCGAAATAAAAATCGATTTTCTCTGGGAGACAACAACCAACTTCTTTGTGGGTGATTCACGCCCACCTAAGGAATAGAAGCAGGTGGAAGGGATTGAGGTGGCAATGGCACCACTACATGGGAACCAACCCGTAGCTGGCCTTGGTCAGTAGTGTTTTTTAAGGCAGAAGCCACAGTGCAGATAGCTCTTGACGATGAAGAAGGACCCTCAGCCTGGGGGGATGGAGATAAAAGATTTATAAGCTGAGTTCATTGAGGCTGTGGCACTAAATTTTGTTCAAGTTTTTTAATTGAGATTGAGATTGGGAACGATTTCCATAGACGGACTTTTGGTTCGCTTGCGTTTGTTTTCCCTTGGATATCCAAGCACTTAAATGATTGAACGTGCTTTCTTAAAGCTTGAATTTATCAGTAAGCGCGAGGAGGTCTCTAACGATTTCAAAAAAGCCATTTCTAGTTTGCCTAAAAAATTTATAAAGTTCAATCTCAGTTGATTAGCATTTAAAACAGACCAACGAATGCCCCTGCCTTCATTAATTAAGTCTATGACTCTACCAATCAATCTGGCACACTTGATATGGGCAACTCATTTATATTTATAATAGGAATTTCGATTTACGCAAGATTAATACTTTAATGGTAGTATCAGCACTTTCCATTATTTCTTCAACTACAGTGCAAGCGCTTAACCGGGCGCCATCCATGCAACCTGGGCCTGTACTTCCTTTCCATTTCATCGCTTTCTTAAATGTAGATCGCATATCTCTAATTTTTTCACGCATTGATTGCGAAATCACCAAGATTTTTTTCCTGTAGATGGCTAAGTAAAGATTTATTCGCAAATTCTCCAGATTTAAAGGAACATGAAAATAGTACAATGGACGGCATGTAGTCTGAGTGCTGTTTTCTGCACGCGATGTTTCGTGCCTGATTCCCACAAAAAAACAAAACACTAAACATCAAAATCATGATCCTTTGGAAGGAATCCAATCAGTTTTTTGTTGTTTTTTTACTCCGACAAAGTTGAAAGTTGATGTATTTTGGAACGATTTTCCGTCGATCCTTGTCAAATTTGGTTTTGAAACAAACCGGTTTCGGCGTTGTGCCATCTTCAGTGTTATATATAGGAAGTGTTATATATAGGAAGTATTTCGAACTTCGAATCAAATGTTTTGTGCACATTTGACATTTCTTTTAAGGGCAAAAGTGCAAACAAATTTTACGTAAAGTCTGCAAGAAAAGTGTATTTAGTAAAATAAACTGAGAACTTGTGTTTTTGAATATAATAAATGCATTCCATTGCATTGCGCTTAGCGGTAGAGGAGGCGGAGCAGTTAAGAATTCTCCATGAATCCTTTTGTCGAACATACTTATTTTGATATGTCCAAACCTGAAAATATTCAATAACGTAATCAATGTCAGGCATTTATCTATACTCTTATTTGTTCATTTCATTTAATTTCATTTAACGAGTAACCACCTCTTTGTTGCCTTTGTCGAATCCGCGTGGAATATCGGGCCTGGCTTTCATTAGACCTCTTAGGGCCAGTTTTTCAGTGCAAGTTGAACTCTGTTTGTCGTTAAAACTCAGTATGCAGTTTTTCAGTCAACTTTAAACGTGGTTTAAACTAAGTTGAAACGGCCGATATTCCAGGATTAGTCTTAATTTATGTTCCAACAAATTTAATTGAGAGCGAGGAAACCAAGTTTAAATTTAATTTAAGTTTAACTAAACTAAGTTTAAACTGATTTTTGTTTGTGGTTTTTGACCAAAAAATACCAAAGAAAAACGTTTAATTTATGCAATTTTATATTTAAAGAAAATAACTTACGTTTTTGCAGCAACCCCGATTTTAAACATTGGAGAAATTTTTCCCAAAATAACATATTTATTTTTTTCCTTTTTTGGCATTCGTGATGCCTACTTTTTCCCGAAAGTCATTTTCCTTTTTTCGAAGATTATTCAGAATCAGGCAACATTAAAGATAAACGACAAATAACACATAAACTCCCTAAATATTTGTATGTTAAGCAAAACCATTTGTGCATTTGCTCACTGTTTTATCAAAATAAAAATACACTGATCCTTAGAGCTTTTTCCATACATCCATCCGGTAGCCCACCTTTTAACGCGCCAGCTGTTCAGCGTCAGTGAGTTTATGGGACGAGAGCTGACGCAAAAGAGAGAAGTTCCGTAGATGAGAGCCGAGCCACCCAATTCGAATCCCGTGTGCACCACTGCTCTTGTTGCTTGATGTCTGTTAGGGCTAATATTTCCATTGCTTTCTTAAAGCTTGAATTTATCAGTAAGCGCGAGGAGGTCTCTAACGATTTTAAAAAAGCCATTTCTAGTTTGCCTAAAAAATTTATAAAGTTCAATCTCAGTTGATTAGCATTTAAAACAGACCAACGAATGCCCCTGCCTTCATTAATTAAGGCTATGACTCTACCAATCAATCTGGCACACTTGATATGGGCAACTCATTTATATTTATTATAGGAATTTCGATTTACGCAAGATTAATACTTTAATGGTAGTATCAGCACTTTCCATTATTTCTTCAACTACAGTGCAAGCGCTTAACCGGGCGCCATCCATGCAACCTGGGCCTGTACTTCCTTTCCATTTCATCGCTTTCTTAAATGTAGATCGCATATCTCTAATTTTTTCACGCATTGATTGCGAAATCACCAAGATTTTTTTCCTGTAGATGGCTAAGTAAAGATTTATTCGCAAATTCTGCAGATTTAAAGGAACATGAAAATAGTACAATGGACGGCATGTAGTCTGAGTGCTGTTTTCTGCACGCGATGTTTCGTGCCTGATTCCCACAAAAAAACAAAACACTAAACATCAAAATCATGATGCTTTGGAAGGAATCCAATCAGTTTTTTGTTGTTTTTTTACTCCGACAAAGTTGAAAGTTGATGTATTTTGGAACGATTTTCCTTCGATCCTTGTCAAATTTGGTTTTGAAACAAACCGGTTTCGGCGTTGTGCCATCTTCAGTGTTATATATAGGAAGTGTTATATATAGGAAGTATTTCGAACTTCGAATCAAATGTTTTGTGCACATTTGACATTTCTTTTAAGGGCAAAAGTGCAAACAAATTTTACGTAAAGTCTGCAAGGAAAGTGTATTTAGTAAAATAAACTGAGAACTTGTGTTTTTGAATATAATAAATGCATTCCATTGCATTGCGCTTAGCGGTAGAGGAGGCGGAGCAGTTAAGAATTCTCCATGAATCCTTTTGTCGAACATACTTATTTTGATATGTCCAAACCTGAAAATATTCAATAACGTAATCAATGTCAGGCATTTATCTATACTCTTATTTGTTCATTTCATTTAATTTCATTTAACGAGTAACCACCTCTTTGTTGCCTTTGTCGAATCCGCGTGGAATATCGGGCCTGGCTTTCATTAGACCTCTTAGGGCCAGTTTTTCAGTGCAAGTTGAACTCTGTTTGTCGTTAAAACTCAGTATGCAGTTTTTCAGTCAACTTTAAACGTGGTTTAAACTAAGTTGAAACGGCCGATATTCCAGGATTAGTCTTAATTTATGTTCCAACAAATTTAATTGAGAGCGAGGAAACCAAGTTTAAATTTAATTTAAGTTTAACTAAACTAAGTTTAAACTGATTTTTGTTTGTGGTTTTTGACCAAAAAATACCAAAGAAAAACGTTTAATTTATGCAATTTTATATTTAAAGAAAATAACTTACGTTTTTGCAGCAACCCCGATTTTAAACATTGGAGAAATTTTTCCCAAAATAACATATTTATTTTTTTCCTTTTTTGGCATTCGTGATGCCTACTTTTTCCCGAAAGTCATTTTCCTTTTTTCGAAGATTATTCAGAATCAGGCAACATTAAAGATAAACGACAAATAACACATAAACTCCCTAAATATTTGTATGTTAAGCAAAACCATTTGTGCTTTGTTATTACTACAAATATTAAATTTTCATTTTAATTTAGAGATTTCAACAAACATTTCGTAAAATAATTACATTTGCTCACTGTTTTATCAAAATAAAAATACACTGATCCTTAGAGCTTTTTCCATACATCCATCCGGTAGCCCACCTTTTAACGCGCCAGCTGTTCAGCGTCAGTGAGTTTATGGGACGAGAGCTGACGCAAAAGAGAGAAGTTCCGTAGATGAGAGCCGAGCCACCCAATTCGAATCCCGTGTGCACCACTGCTCTTGTTGCTTGATGCCTGTTAGGGCTAATATTTCCATTGCTTTGAGCTTCATTTCCTTAACTTTTAATTTCAACACTTAATATTTTTTGCTCCAACTCTCATTTCCTTGCAGCCAAATCTGTCCCCCACTTTTGCTTTCGCAAAATTTTAATATTTCGCCACGGATTTACATAATGTTGGCAGCCGCTGTTCTGGAATAGATTCCTCTTTACCTTGAAGTGGTCATCGTTTTATTTATAATAATAATAATCCCAACGGTTTTAACCCTCCATTCCCGCCCAACCGACGCGAGGGGCGTATCCGTATGACGCACGGATTTAAATTTTTTTTTGTTTGCATGTCGAGTCATGAAAGCAGGAGTTTGTTGGGTGTCGAAACTCTAAAATTGTTCAGCTACAGAATAAATATGAAGAAACTTCACTTCGGCCAGAAGAGGTGGGCTTGCCGTCAAGCCTGTCAGTAACTTGACTAAAAATATGATGCCTAGCATTTCTCTGCGACTAGCAAGCGTAGGAAGATTAATATAGGGTGGCAGGTTATAGTGGGAATCCCAGAAAAACTTTCTTAAAGCAAAAAGCAGAAAATTTTCTTGAATTGACTCTATCCGGTCAGAATGAACTTGATAGTGCGGGTTCCCAACGATGGAACCTAGAATTGGCCTCACTAACGTTGTGAAAAGAGCTTTCGTAATGTAGGGGTCACTGAATTCTTTTGACCATCGTTTTACAATCGCAAAAACACCCTTAGCTTTATTGATTGTAGTATTGATATGAAGATTAACGTTTAGTTTTGAGTCCATTGTGATACATAGGTCAACAAAGTTAAATACTTGTTCAAGGTTGTAGTTACTTATGTCATAAGAAGCTGGTTGAACTGCCCTGCGGGAAAAGCACATTACTTTACATGTTTTAAGATTTACCTGCATACCATTTACTTCACACCAATTAGACATGCTATTTAAGTCCGCTTGTAGTAAATACCTTTAATCAACAGTGTTAAATGATCTAAAAAGCTTTACATCATCCGCATACAACAAAATTTTTTGAATATTTCACAACAGAAGAAATATAGTTTATAAAAAGTAAGAACAGAACCGGACTTATAAGATTCCTTGAGGGTACTTAAGTAATGAAACACTTCTTCGAGAGATATAGCGGGCATGATAGCGGTGGTCATCGGACAGAGTTTATATGGATAATCTTTGTTTGTAGGCGAGTTGATAGAGTAATTGGACCTGAAGAACTGGGCAAACATGCACGAGATGAATTGACTGTCACTTGACCATTTCCCATTTACTCTGCGGTTCGAGTTAACGAAATCATAAAATGATTTAGGATTTTGTATTAAAAGTATTTTTAATCTTGCATGAATAAGATTTGTAGCATTTTTTATTCAAATCAAAGTAACTGTGTCGGAAAATTGAGTACTTAATATAATCAGTGTGTAACCCAGTTAACTTATATAATTTAAACGATCGCGACATTTTATTTTTTAAGTTTCTTAGTTCTTTTCTAAACCAAGTTTGCGATTGTTTTTCAGGAACGCAGACACGTTTAGGCACAAACTTTTTAAATAAGCTGTATATAATTATGAAATAGAGTAAGTCGTGGTTTTAATAGGACTTTATTAAATGAATATCATCACGAGACTGGCTTAAGCTTAACAGCGTATGTGTTTCTTATTGGATAGGCTTGCTTATTGGATTGGGATATTCCAATAAGAGCCGGCGACATGTAATGAGTATCCAATGAGAGAGACACTCGATGAGAGAGACAGTGTTGGGAAGCGGGAGGTAGTAAAGATAAATGCTACAATATAACTCCTCCGCCCCTAGGTTTTTGCGTCTCTGCGAACACTAATAAAGCTTAACGACTAAACGAATGCTCAACATACTGATTTATAAAGAAATAGATACATTGCTGATTTTTTTTTTTTTTTGTACAGAAAATAATGCTTAAAGTTACAGTACATTTGTATGAATGTTTAAACATTATTTGAGTTTTGTAAATTGTATTTTCGCTTTTGTTGAGACTTAAAGTATTTTGTTTGTCTTTTATTTGATGTGTCGATGATGTAATTACCGTCTTTATTGAAAAAGCTTAGTTCGTTATATTTAGGTTTACATTTAGGTATTTGTCTATTATTTACAACATTATCTAATTGACAAACTACTTGGTCTCTATTATTATTAAACTTATTGATTCTATCCACTTTGTTCTGCTTAAATTCTTCGCTTAATTTATGTATGTAATCTCTATCAAAATTTTTTAAAATAAAGTCAGTTGGTCTTTTCTTAGTTGTTGAATGTATAGTATTATTGTATGTATTAAATATTTTGAAAAGCTAATCGTCTAGTTCGAGGGGTTTGTTCAATGTATCGACCTCCATAATTCTTAAATGGCTAAAGACGTAGCGAGTTCTCTAAGTGAAACAAATAAACTGGAAGTAACTCAATTTGCACAAATGGCACAAACCATATTGCCAATAGACCTAAGAGCTACAAATCTGGCGATTTCATGGAAAAAATGGAAAACGCAGTTTGCTATTTTTATGCGGGCCTCTGGTGTTGAAAACCACGATGACCAAAGAAAAGTCGCCCTAATTTTGCATCATTTAGGACCAGAGTGCTTAGACATTTTTAATTCTTTCGATTGCGATGTTAACACAATATCTTTTGATGGCCTACTTCAAAAGTTTGACGGCTATTTCCTACCAAGGGTAAATATAGCAATGGAGAGGCACAAATTCTGTAATTTTGCATGTCATGCAAAAAATGCGGCCAGGTACATAAAACCAGATGTCCAGCACTAGGTGCTAAATGTTATATTTGTAACGGCAAAAACCACTTCGCCGCGATGTGCGTTTATAAAAACCAGCAGCAACAAAAACGCGCGCAATTTGTCCCAAAATCAGCAAAGCCTAATAGGTATAATGTGAAAAGCGTAGAAAAATATGAAGAACCAGAATACGAAACAGATGGAGAAGATGAAGGTGACCTTTTTGTCGGCGTAATTGAAACCAGATTGCTTGAGGAACAACACCGTGGGAGAAAATCACTTCAGTACGAGTATAACAGAAACCAACAGCAACAAATGTGTGCAGACGGCCCGTGTAAGTTAAAGCAGAAAATAGTTGACAGACAAATTGCGGGAGTAGTTAAGAGAAGAGATTTGAAGAAAGAGTGGACAGTCGATATTAAAATTAACAACACTATTGTTCATTGCCAGGTTGATACTGGTGCTCAGGCAAATATACTTTCATATAAAATGCTTTGTTTGCTTAATTTAAATAAGAATGTAATAAAATCGAATGTGAAGCTATTTACTTTTAGTGGAGAATTGTTGCCCCTTCTGGGAGTTTTGAAGACAAATGTAGTATTTCAGCAAAATGTATATAAGAATGTAAATTTTCATATACTAAATATGGATTGTAAAAACATTATTGGTTTGAACGCCGCTATAGAAATGAATTTAATCAACACAATTAATAAAATACAATGTCAAGTTTTTAAAGATTATATGGACGTTTTTGAGGGTTTAGGAGAATTAAGAAACAAGTGCAATCTAAAGCTTAAAGAAAACTGTACGCCTGTGGTTGATCCACCACGAAAAATTCCTTTTAAGTTGTTTGAAGAGTTAAAATATGAATTAAAATGAATGATGGATTTAAAAGTAATTTCTCCAGTTACTGAACCAACTGAATGGGTAAATTCCATTGTTTTGGTCAAAAAATCCAATGGCAAACTAAGAGTGTGTTTAGATCCTCGAAACTTAAATAAGGCAATTTTGAGACCGCATTATCCGTTTCCAAACGTTGATGACTGCAAGGCACAGCTAAGTAATTCAAGGTATTTTAGTTCGCTTGATGCAAGTTCCGGGTTCTGGATGATTCCTCTAGACTACGAGTCGTCAAAACTATGTACTTTTAATTCTCCTCTCGGACGTTTCCGGTTTCTTAGGCTTCCATTTGGTATAAATGCGGCGCCCGAAATATTTCACGCTGAAATGGTCAAGCTCTTTGGGGATATTTCTAGTTTAATAATTTATATAGATGATTTTCTAATTTACGCATCAACTGTTGACAAGCATGACGAAATCCTTTTAAATGTTTTAGAGAGGGCAAAAAGTGTTGGCATTAAATTCAATAAAGATAAATCGATTATAAGAAAGGAACAAATAAAATTCATTGGACACTATTTTGATAAAATAGGCGTTAGGCCAGATGATGAAAAAGTGAGAGCCATATTAGATATACCGCCTGCAACTACAGTGGTTGTGCTACAGCGGTTTCTCGGCATGATAAATTATTTAGGAGCATTTATCAAAAATTTATCAGCAAAAAATAAACATTTACGTGAGTTATTAAGAAAAGAAGTACATTGGCATTGGGATTCAGTTCATCAAAAAGAATTTCGGAATTTGAAATATGAAATAACACAGACGCCCGTACTTACTTACTACAACCCAAATAAGCAAGTTACGTTATCCGTTGCGTCTAAATATGCAGTCGGGGCAGTGATTTCGCATGATCGAAATCCCATTGCCTACGCTTCAGCATCTTTGACAGATACGCAAACAAACTACGCGCAAATTGAAAAAGAGCTGTTTGCAATTCTGTTTGGATGTCTTAGGTTTCATCAATATATTTATGGGTTAAAAGTCATTGTTGAAACAGATCATAAGCCCCTTGTTAGTCTAGTAAACAAACCACTTCATAAAATACCACCAAGACTTCAGAGATTAATGTTACGACTCCAAGGGTATGATGTAGTTGTTGTATACAAACCAGGAAAGTTTTTATTCATAGCAGATACGTTGTCAAGAGCTCCTTTATCAAAAACGGCACTAAGCGAGTTTGAAGACGATTTGAAACTGCACTGCAATATGATAGTATCAGACATCGCTCTACCTTTAAAAGAAATAGATAAAGTCCGAGAGTGTTGTGAAAAAGACGAGTCTTTTAAACAAATCGCAAAATATGTAAAAGAGGGGTGGCCTCCTAAAAAAGAAATGGTTGACAAAAAAGTTATGCCATATTTCAAAATAAAAGACGATATAAGTGTCATTGATGGACTATTTTTTAAAAATAGTCAAATACTCGTTCCGCAAACCTTAAGAAAGGAAATACTTCACCGTTTGCACGAGAGTCACATGGGAATACAGCGCTGTCAGAGTCTAGCTAGGCAAACAGTTTATTGGCCAAATATATACAACGATATTTATATAATAGTTTCTAACTGTGAAACTTGTATGAAGTTTCAAAACTCTTATCCGAAACAAGAGCTAAAGTCACCTGAAATCGTTGATATCCCATGGCTCAAGCTCGGTTGTGATATATTTCAATTTAATAAAAATAATTATCTTCTAGTTGTTGACTATTTTTCCAAATTCATTGAAATTGAATTGTTAACTTGTGGTTATTCGACAAATGAAGTGAAAACAAAATTGAAGTCAATTTTTGCAAGGCATGGTATTCCGCAGCTATTGATTTCAGACAATGGTCCACCATATAATTCAAAAGAATTCCACGATTTCTGCAAAGAATGGAATATTGAGCACCGGACATCAAGTCCCTATGTAGCTAGGTCCAATGGACTAGCCGAACGTTCGATACAAACCATTAAAAAGATATTGAAAAAATGTGAAGATTCTAAATCAGATCCATATGTTGCGTTATTAAACTATCGAAATACCCCCAAAGGTACTAAACCAAGCCCACAGTTGCGGATTTCAAGAAATCTGAGAACTAAAATACCAATACGTTCTGAAACTCTTAAGCCGAAAGTCATAAACAACAAAAGTTATAAACTGCTCTTAAAGGCTAGTAATACTAAATCTGCTGAATGATACAATAAGCGGACAAAAAACTTAAGTCCAGTTAGTAAAAACGAAAAAGTCATGTTTAAAAAGTCACCTACTTCAATATGGTTTCCAGGCATTATAGTAGAAAATTGTGAACAGCCCCGTTCTTTTTTGGTTCAAGATACAGGAGGAGTGATTTATAGAAGAAATAGGGAACATATCCGTAAAAAACCGAAGCTTGAAAGACATAATGAGGAAGATGAAGATAGAAGCAAGTCCCCAGTAAAACCAAAAGAAGTTGAGAATTGTGAAAGTAATACCGACATTGATAATACGGAAGAGACAGTTAAAGGTGTAAATAATAACAATACAGGGGACAGTGAAGGGAATCAAAATCAGCAAAACTATGTAACACTACGCGGTAGAAGAATAAATCCTCCAGCTAAGTTAGAATACAAAGAATAATAATTGAATATTATGAGACAAGGAAGATGTTATATAATGATATTCACCTTAATATATTATCACCTAATACTTAGTTCTAATGTTAGTACTACCCTAATGCTAATATACTCATGTACATATATCTGTTATACTTACTATTACACTTACAATGTTAACCTATACTCACCACTTTATATTGTACATCATACTTACCATACTCATAAGCTTGTACCTATGATTCCGTAATAAAGAGACATTGAAACTTAACACAACACAACCATGTTGTCTTTTCCCTTGATATAAGTTATATCAAAGTCGTATTCATTTAGTTGAATCTTCCACCTCTGTAACTTCATATTCTGCTCTTTAATATTATGAAGCCAGATAAGTGGTTTATGGTCCGTTTGGATTGTAAATTTCCTCCCGTAGAGATACGTTCGGAAGTGTTTCGCCGACCAAACAACGGCTAATAATTCTTTTTGAATGGTGGAATATCTAATTTCGTGATTGGATAAGGTTCGAGAAGCGTAACAAATAGGGTTATTGGATTGTGATAAAACGGCACCAATTGCGAATTGCGAAGCATCCGTTGTTAAAGTTAATTTTTTTGTAAAGTCTGGTGATTGAAGAACAGATTCGTTTGTTATTAATTTTTTTAAATTTTTGAACGCACTCAAGTACTCTTTATCATGAATATTAAGTGGTATGTCTTGTTTTAAAAATTTAATTATAGGAAACGCTACTTTTGCATAGTCAGGGATAAATCGTCTATAATATCCGGTAATGCCCAGGAACTGCCTGATCTCTTTCTCGTTTGTCGGCGGTTTCATCGACTCAATAACTGCAATTTTTGAAGGGTCAGGTTTTATTCCGTCTCTTGAAACGAAATGCCCAAAAATTAGGTGCATAATGCAGCGAAATGGCACTTGTCGACCTGGATTTTTAAGTTGAATTTACGAAGTTTTGAGAACACTTTTTTTATGGAATCAATATGTGGAAAAAATTAATATGTCGTCCATGTAGACTACACAGATTTTGTTTATGTAGTCTGCTAAGACGGTAGCTGGAGCTGTTTTTAACCCAAACGGCATGCGAGTAAATTCGTAGTGGCCACTCGCCGTGGAAAATGCAGTTTTATCTCGGTCATCAGGGTGGACCTCGATCTGATGGAAGCCTTTTGCCAGATCGAGTGTGGTAAAATAGGTGCACTTCCCCAGTTTGTCAAAAATGTCTTCCATATTCGGAATGGGAAATTTGTCGTCTACTGTCTGTTCATTAAGTTTGCGGTAGTCAATTACCACCCGCCATTTTTGCTTGCCGCTACCGTCAATTTTTTTTGGTACCACCCACAATGGTGAGTTGTATGGGCTGGTGCTAGGCACTATAATCTTCTGGTTCAGCATTTCTTTAATTTGTTTATCTACTTCTTCTTTACTGTAAATTGGTGTATCAGAGCGCATTATAATTCTGTGTTTCACCACGTTTGTGAAAGATAAATTTTCCCCATCTCTATAAAATAGGTCTTTATTTGATTTTAGTAGTAATTCAAGGGTTTCCCCATCTTTATTATTCAGACGATCAGCAAACAATTTATTTTCAGATTCGCTTTCATTTTCACATATAAATACCTGCAATGCCTTATTGCTCAGATAATTTTCTGCGGAAAATTCTTCGTCTTCATTAAAATATATAGGCAAAGTTGCATCAGGAGTAATTGTTGCAATATAACTTACGCTGGAAGCCCGGAGTAAAAATAAAATACCGAATTTAACGTCTTAACGTTTCAATGGTTTATTCAGGACTGAAAAATAATACAAGAGTAATTTTGGTGTCAGTGCAAAAATAACAATACAAAAGAACTTTAAAATATTGTTGTTGCCAGGGTAAATACAGAAAGATATATTAGTGGTTGCCAGATTTCCAACACTCCTTCTCAACAAGAATTTTTTTTTTTTTTTTTTCAAAAAACTTAACTACAATTTTTTCATTCCAAGTAATTCAATTAACTTCACATGTTTAACTTTACAAAGGTTCTTAGTTAAAATATCTGCTGGCATATTGTCAGTACTTAAGTATTTAAAATTAATTACATTATTATTCACAACTTCTCTGATATAATGATATTTTATATCAATATGTTTACTGCGACTGTGGTAAACCGGATTCTTTGCCAACTGATGTGAACTCAAATTATCACCATACAGCGTGAATGCACCTTCGCCTTTGTAAAAATTCAATTCGTGCAACAGACTCTTTAGATACACCGCCCCTTTTGCTGCCGCCGTAAGAGCCATGTACTCGGCTTCAGTACTACTTAATGCTACTGTCGATTGTTTTTTACTCTCCCAAGAGAATACACAGCCAGCCATCTTAAATGCATAGCCGGTATACGATTTTCTGTCATCTAAATTGTTACCCCAGTCAGCGTCTACGAAGCCCTCTGCTTGTTTGCCAGTCTTCCTCAAATGAAGCTTTACATTTTTTGTTACAGAAAGATACCTTAGAATATGCTTCGCCGCAGTATCATGCTCAATATGGGGATCATAATTTTTCTGCGCCAAATTGCTGACCGAATGTAGTATATCTGGCCTCGTCGTCACTGCCAAACACATCAATGTGCCAATAAGCGACTGATACTTAGTGCAATTAGCCTTTTCGCACTCAACATTTGCACACTGCAATTTAAAACCTGGGTCTAATGGTGTAGAAACGCCCAACAATGCTCCATACCGTACTGTTTCAATGTATTCTGAACATACTGTGTATGGCCTACAGAAATATCACCAACGCTGCCAACGCGCTCAATTTCCATACCTAGGAAATGCTGTACTATACCCTTGTCGACCACATCAAAACTTTCGGCAATCTTACGTTTTATCGTCAATAAATCTTTCTCTCTCGAACATGCAACGATGATGTCGTCAACATAGACAGCTATCAAATTGTATTTGCCGCCGATGTTACTTTTATATAAGCATGGTTCATGCACACAACGCTCGAACCCGATGCCCCTCAAAGTATTGTCTAACGAGTGATACCATTCGCGCCCCGACTGCTTTAATCCGTAAATTGATATCTCCAACTTAAGAACACGATTGGGATACCTCGTACTCACGAACCCCTCTGGCTGCTCCATATACACTTCTTCTTCTAGCTTACTGTTTAGATATGCGGTTGACACATCTAGTTGATGCATATGCAATTCAAGTTCTGCGGCTAACGAACAACATGCGTATAGTGGCATAACGTACACAGGGGAAAACGTTTCATTGTAGTATACGCCATACTGTTGACTACACCCCTTAGCAACCAACCTTGCTTTATATCGCTCGATGTCTCCATGTTGATTCTTTTTAACATTAAAAACCCATTTACACCTTATTTTACGCTTTCCAGCTGGAAAGTCAGTTAAAATCCAAGTTTTGTTGTAGATCAGAGAGTCATACTCTTTATTCATCGCTTGCTGCCATCGTTCGCTGTGTTGGTTTGACAAAGCTTCCTTCACATTAAATCGTATTTCAACATTACCCCTTTTTACGAAATTTACACGATCAAAATCTTTACGTGGACGACCTGGATTTTTCGTTCGCACAATTCTCGGTCTACCACTTCCTCGTTTTCCATTTAGGTTACTCTCACCGGCAAATATACTCTCTCGGTATTCTTCATCTTCTTCAACGATTTCCGCTCCTCCTCATTGTGAAGTTCATTTACTCCTACAGAATCTAACACATCTTGCTCATCTTTTTGTTTCAGATTTATCTCGACAGCGACATGATCTGTTGTCTCCTTCTCTTGCATTCTGCCTAATGTACCTTCGTTAAAGATAACATCGCGTTTTTCAACTATTTTCCTCTCGTTGGAATCATATAGGCGGTATGCTTTTGCAATCAAAGAGTAACCCACAAACGTATACTCTTTACCTCTATCTCGGAACTTTTGATGTTGACTCTTATCTAAACCAAATGCTTTTGCTCCAAACACACGAAAGTGACCAACAGTTGGCTTCCTGCCTGTCCATACTTCGAATGGAGTTTTGTCAACCAACTGCTTTGTGACTGACCTATTTCGTATATACACCGCCGTTGCAACTGCTTCAGCCCAAAGACACTCGCATACGCCTGCCTGTACCAACATACTTCTCGCCATTTCTACAATTGTACGATTGGCACGCTCTGCCACTCCGTTCTGCTGAGGCGTATATGGAACGGTTAACTGCCTATGGATGCCGCTTCCACTCAAAAAATGGTCAAACTCACGATTCACATATTCGGTGCCATTATCGCTTCTTAACACTTTAACCTTCTTCTCAGTTTGGCACTCAATAAGGCTTTTGAAAATTTTAAATTTTTCTAACATTTCATTTTTGGCCTTCATAAAGTATACAAATATGCGCTTAGACTTGTCGTCTATAAATGTTGCAAAATATCGCGCACACCCAGAGAAGCTTTTGGCATAGGACCACACACGTCAGAGTGAATCAAATTTAACAAATCCATAGAACTATGCTCACTACTCTTTGGGAACGGTTTTGCACTTATTTTTGTTTTACTACAAATGTCACAGTTTATTTCTTTAGGCACATTTTGTAAATCTAAGCCTTTCACTATTTTCTTGTTGGACAATTCTATCAAACTCTGAAAGTTCAGGTGTCCATAGCGCTTATGCCATATCATGGCGTTCTCTTCAGCCACAGTGAAGCACGTATGTACACTCTTACTTTCAAAAATGTAGAGATTGTTTCTTTTAGGCGCTTTCAACACAACATTGCCTTTGTGATTCCGAATTATTGCGCAGTCCCTGTTAAAGTTAACAATCACACCATTGCTTATGGCTTTACTAACTGATATAAAGTTTCCAATCATAGATGGTACAAACAACACATCTTTCAAAATAATTTTGCAATTCGCTGTGATTTCCACTGACCCTATACCCGCAGCTTCTACACATTTATCTGATGCTAACATCACTTTTTCCCTGCTTTCTTTGAGAGACGTAAACATATTTCGCTCACTACATATGTGAGTGGACGCACCACTGTCAATACACCACGACGATCGTTTAAAGCCAGAAACGTCTGCTGCTGCTAGCGTAGTAAAAGCACATTGCTCACTCTGCTCATTATTTCTATCCTTTTTTGGTGCTTTACACTTTGCTGCCATGTGCCCACGTTTGCCACAGTTAAAACACTTGCCGTTAAATTCCTTTCTTTTCCCCTTGATTGCCCCTTTAAAATTTGCTAGAAACGCCTGTTGATTAACGGATGTATCAATCTCTTTTTCCTTTTGAGTTTGGCGATCATACTCCTCTAACAGCTTCATTTTCAACACATCGAGCGTGGCGAACGAATCACGTGTCTCTATTGCTATGACGAAATTCTCGAAACTTCTTGGCAAACTGGACAGCAATATTATGATCAACAGCTCTTCCTGCAGCTGTGTGCCCACCTCAGCCAATTTTTCAGAAACGCTGACGAACTCCTGAATATATTGAGCCATTGACGATCCTTCAGTCATACTGAAGTTTAATAACTTTTTGTAGAGACTCACTTTTCTTATTGGACCGCTTGGCTTATGCATGCTTTTTAACTTTTTCCAAGCCTCGGACGCACTGGTACAGTTCTTTACATATCCCAACTGCGAGGGCTTAACACTTAGCATTACTGTGGCCAAAGCCTTCTCATTTTCGGCTTTCCATTTAGCCGACAACACTGCATCTTCCGGCTTCGCGAACTCATCACTCACTACCAACCAAATGTCTGCATGCACCAGAACACATTGCATCTGTATGCACCACGTTTCGTAGTTGGCATCGTCCAACTTTTCTATTTGGTATAGCGAACCCATATTTTTCGAACTTTACTATATTTATTTTTAAACCGACTTGGGCTCTGGGCCCATAACCTGTTGCGATATAACTTACGCTGGAAGCCCGGAGTAAAAATAAAATACCGAATTTAACGTCTTAACGTTTCAATGGTTTATTCAGGACTGAAAAATAATACAAGAGTATTTTTGGTGTCAGTGCAAAAATAACAGTACAAAAGAACTTTAAAATATTGTTGTTGCCAGGGGAAATACAGAAAGATATATTAGTGGTTGCCAGATTTCCAACAGTAATTAATCTCCTATTCTTATAATCAATAATTGTATCCAGATGAAGCAAAACATTGTTGCCAATGATTCCATCAAAATTGGTGTGAAAAAGGTATTCAATAAATTCAATGTAGGCGCTTGGCCTGTTAAATTCCCTAAAGAGAGGTACGCGGTATTTAATATTTGTTGTAATGTTACGATTTAAAACCTTCAGTGTGAAGTTGTTATTATTTACCTTCCACTTTGGATTACAAATATTAGGGTTCACAATACTGAACTCAGCGCCAGTATCTATAATAAATTTTAGTTTTTTAAAATTCGTATTAATTGTTATATAGGGTAGTCCCCTTGGCTGGTTTCCTGAAAATTTGGGCTTATTTGGTTAAGGCTGACGTCCATTGGCTCTACCTCAGGGTCATTGCGAATATTTTGTCTATTGTAGAAAGGTTCTTTGCTTCTGTTATTATTTGCCCTGTAAGTGTTACTATAGTTATCTGTATGGTTTCTACTGTTGCACGTTTGCCTAGTTTGTCTGGATTGTGTCGATAAATTGTGTTGGTGGTTGTTATCGTATGATTGTTGTTGTGCGTTTTGGACTACTCCACTGCTGTTAGTGTAATGTGGTTGCTGTGTGAATGTATTGTAATTTGTCTGTCCATGTTGTTGTAGGTTCCTATTGTGAGATTGGTTACTCTGAACTGAAGATTGCACGTAGTTATGAGAAAAATTTTGCGACTTATTTCTGTATTTTAAATACCCGTTAGCTATCATTATTTTATAGGCTTCCCTTAAATTTTTTGGATCTCGGCTAACGATGATGCTCTTAACGGGTTCGGGCAGCCCGTGTTTAAACGAATTTAAAGCAATTCTCGCATTGCTATCAACTTCCGTGTTATTGTGGTTTCCTCTTAAGTATAATGAATTATTTAATCGACACAAATAATTGTTTAACTTATAATAAAAATTCTCAATAGTAGAGTCACAACGGCATGCCCTAATTTTATCGATTAGTTCGTCTGGTGAGTCTTTCTCTCCATGGTTTTCCGCTAATATTTGCTTTATTTCCGGCCAAGTATTTAAATTTCCATTAATAAGTAGAGTTCTTCTCGCACTACCGACAATTTTATCTTTTATAATACCTAACAATAATTGTTTGTAAACATTATCAAATGCATCTAGAATACTTGCCATCGAGTCAATACGTTCAATAAAATTTATTAAAGAATTTCTATCACCATCGAAATTCGTGAAACTTCTTGAGTAGAAGAAATAACTTTGAATTTCCCATTAATGTCAAGTGCTTCCATTGTTTTTGCTTATGGTCTCTTCTTCTTGATATCGATTGCTGATTAAGCCGTCACTGCGTTACTGCCGCTGCTAACCTAGCTCTGCCGCTACTAGCGCTGCTCCGTCGCTGCTAATGCTGTTGCTGTTTTGTTTAAGGCTGCTGCCGCTGCTGTTGTTTTTGCCCCTTTTGTTCGAGAAGATGCGTGTACGTGCATGTGCATACATACATACATATGTGGTCACCGGGTTTTTTTTTGTTTTACTAAATTTGCTTTTCGCACTTCTGCATGTAGTACAGTCACCAATTTTTGTTTTAAGTTCTTTTTTTTCCACTTGGAATTTTTTTATTTTATTTTTTTCGTTGTTCTGTGTTTTACATACGAAATCTAGGATACATTATAATTGATAATTTTTTTTGACTTTAAAACCTTTTTCTTCGTTTTTATAAATGTAACAGTACTTTGTTGAATTTAAGTAACTTTTTTCTACAAAATTTTTTTTTTTTTTTCAACACGTGAAACTGTACGAACGGTTTTTTAATAAATGTAACAGTACTTTGTTGAATTTAAGTAACTTTTTTCTTCGAAAATTTTTTCCAACACGTGAAACTGTACGAACGGCTTTTTTTTTTTTTTGCTACCGACTGCGCCAATTATGAAATAGAGTAAGTCGTGGTTTTAATAGGACTTTATTAAATGAATATCATCACGAGACTGGCTTAAGCTTAACAGCGTATGTGTTTCTTATTGGATAGGCTTGCTTATTGGATTGGGATATTCCAATAAGAGCCGGCGACATGTAATGAGTATCCAATGAGAGAGACACTCGATGAGAGAGACAGTGTTGGGAAGCAAGAGGTAGTAAAGATAAATGATACAATATAACTATATAGTATTATTAAAATGCTGGACACTTAGTTCAACGTCCTCTAAATAAGTCGGCCAGGCAAATTTTGATAATTCACGATTTAATTTCTTGAAATGGCCTTCGCGAAATTAAAAAGCGGGCTTAAGCTACACGATTTATCGCCGTAATTTCCAAAATCATTTATAATTTCGTAATTTAACTCAATTGTGGGGTGGTGAGAATCCTCAGGGAGAACCAATGGGTCACACTGATTTATGGATGATTTAGATATATCATCAACATAGACAATATCTAAGATCGCTCCAAATTAGTTTGGAATTTAATAATTTTAATTAAGGCAGAGTTCAGCCATATCTTTTAAGAACACATTATACATATACTTTGATGAAATCGGAATGATTTCTTTGTCTATTAAGTTCCATTATATGCTCGGCAAACTGAAGTCGCCGATAACAATCATCGAGTCATGGGGTGTGACCATTGCACTTAAGGAGTTAAGTAATAAAATAAGTTTCGAATATAACGTTAAGTCTGAATTTGGAGGGATGTAGGTAAGAGCTAAGTAAATGAATTACCCACCATTATCCGTATTGCTTTAAATTCAATGGGCTCAATAACGGGGACACTCACTTCTTCGGATGGTATCAAGATGTATCTATTACAGGTGACATCGATAAAAGACGTGCTTCTTCTTATTCCATTTGGCAATGACGTTATGTCAAACTATCACGTGTGTTGCCTTTGTTTACGTTTTATTGTTTACAATTTTCATTTGCGAGAGGATTGTGTTTTGTGACTACGCGTTACTTTTTGTGAAAAATTTTGATAAAAACTTAAAATTAAATTATGTGCGATATTTGCGGAAAGCCGAAAAGGATGGACGGATCATTTTTCCGTGTTCCGCTTGATGTGCGGCGCAGAGCTTCATGGAGGGAATCCATCGGCATTGCAAATTGGGTGACCAACATTGTTTGCGAGGACCACTTTCTACCGTCCGATTTGATTCGAGGCAAGCTGATTAGACTTATGCCGTCAGCAGTGCCGACAATCAATATTGGTTCCTACACATTAAATTGTAGGTTATGAATATCGCCAGCAATCTATTTTAAAACGGCCCTTTTAAGGGCCACCAATAAATCCAGATAGACAAAAAATTGCCACAGCAATAAACATACATGTATGTATGTATATAGGATTTTCCCGATATATTTTCATTTCATTTATTGCCGAAACATTAGAAAATACATTACGATCTGTGATGTTATAGCACAACACATCAAAAGTAAAATGCACTAATATTAAACGGCTCTTTTAAGAGCCAGAAATATTTTCAGAGACAAAAATCACCAAAAACGAATAAAAAACTAAGTAACGAAAGAGGTACATACACAAAATTCACTACACTTTTCTTCTTTAAGTAACTTGCACGCTCGCTGATGAATGTAGAACCCTCTGGATTGTATGATAGGAGCGCATTACATTTTTGGCACCACATACAAGTATTTGTTGCCGGTTAATACCGATTAAACACTTTAAAGGTTTGGCTTCTTGGTTTTCCTGTGAAGTTTGAAATTAATAAGGTATTTTATTTCAGAAATGTTAACACTAATACCTTTTATATTTGTTTAATAAATTTACGCACAACAATTTCTGCTTGCTTTCCAAATTACTCCTTCACTGTTACACATAAGTGTTACCACATATTATTGAAGTTCACTACAAATACAAATAATGCGTTTAATTAGCAATATGTATGTACATTTTTATAATTTTTACCTTTTTTAATTGTTTCCATCGATTTCATGAGCTCTTTGTATCATGAAAATAAATACATAAACAAAGCAAATCAGCCGTTTCTGACATTACGTAGAATAGTCGTCAAACGGGACATTTTATTGTTGCCTGATCAACACAACCTTACATTATTGAGTCATGGGATGGTATTGAAGAATGAACTGAAAGAGAACACCTCTGTCCTTACGATCATTTCTATAAATTTGGAAATTGCCAAGAAAGATCTCTGAATTGAAAATGTGCGGTTTAAGCCAAGTTTCAGTGATGCATATTACTTTGTAGTTGCAATCAAGGCCTTTTAAATATAAGTCATTCAATTTAGTATTTAAACGTCTTACGTTTTGGTACAGGATACTTAAAGCAGTATTAGAAATTAGTTTTGTGGCTCTGTATCCCGGTGAGATATTGTAGCTAAGTTATTAATTTTATTTTTATGTGGCTTATATTCAAACTCGCGAACAAATGCTCCAGTCGGCCAGAATGAATTTTGAAGCAGATAATCAAAATCTCCAGAATCTACATCAATTTTTGAAGGCAAGACGTTACCTTCATACTTAAAGTTAAATTTTCATATCGTTAAATTACTTGTTTTAATCTCGATAAAATATAAAACTCTATATCATTAGATGAAGTATCTTTGTCAAATCTCGAAATAAAAATCGATTTTCTCTGATAGACAACAACCAACTTCTTTGTGGGTGATTCACGCCCACCTAAGGAATAGAAGCAGGTGGAAGGGATTGAGGTGGCAATGGCACCACTACATGGGAACCAACCCGTAGCTGGCCTTGGTCAGTAGTGTTTTTTAAGGCAGAAGCCCCAGTGCAGATAACTCTTGACGATGAAGAAGGACCCTCAGCCTGGGGGGATGGAGATAAAAGATTTATAAGCTCAGTTCATTGAGGCTGTGGCACTAAATTTTGTTCAGCTTTTTCATTGAGATTGAGATTGGGAACGATTTCCATAGACGGACTTTTGGTTCGCTTGCGTTTGTTTTCCCTTGGCTATCCAAGCACTTAAATGATTTGCTTGCTTAAAGCTTGAATTTATCAGTAAGCGCGAGGAGGTCTCTAACGATTTCAAAAAAGCCATTTCTAGTTTGCCTAAAAAATGTATAAAGTTCAATCTCAGTTGATTAGCAATTAAAACAGACCAACAAATACCCCTGCCTTCATTAATTAAGTCTATGACTCTACCAATCAATCCGGCACACTTGATATGGGCAATTCATTTATATTTATAATAGGAATTTCGATTTACGCAAGATTAATACTTTAATGGTAGTATCAGCACTTTCCATTATTTCTTCAACTACAGTGCAAGCGCTTAACCGGGCGCCATCCATGCAACCTGGGCCTGTACTTCCTTTCCATTTCATCGCTTTCTTAAATGTAGATCGCATATCCCTAATTTTTTCACGCATTGATTACCAAATCACCAAGATTTTTTTTCTGTAGTTGGCTAATTAAATTTATTCGTAAATTCTGCAGATTTAAAGGAACATGAAAATAGTACAATGGACGGCATGTAGTCTGAGTGCTGTTTTCTGCACGCGATGTTTCGTGCCTGATTCCCAGAAAAAAACAAAACACTGAACATCAAAATCATGATTCTCTGGAAGGAATCCAATCAGTTTTTTGTTGTTTTTTTACTCCAACAAGGTTGAAAGTTGATGTATTTTGGAACGATTTTCTGTCGATCCTTGTCAAATTTGGTTTTGAAACAAACCGGTTTCGGCGTTGTGCCATCTTCAGTGTAAGTGTATTTAGTAAAATAAACTGAGAACTTGTGTTTTTGAATACAATAAATGCATTCCATTGCATTGCGCTTAGCGGTAGAGGAGGCGGAGCAGTTAAGAATTCTCCATGAATCCTTTTGTCGAACATACTTATTTTGATATGTCCAAACCTGGAAATATTCAATAAAGTAATTGTTAAGCGTGCCAATATTTGAGCCGCTTACTGTTTATCATATCAGCTTATTCTCCTCTTATGTTTCGATGTCCATTTCATTATTCTCTTAGTATATACATATATTTACATACATATATACATATGTACGGTCGTGCATACTTTCCAATAACGTTTCTTTTTAGTACATAAGAAGTATTGAAGTACAAACATTTTCCGCTACATATAAATAAGCAAACTGTTTTAATAAAGGCACATCTCTTTTTTAATTGCATCGAGACCGGCTGTTCGTTTTTCTGCGTATATTAACAGGTTATGGGCCTAGCGTGGTTATAATTATATAAGTAAAATAATAATTTAAAACACAATTTTTTGCAAAATGGAAGATATTAAAATTGCTAAGCTCGTCGGCGATGAAGGCTGGACACTTTGGAAGTTCCAGGTAAAAGTTATACTCAAAGCAAGCGGACTTTGGGATATCGTAAGAGGAACTGAAGTGCAGCCGGCTACGGAAGGTAGTGACATGACGAAGTGGATGGCAAACGATGCCAAGGCACAAAAGATTCTGGTATTCTCGATGGGAGAAGAGCCGCTAATGCATGTCATAAATTGTGAAACAGCAGCTGAGATGTACTCAACATTAGAAAGCTTGTACGAGCAAAAGTCGGAGACTTCTATTCACCTTCTGCAACAACAATTCTTTCAGTATGCGAAACATCCTGAAGACAGCATTGCAATGCATATTGCAAAGTTACAACAAATTGCAAGGCAACTCGAAGATCTTGGCGAGAAAATCTCCGAAAATATGCTCATCACAAAAATATTAATGACGTTGCCGGAGCAATTTAATCATTTCTTTGCTTCATGGGAAGCGACATCGAAAGAAGAAAGAACTTTGAAAACTCTGACCTCACGGCTGTGTATGGAGGAATCTCGTTTGGATGTGCATTCTAGCAACGGTAGCAAACCAGAAGCGTTCGTAGCGAAGCGGTTGAATAAAGCAAACTTTAGGAAACCGAAGGGCAAGTGTTTTATTTGCAAAAAATATGGACACTGGAAGCTGGATTGTCCAAACAAGAGAACTGGGGAGAAGTCGCCAAACGGCGATGCATTTTTAAGTGAAGTTATGTTTGTAAAGTCGAGTATATCGGAGGAATATACTTGGTATATGGACTCCGGTGCAAGCGAGCATATGACGTTTCGTAAAGAATGGTTCCAAAATTATGTTAAGCTAGAGATTCCAAAAGATGTTAGAATTGCGGACGGTTCAGTTGTTCAAGCGTACGGAAAGGGCAACATAGTAGTGAAAGCTTTTGACGGAAATGTTTGGAATACAAAGCATTCAGCGGACGTATTGTATTTTCCGGATATTAAGCTGAACTTATTTTCTTGTAATGCTTGCTTGGACAAGGGTTACATTTTGCGCGCTCATGGAAATGATTGCACTTTCGAAAAGGATGGAAAGGTGTGTCTGCACGGTACGCGTAAATGCGCGAAGCTCTTTAAGCTACTCTTGAAAGTGAATATTGCAGAAGCAGAAGCGAATACGGCAGTGAAAAGTGAATCTCTTCAACTATGGCATGAGCGAATGTGCCATCAAGGTAAGGACCAAGTAAAGAAAGTACTCAAGAAACAAAATATAGCTTTCATTGGAAGTGATTTCTTTTGCGAAGCATGTGTTATGGGAAAGCAACATCGGCTTCCATTTGTCGAAAGCAAGAGTAGAGCAAGTGTGGCCGGAGAGCTGGTTCATACAGATTTATGTGGACCTATGCAGGAAGCATCGCATGGTGGTGCTTGCTATATGCTCTTGTTTCGCGATGATTACTCAAACTACCGCCATGTCTACTGCATAAATTCCAAAGCAGATGTTGCGAGTAAGGTGAAACACTTTTTAGATCGAGTTGAATCTGAAATCCAGAAGAGGGTGAGGTGCATTAGATCAGATAATGGGTTAGAGTTTGTAAATAAAGATGTGGCGAGAATTCTTAATGATTACCGAGTTTTGCATCAAAAGTCTACACCATATACTCCAGAGCATAATGGCAGAGCAGAAAGAGATATGAGAACCATTATAGAAGCAGCAAGGTCGATGATACATGCGACAGGTTTATGTCTAAAACTTTGGGGCGAGGTGGTTCAAAACGTTGCATTTACTTTAAACTGAACTAGCAAAACCAAAACTGATCAAATGACACCGTATGACTTGTGGTTCGGTCATTCCCCACACATTTTGAATCTTCGTGTTTTTGGTTCTGATGCATATGTACATACTCCACCGGAGAAGCGACGAAAACTAGATGCAAAGTCGAAGAAAGGTGTATTCGTTGGATATGAGGATCATTGTAAAGCCTATCGGATTTGGTTGCCGTACGAAAGAAAAATTGAAATTTCAAGAGACGTTATTATTCGCGAAATAAACGACGAAGCTGTTATTCCTCACAAAGACGAAACAAACGCAGAGACGCACGTTTATGTACCAACGGACGTTGAAAAGTCTGAGCAGGCTACCGATGATGAATCAAGCGATGATTTCAAAGATGCGCAAACACTTGGTACGGATACAAAAGATGGGGAGTTTGTTAGACGATACAATACGAGATCCAGCAGAAGAGATAAAAATGATGCAGACCTCCACTTTGCTTATTTGGCTGAGAGTGATGAGCCTGCAACCTTCCAAGAAGCGATGAGAGGTGATTTAAATACGCAATGGAAACGTGCCATGGACGAAGAGATTGAGTCTTTACTTAACAATAAAACTTGGGACCTGGTAAGTCTGCCCGAAAATAAAGTAGCCATTTCTAATAAATGGGTGTTCAAAGTAAAACGAAATGAGAAAGGTGAGATTGAAAGGTTCAAAGCGCGTTTGGTTGCACGTGGTATCACACAGAAGTTCGGTATAGACTATGAAGAAACATTTAGCCCAGTTGCGAAGTTTACTTCCTTGCGTATAATTTTTGCATTATCCTGTGCATATGGCCTTACCATGAAGCAATTCGATGTTAAAACCGCGTTCTTATATGGCAATCTCGAGGAAGAAATTTACATGCACCAACCTTTAGGTTATGAAGATGATTCCGGTAGAGTTTGTAAGTTAAATAAAAGCATTTACGGTTTGAAACAGGCTTCCAGATGCTGGAATCGGAAATTCACACAAATGCTTGAAGCATTTAGTCTGAAATCTTGCCAGGCAGATCCATGCGTCTTTATAGGCAGTATCAATAATTCAAAGCTTATACTTGCCATATATATTGATGATGGTATAATCGTAGCTCATTCAAGCAATGCATTTGATGACTTGATCACTTATTTGAAAGGTGAATTCCACCTGAAAATCTTCGACACGATATTTTACCTAGGTATGCAAATAACGCATCAGCAAGACAAGATTTTCATCAAGCAGGATGCTTCTGTTAGAAAAGTGCTGCAACGATTTAACATGTGGGATGCCAAGCCAGTTAGTACTCCAATAGAAGGTGTACTTCAAAATCCAAAAGAGAAGGAACGGCCGAATTGCCCTTACCGCGAAGCAGTAAATTACTTGTTTTAATCTCGATAAAATATAAAACGCTATATCATTAGATGAAGTATCTTTGGCAAATCTCGAAATAAAAATCGATTTTCTCTGGGAGACAACAACCAACTTCTTTGTGGGTGATTCACGCCCACCTAAGGAATAAAAGCAGGTGGAAGGGATTGAGGTGGCAATGGCACCACTTCGTGGGAACCAACCCGTAGCTCGCCTTGGTCAGTAGTGTTTTTAAGGCAGAAGCCCCAGTGCAGATAGCTCTTGACGATGAAGAAGGACCCTCAGCCCGGGGAGATGGAGATAAAAGATTTATAAGCTCAGTTCATTGAGGCTGTGGCACTAAATGTTGTTCAGCTTTTTCATTGAGATTGAGACTGGGAACGATTTCCATAGACGGACTTTTGGTTCGCTTGCGTTTGTTTTCCCTTGGCTATCCAAGCACTTAAATGATTTGAACGTGCTTTCTTAAAGCTTGAATTTATCAGTAAGCGCGAGAAGGTCTCTAACGATTTCAAAAAAGCCATTTCTAGTTTGCCTAAAAAATTTATAAAGTTCAATCTCAGTTGATTAGCATTTAAAACAGACCAACGAATGCCCCTGCCTTCATTAATTAAGTCTATGACTCTACCAATCAATCCGGCACACTTGATATGGGCAACTCATTTATATTTATAATAGGAATTTCGATTTACGCAAGATTAATACTTTAATGGTAGTATCAGCACTTTCCATTATTTCTTCAACTACAGTACAAGCGCTTAACCGGGCGCCACCCATGCAACCTGGGCCTGTACTTCCATTCCATTTCATCGCTTTCTTAAATGTAGATCGCATATCTCTAATTTTTTCACGCATTGATTACCAAATCACCAAGATTTTTTTTCTGTAGATGGCTAAGTAAATTTATTCGTAAATTCTGCAGATTTAAAGGAACATGAAAATAGTACAATGGACGGCATGTAGTCTGAGTGCTATTTTCTGCACGCGATGTTTCGTGCCTGATTCCCAGAAAAAAACAAAACACTGAACATCAAAATCATGATTCTCTGGAAGGAATCCAATCAGTTTTTTGTTGTTTTTTTACTCCAACAAGGTTGAAAGTTGATGTATTTTGGAACGATTTTCCGTCGATCCTTGTCAAATTTGGTTTTGAAACAAACCGGTTTCGGCGTTGTGCCATCTTCAGTGTTATATATAGGAAGTGTTATATATAGGAAGTATTTCGAACTTCGAATCAACTGTTTCGTGCACATTTGACATTTCTTTTAAGGGCAAAAGTGCAAACAAATTTTACGTAAAGTCTGCAAGAAAAGTGTATTTAGTAAAATAAACTGAGAACTTGTGTTTTTGAATACAATAAATGCATTCCATTGCATTGCGCTTAGCGGTAGAGGAGGCGGAGCAGTTAAGAATTTTCCCTGAATCCTTTTGTTGAACATACTTATTTTGATATGTCCAAACCTGAAAATATTCAATAAGGTAATTGTTAAGCGTGCCAATATTTGAGCCGCCTACTGTTTATCATATCAGCTTATTCTCCTCTTATGTTTCGATGTCCATTTCATTATTCTCTTAGTATATATATTTACATACATACATACTTATGTACGTTCGTGCATACTTTCCAATAACGTTTCTTTTTAGTACATAAGAAGTATTGAAGTACATACATTTTCCGCAACATATAAATAAGCAAACTGTTTTAGTAAAGGCACATCTCTTTTTTATTTGCATCGAGACCGGCTGTTCGTTTTCCTGCGTATATTAACAGGTTATGGGCCCAGCGTGGTCATAATTATATAAGTAAAATAATAATTACTTACTTAATTGGCGCAACAACCGCCTAAGCGATTTTGGCCGAGGTCAACAAAGCACGCCAGCTGTCCCTATCTTTTGCTAACTGGCGCCAATTGGTAATCCCAAGTATAGCCAAGTCTTTTTGCACTTGGTCTTTCCAACGCAGAGGAGGTCTTCCTTTTGTTCTGCTACCACCCGCGGGTACCGCGTCAAAAACCTTCAGGGCTGGAGCTATTTCATCCATTCGTACGACGTGGCCTAGCCAGCGAAGCCGCTGGTTCTTAATCCGCTGCACTATATCTACGTCATTGTACAGCTCGTACAGCTCATCGTTCCATCGTACACGGTATTCGCCGTCGCAAAGACGCAAAGGTTTATAAATCTTTCGAAGAATCTCTCTCTTGAACACTCCAAGAGCTCTCTCATCTGATGTTGTCATCGTCTACGCTTCTGCGCCATACAATAGGACGGGCATGATGAGAGACTTATAGAGTATGGTTTTTGTCCGTCGAGAGAGGACTTTACTGTGCAGTTGCCTACTCAGTCCGAAGTAGCACTTGTTGGCAGGAGAGATTCTGCGTTGGATTTCAAGGCTGACGCTGTTATTGGTGTTAATGCTGGTTCCTAAGTAAACGAAGTCCTCTACTTTTTCGAAGTTATAACTGTCAACAGTGATGCTTGATCCCAGTCGTGAATGTGCCGACTGTCTATTTGATGACAGGAGATACTTCGTCTTGCCCTTGTTCACCTCCAGACCCATTCGCTTCGCTTCTCTATCCAGTTTGGAGAAGGCAGAACTAACTGCGCGGTTGTTAAGACCGATGATGTCAATGTCATCGGCGTACGCCAGCAATTGTACACTCTTATAAAAGATGGTGCCTGACCGATTAAGTTCTGCGGCTCGAATTATCTTCTCCAGCATCAGGTTAAGGAAATCGCACGACAAAGAGTCACCCTGTCTGAAACCTCGTTTGGTATCAAACGGCTCGGAGAGGTCCTTCCCGATTCTGACGGAGCTGGTGGTGTAGCTCAACGTCATTTTACATAGCCGTATAAGTTTTGCCGGGATACCAAATTCAGACATTGCGGCATATAGGAAACTTCTTGTCGTGCTGTCGAAGGCGGCTTTGAAGTCGACAAAAAGATGGTGTGTGTTGATTCTTCTTTCTCGGGTCTTTTCCAAGATCTGGCGTATTGTGAATATCTGGTCGGTGGTAGATTTACCAGGTCTAAAGCCACACTGATAAGGTCCAATCAGTTCATTGACGGTGGGCTTAAGTCTTTCACACAATACACTCGACAGAACCTTATATGCGATGTTAAGAAGACTAATCCCGCGATAGTTGGCGCAAACTGCAGGATCACCCTTTTTGTGGATTGGGCAGAGCACACTTAAGTTCCAATCAGTAGGCATGCGTTCTTCCGACCATATTCTAGAAATGAGCTCGTGCATGCACTTAACCAGCTCCTCTCCGCCGTACTTAAATAACTCAGCTGGTAACACATCGGCCCCGGGGGCCTTGTTGTTCTTCAGCCGTGCTATCGCTTTCCGAATTTCGTCACAGTCGGGTGATGGTACATCGCGTCCATCATCATTGATTGGGGATTCGGGTTCAACATCTCCAGGGTTGCAGTTACTTCCATTAAGCAGTGTGGAGAAGTGCTCCCTCCATAATTTAAGTATGCTGTGGACATCAGTCACCAGGTCGCCGTTTTCATTCTTACAGGAATTCGCCCCGGTCTTAAAACCTTCTGTAAGCCGTCGAACTTTTTGAAAAAATTTTCGGGCGCTTTTCCTGTCGGCCAGCATCTCAAGCTCTTCGCACTCACGCATTTCGGCCTCTCTCTTTTTCTCATGAAAAATGCGTCTTGCTTCCTTCTTCAGCTCACGATAACGCTCCCGCACAGCTCGCGTTGCGCCCGATCGCAGTGTGGCCCTGTAGGCAGCGTCTTTACGTTCCGTAGCGACGCGACATTCCTCGTCATACCAGTTGTTCTTTCGGGCTCGCTGAAATCCGATGGATTCTTCAGCGGCGGTATGTAGACAGCAAGAAATATGGTTCCACTTTTCGGAAATATCGTTCTGTTGATTATTGCTCTCAGAGAGCAGGTGTAGTATGCACATACATAACTGATACACACACACACATACAATACACATTGCGTACAATATTACAAACTAATATACAAATATGCTAAACGATAACATACAGCCATACAAACATACACAATGCACATAGCACAGAATGAAACATACTGACACACACACACGTATAATGTACACTGCCAGGAGCGCAAGGCACCACACACAAAGTGCAACATAAAACCAAATGTCTGGGCGCAGAACAGCGAGCTCATTACACAACAAGTGCAAGTACTTTTGGTGATTGACCGCTTAGCAAAAACACATAAGGCATTCCGGCATCAAATTGCTGTCATTGCATTTCGGCAATTTGAAGGCCAATAAATAAAACAAACAATACAAAAACACCAAGTGCATTTTACCCTAATCATATTTTATTTAGTACCGTGTGAAATCAATGCGTGAGAAAGTATTTGAAACTTTGTGTTGATTTCCCATTGGTTAATTAAGAATTATGAATAAGTTTCCTCTGTGAGGAAATTAGTATATAAGAACAACATTTTTTAAAATAAAGTCAATGATAATTTACAAGCTTAACCGTTTAGACATTATTATTCATAAGAGCGGCCTGGTGGCCTACAATATAAAGCGTGTCGCGCTTTGTACGATGAATGTTAGGAAAACAAATTTTGACCAACAACAAACATTACATGGCGATCCTGCCAAACTCCTTTAACTAAAGGAGTAGGACCACAATAAGTTAAAAAGAGAGAAGAATTCTGAAATGAAAATTTCGAAAATTTAGAACTAAAATTACTGCGGTAGTGCGCTAGTTGAAATGAAAATTATAAAAAGATTCCGCATAGGAAATAAGCATAAGAGACGTTTAAAATTTCGTTAGAAACAGAGCATTTTAACTAGAGATGAGAAAGCTAGTCAGTTGCTATCACTTGCAGATGTGGATAGAAATTTCCCAATCATTGCACATAGGAAGATATCTGAATGGAAATTAATATACTTTGCTAAAGTAGTTAAAGCTGATTGTGTAGTAAGTTCACTAAACGAAATCATCATCCTTTAAGCATAAACATTTGTATAAGTTGAAACAACTTAAAAAATGTGCGGCAAAAAGCAGAACCAGCAGGGACCAACAGAAGTAATAAATAACAACATAAATGACAACGTAATAGCAAAAGAAGACCACAATATCACATACTTGATATACCTGATGTTAATTATTATACTAATATACGTTTTTTTTTATAAAAACTATGTAAAAATGTAGATTTCTAAATCAGTAGCTAATATAACAGCTTAAAATAAATATTATTACATGCTTAAAATAAGTACATAGACAAATTAAACAACATTTTATCCAATTTAAAAAAGAATCCAACTAGGACATATTCAGATACATATATTGAACATACAAAAAGGAAAATACAAGAGATTTGGGCAGACATTGTATTGCAAAATAAACAGCATCAAATTGACGAAATACATCCGTTATTTCAAAACATAACTTCCAAAATTTATTCACTTCTAAAGAACAAAATGGCAAGCTTTGATATTTCAACTGCCTCAAAGATAATCCCCGAATTCGGAGGAGAACATTATCTTCTTACAAAATTTTTAGACACCATTGAGTATTATGCAAATACACTCAATGATGCACAAAAGAATATGCTATTAAAATATATATTAGCAGGAAAAATTGCACAAAAAGTAAAAAACAGTTTTTAGCAGAAACAGAGCCAACCACTATTGATCAGCTCAAAGAAACTCTTGAAAAACTATATAAATTAAATAAAAATCCGCTGAAGCTACAAAACACGCTTAGTGTGATAAAGCAAAATAACATTCCATTGCAGAATTTTGCATCGAAAATTGAGAGCATAACAGCCTCACTTAATGAAATTCAAATATCGCAGCAAGGCTCAGAATCTAAATCGATAAATATCAAGCTCAATGACTAATTGGCATTAAACGCTTTTAAAAATGGTGTAAATGAACCATTAAAATCAATTGTTTTCGCGGCTAGACCAAAGACTTTTTCTGAAGCACTGCAAACAGCTCAAGAAACAGATGTACCGACTAACAACTCGAACATATATCGGACAAGAAATAACAATAACAATAGTTACAATAATAACTATAATAATAACACGCGTCAACCATTTAATACAAGAAATAATAATGGAAACAGAAGGTATGACGATCGCAATCGAGTTTCTAATAATACAAATAATAACAGAAATTATAATAACAGCAATAGGACTTATAACAATAACAATAACAATAGAAGTTATAATAACAGCAACAGAAATAGTAATAATAATAGTAGAAACTATTCTAATAACAACGGAGACAACCGACGTTCACAAAATTCTGATCAGAACAGAACAAATAATAATAATCAAAGATAAAATTCTCAGGAAAACTAGGACGTCCCCGGATGAAAGAAGCTGGGGCCATCAATAAAACATTAAATACGTATAGTATAGCACAAAAAGATACAAATTACCTTATATGTACTTAAATCAAAGACAATACGAAAACCAATAGCATTTTTAATAGACACAGGTGCAGACATTTCTATTATAAAAAAATCATCAATAGACAACAGTCTAATAACAAATTGTCAACAATATAACATAAATGGACTTAGTGAAAATTTATTAACAACAAATTCAAAAACTAAACTTTCACTTCAATCTGACGAACTTAATATTGAACATACATTTTATATTTTTGATAATATTAACATCTACAGACGGAATTATAGGCAGAGATTTCTTAACTAAATATAATTGTAAAATAGATTACGAAACTTTCGTAAACACAATTATGTATGAAGAACAACAAATAATCTTGCCAATGTACATGAAACTCAGCACATTACCAAGTATTCATTTACCACCCCGAACAGAAATTATAAAAGAAGTAGACCTTGATTTAAATGAAGACAGTTTAGTATGCGCTAGTGAAATAACGCCAGGCATATTTATAGCTAACACAATAATTCCAAAGAAAGGTCACAAACATATAAAGTTCATAAATACAAATGAGTGTGACATAACAATTAAAGATATTCCTTTACACATACAACCAATAAAAAATTTTTCAATATTGAAATATGACACAAAATTTAATTCAAAAAAACGAATAGATATTATTAAAAATACTATAAATTTTTAAAACCTAGATCCAGAAGCAAAAGAATCCATAATAAATATTTGTATCAAATACAATGAAATATTTCATCTAAAAGGAGATATTTTAACAAAAAACAATTTTTATACACAGAATATTTCTGTACATGACAAAACTCCAGCCTATATAAAAAACTATAGATTACCAAATGCACATGTTGAAGAGATTAACCAACAAGTTGACAAATTAATTAAAGAGGACATTGTTGAACACTCAACCAGTCCATATAACTCACCATTATTAATTGTGCCAAAGAAAAGCACAAATGATGAAACTAAATGGAGATTAGTAGTTGACTACAGACAACTAAACAACAAAATTGTAAATGATAAATTCCCATTAACAAGACTAGAAGATGTGTTAGACAAATTAGGAAAAGCCAAATATTTTTCAACCTTGGACATGACCAGCTCATTCCATCAAATACCTTTAGATAAGCAATCCAGACCGCTTACAGCTTTTTCGACTAATAAAGGACATTATCAGTTCAAAAGGCTACCTTTTGGCTTAAAAATTGCGACTAATAGTTTTCAACGCATGATGACTATAGCTTTGAGTGGACTCCAAGAAGCTGCATTTTTATATGTAGACGACGTAATAATTTTTGGTTCAACTCTAAAAGAACACAATGAAAATTTAATAAATGTATTCGAAAGACTGAAACAATATGATTTAAAACTAAATCCAGACAAATGTAACTTCTTAAAAACAGAAGTAGTTTATTTAGGTCACCTTATAACAGCAGAAGGTATCACGACTGATCCAAATAAGTATGACACTATAACTAATTTCCCATGTCCTAAAGATGCAGACGTACGCAGATTTGTAGCATTTTGCAACTACTATAGACGTTTTATAGAAAATTTTGCGCAAATAGCTAAACCGCTAAATGAATTATTAAAGAAAAACAAACTATTTATATGGTCAAAAGAATGTGAAATAGCTTTCAAAACTCTAAAGTCAAAACTAATGACACCACCTGTTTTGAAATATCCCGATTTCTCCAAACCATTTATTTTGACTACTGATGCATCAAACTATGCCTTAGGAGCATTTTTATCTCAAGGGACGCCTGGAGAAGTATTGTAAAATATTATAAATCTGGCAACTCTAGTTATCACTTTTCCTCATTCCTTTGATTCCATTGTATTATATGTTTCTTATACTTTGAATAAAGTCAGTCGCCATCTTACATTGAAACTGCGCGTATCTATCTTTGCTCAACAGGTTATGGGCTCTTCCATTAATCGAAGAAATATTTTAAAAAGTTTTGAATTAATCAAAAATGGCAACAGGCGTACTTAACTTTCCTTTTGAAAAATTGCGAGGACGGGAAAACTTCGACGTATGGCGGAGGAATGCCAAGTCATACTTGGTATTAAAAAATTCGTGGAAAATTACGGAGAAGGGTTTGTCTGAGAATTCTTCGGAAGCCGATCGTGACGCAAATGAACGGGCATTGGCAGAGATTACGCTCATGGTGAAGCCGAGTAATTTCTCGCACATAGCAAATGCCAAAAGCGCAAAAGACGCTTGGGACTCGATAATAACCGCATATGAAGACAGTGGTTTAACTCGCAAGGTTGAGCTTTTAAAAAAGCTGGTGCAGTTGAAACTAGAGCAGTTCCAATCCATACAGGATTTCGTGAACGAAGTGGTAATGTCTTCAATCAAGTTACAAACTGCAGGTCTAAATATGGGTGACGAAGTTGTCGCTTCATTATTGCTTGCTGGGTTGCCTAATGAGTATCAACCACTCGTAATGGCAGTCGAGAATTCAAAATCGAAATTAACCGTCGACAGCGTTCGGAGTTTGTTGTTGCAAGATGTTAAATTTGACTGCAGCAAAGATTTCACGGACAACGCTTTGTATTCGAAGAACTATCAACAGAAAAAGAGCGACAAAAATTATAATAAGAAAAAGTTTCGATGTTATAATTGTGGTCAAGAAGGCCATATGCGTAAAGAGTGCCGCAAGACTATGCAGTCGAAGAAAGCTAACGAGAGCGAAGGTAAAAATAGGACAGCGATGGTTTCTACCTCGCTGTTAGCAAACTCGTGTTTTCACTCTCAGAGCGGCGTGAGCGGCGAAAATTTGTGGTATGTTGACTCAGGTGCAACATCGCATATGACAAATGATCAGTAGTTGCTTTCGGCAGGCGGCAGAGCATAGCGAAGTGATTTTGGCAAACAAAGAACGAGTGACTGTCAAAAGCGTTGGCGATGTCAGTCTAGTACTGAAAGTGAACAAAAGAAAAATTCTAACGAATGTTCGAAATGTAGAGTACGTACCCAGCCTTTGCGCAAACCTTTTGTCAGTTCGGCAAATAACGAAGCAAAACAAAAAGGTAGTGTTCGAAGGCGATGTGTGTAAGATTTTCGATTCGAAAGGCGAATTGGCAGCAACAGCGCATGTGGATAACGATTTGTATAAATTGGATTGCAAAAAAATTGCAGTTGGCAAGGCGATGACAACAATTGACAGCTTTGAGCTTTGGCATCGCAGATTGGCACATATTTGTAAACAGAGCATGAAGCAGGTGCAAAATTCAACAGTAGGAGTTAATTACAGCGGCGCAAATGATAAAGCATGTATTATTTGCTGTAAGGGAAAGCAAACTAGAACAATTGATAAATCTGCTGGTTCACGTGCACAAAATTTATTGGATGTAGTACACTCCGACGTTCTTGGTCCAATAAGCACAAAGTCGTTCAGCGGTGCAAGATTTTTGTTGGTGTTTGTTGATGATTTTTCTCGAAAGGTTTTTGCTATACCAATTGTGCGCAAGTCCGACGTATTTGAGAAATTCAAGCAATTCAAGAGCGAAGTTGAGACACAGTGCGGCCGTAAAATTAAAGTACTGAGGACAGATAATGGCACTGAATATTGCAATGAGATGTTTATAAAGTTTATGCGCGATTGTGGTATTGTTCATCAAAAGACTGCTCCATACACGCCCGAGCAGAACGGCGTTGCTGAGCAGATGAACCGTACGATGATTGAACGTGTCAGGTGTATGCTATTAGACTCTGGTCTGGGAAATATATTCTGGGCAGAAGTTGCAAATACAGCGGCCTACTTGGTGAATCTCATTCCTTGTAGAGGCAACAGTAAAAGTCCGAAAGAAATATGGCCTGGAGTTAAACCGAATTTAAAGCATTTACGTATATTTGGTTGCACGGCGATGGTTCATATACCGAAACAGAAACGTCTGAAGCTTGATTCAAAATCAGATGAATGTATTTTTGTAGGATATTGCACTGTTTCTAAAGCATATCGACTTTACCGAAAATCTGACTACAAGTTTATTGTTAGCCGTGATGTTACGTTTTTGGAAAACAAAAGAAGCGCAACACAGCATTCAGAACCGAATTTATTTTGTGATGTTGGTGATGCAAGGGAAGCTTGCGACATTAACAATTCAGCGGAGAGTAATGATAAAGAATTGTTAGATGTCAACAACAAATCTTCTGACAGTGAATACGATACTCCTGATGAAAGTGAAGCAGCTATTCAGCATAATATGAATGACAACAAAGTACATATGTCCAGTTCGGCGTTCGGAGCGTATTGCAAGCAAGGCAAAAAAGAATTTGTTGTTTAGTGCAGTGTCAAATACTGATGATCCTGTTAGTGTTAGCGAAGCTTTAAGTAGTTCTGAAGCATGCGCTTGGAAGCGTGCGATGGAAGAAGAGATCGATGCACTTAAATCAAGCAACACTTGGGTACTTACGAAATTACCTGCGGGTAAAAAAGCTATACAATCGAAATGGGTTTTTAAAGTAAAACGCAATGCTGACGGTGCGCTTGTTCGTTACAAAGCAAGGCTAGTCGTAAAAGGCTGCTCGCAGAAACAGGGCGTTGACTATTCGGAAACCTTTTCACCTGTAGTGAGATACAATTCACTTCGGTTTTTGTTTGCAATGGCAGCGAAGCATGACTTGTCAATGCATCAACTAGATGCGGTGACTGCATTTTTGAACGGAGAACTTCAAGAGGAAGTGTATGTAAATCAACCTGAAGGTTACGATGACGGGTCAGGTAGAGTTTGTCGGCTGATAAAGGCTTTGTACGGCTTGAAGCAAGCGAGTAAGGTTTGGAATGATACACTAAACACGGTGCTTATCAGTTTAGGGCTAATAAGAAGTGAAGTCGATCAATGCATTTACTATAGCGTGAACGAATGCAGCATGGTGTACGTTGCAATTTATGTCGACGACGTCTTGGTGTTTTCCAATGACAAAAAGGCTACGCAGCGTATTAAGAACGAGTTGTCTTTTCGGTTTCAAATGAAAGACATGGGTTCAGCTTCATCGGTGCTTGGCATGCGTGCTCAGCGTGACGAAAAAAAAGCGTATTAAACTGGATCAGTCTGAATATATTTCCAGTGTTTTAAAACGTTTTGGAATGGACGATTGCAATGCGGTCTCAACGCCACTGGACTTGTCTCAAAAGCTAACAGCAGAAATGTGTCCACAAAATGAAGACGCAAAGAAAGAAATGGAAAACGTTCCATATATGGAAGCAATTGGTTGTCTTCTGTATGCAGCGCAAAATACTCGCCCTGACATAAGCTTTGCAGTCAATTTGCTTAGTCGTTTTTCGCAAAACCCCGGCAAAGGTCACTGGCTTGCTGTGAAGCGTGTGTTGCGGTATTTGAAGGGTACTGTTGACAAGGGTATTGTTTACGAAAAAGCAGCTGAAGGTCTTTCTGGTTTTTGCGATGCTGACTGGGCAGGCGATCTTGATGAAAGACGGTCAACGTCTGGTTACGTGTTTGTTATGCAGGGTGGAGCAATTTCTTGGGCTACGCATAGGCAGCGAACGGTTGCATTGTCATCTACTGAAGAAGAGCTAATGTCAGTAGTGGGTGCGATGCAAGAAGTCAGTTGGTTAAATCGGCTAGTATCAGAGTTGATTACTGGCATTAAAAATGCAACAACACTTTATTGTGACAACAAGAGCGCAATCCATATTGTTCGCAACAACAATTTTTCACCACGAACTAAACATGTGGACATAAAATTGAAGTTCATACGAGAGATGATTGAGAATAAATTCGTTAAGCTGGAGTACATTTCTACAAAAGACATGATGGCAGATGGTTTAACAAAAGCGGTTCCAGCAGTTAAGAATGAATATATTAATGCTAATATTGGCTTACAGTAAAGCTTTGAATTTATTAACGTAACTTTCAAATTAAAATTGTTTCAGCCTGAAGTAATATTTGTAAACTTTGAATTAAATATGTTTTTGCAACGTTGCCAGATGTTCTATTAAAGGGAAGTATTGTAAAATATTATAAATCTGGCAACTCTAGTTATCACTTTTCTTCATTCCTTTGATTCCATTGTATTATATGTTTCTTATACTTTGAATAAAGTCAGTCGCCATCTTACATTGAAACTGCGCGTGTCTATCTTTGCTCAACAAGAAGACACTCCAATAGCATATGCGAGTAAATCTTTGAACAAACATGAAGTCAACAAACCAATAATAGAAAAGGAGTTATTAGCCATTCATTGGGGAATAAATTATTTCAGACCTTACCTATTCGGTAGAAAATTCATGGTATACACTGACCATAGACCATTAGTAAGTTTATTCACACATAAAAACCCGTCATCAAAGTTAACAAGAATACGAGTAGATCTTATGGATTATGATTCTGGAATAATTTTCAAACAAGGAAAGATGAATACAAATGCAGACGCACTATCTAGAATAAAAATTACATCAAAAGAATTAAGAAAAATGATACCATCATATGATATGCTTACAATTACAAGAGCGGTTAGTAAAAAATTAGAAAATGAAAAAAGCCAATATAGTAGCGCAAAAGAAAAATATTGTTGTTGAATATAGCGATAAATCGTTATCAACTATGACGTTGATTCTGAGGAAGCTAGGATTATTCGTAGAACAACAGGAAATAGCTAAATTAGCAGTCTCTGCAGAAGACAAAATTTTCCAGTATATAAGCATGCAAGAATTTAAAGAAAAATGGAATAAGCTACAAAAAGAAATGAAAACTAATACAGCCATTATAGTATATACAACGCCAAAAGAAATGAAGAATATTAAAGAAATGAAGCGTCTAATAAGCAAATGTCATGATGAGGAATTAGGAGGACATATAGGAATCTCCAGATGCATTAAAAAATTAAAACAAAGATATGTTTGGAAAAACATGAGTAACATGGTAAAGAATTATATTAATAACTGCAAGTTGGGCAATGAAATAAAAGTAACTAAATACTCAAAAGAAAAAATGACCATGACAGACACTCCAACAACTTCATTTGAAACAATTACAGTTGACACAGTAGGCCCTTTACGTCCATCAAACGGATACAGATACATTCTGACTTTTCAATGTGAACTCACAAAGTATATAGCAGCATTTCCAATGCAAAGTAAAGATGCAGTTACTGTAGCAAGAACAATTGTTGAAGGATTCATATTAAAATATGGATGTTTTAAAACCATAAAAACTGACAAAGGTACAGAATTTACAAACGAATTACTTACCAACATATGTAAACTATTAAACATAGACAAGAAGGCGTCAATAGCTTTATTCAGATAGAAAATAAATTAGTTAAAATACACAATAACAATATAATTAAAGCTAGAAACATATAATTAATTGTAAACTATAATATATTAATATACATAAATTGTAACATAATATGCACATTTGCCTAACTTTTAAGAAACTACAGCAATTGTACATTTAACTAAAGGGGTAGGATGTAGTATGCACATACATAACTGATACACACACACACATACAATACACATTGCGTACAATATTACAAACTAATATACAAATATGCTAAACGATAACATACAGACATACAAACATACACAATGCACATAGCACAGAATGAAACATACTGACACACACACACGTATAATGTACACTGCACGCGCGCAAGGCTCCACACACAAAGTGCAACATAAAACCAAATGTCTGGGCGCAGAACAGCGAGCTCATTACACAACAAGTGCAAGTACTTTTGGTGATTGACCGCTTAGCAAAAACACATAAGGCATTCCGGCATCAAATTGCTGTCATTGCATTTCGGCAATTTGAAGGCCAATAAATAAAACAAACACCAAGTGCATTTTACCCTAATCATATTTTATTTAGTACCGTGTGAAATCAATGCGTGAGAAAGTATTTGAAACTTTGTGTTGATTTCCCATTGGTTAATTAAGAATTATGAATAAGTTTCCTCTGTGAGGAAATTAGTATATAAGAACAACATTTTTTAAAATAAAGTCAATGATAATTTACAAGCTTAACCGTTTGGACATTATTATTCATAAGAGCGGCCTGGTGGCCTACAATATATAGCGTGTCGCGCTTTGTACGATGAATGTTAGGAAAACAAATTTTGACCAACAACAAACATTACACAGGAGTGCAAGTCGAGTGGCGAAGTGGGTAGCTGTCTGTTGCGATTGCAGCTTTCCGACGTCGAGTTTTCCTTGTGTCCATTTGTGCGCGCTTTTTGCTGCACAGAGGCGCGTGCGGATCATAGCTGCCACAAGAAAATGATCCGAGTCGATGTTGGCTCCTCGGTTCGTGCGCACATTTAGGACACTGGAAGCATGCCTTCCGTCTATCACAACATGGTCGATTTGGTTTCGTGTCTTACCATCTGGAGACAGCCACGTAGCCTGGTGAATCTTCTTATGCTGGAACCTGGTACTACAGACTACCATGTTTCGGGCCCCGGCGAAGTCGATCAGTCTCAATCCGTTATCGGACGTTTCGTCGTGGAGACTGAATTTTCCGACTGTGGAACCAAAGATGCCCTCCTTGCCCACCTTGGCATTGAAGTCGCCAAGCACGATTTTTATATCGTTGTGGGGGCACCGCTCATACGTGCGGCCAAGGAGATCGTAGAAGCGATTTTTGGTCCCATCGTCCTTCTCTTCCGTCGGGGCGTGGGCGCAAATTAGGGAGATGTTGAAGAATCTCGCCTTGATGTGGATTGTGGCGAGACGTGCATCCACCGGAGTGCACGAGAGTACTTTACGGCGCAGTCTCTCTCCCACCACAAATCCGACACCAAATTTGCGCTTCTTTAAATGCCAGCTGTAGTAGATGTCGCAAGGGCCTATAGATTTTTTCCCTTGCCCCGTCCATGGCTTCTCTTGGATGGCGGTGATGTCAGCCTTCGCTCTGCTGAGGACATCAACCAGCCGGGCAGAGGCACCTTCCCAATTAAGGGTTCGGACATTCCAGGTGCATGCCCTCAAATTATTGTCCTTTTAACGTTTGCTGTGGTCGTCACCAAAAAAGGGGGGTCTCATCCGAGGCTTTGTTTTGTTTTTCATTCGATATTGGTTTTTACGTGGCGGGTTCCAAGCCCTGCGCACAACCCATTGCTGGGGGTTGAAATTTTATATTCGTTTATATAGCGAGCCGCTTGCTCCAAGACAGACGCCCGCTTGCAGCCGCACCTCCTGGTGGACAGACGCTGCGGACTTTAGTGGACCCTTAAACCGAATATGTCGGAGTGGCTCCGCTAAAGCTCCCTCTCTATTAGCCGTGACCCATGGCTCCACAAGGGTTGGTTACCGTATCTCGCACATGGGTTGCTCACGTTGCCCAAGGTGCACGAACGTGGACATTAGAGTAGGGATTGAGTACAGCCGTGCAACTGTAAACGCATACCCAGAAGCACCACTGCACCCCATTACACCCCATAATAATTTAAAACACAATTTTTTGCAAAATGGAAGATATTAAAATTGCTAAGCTCGTCGGCGATGAAGGCTGGACACTTTGGAAGTTCCAGGTAAAAGTTATACTCAAAGCAAGCGGACTTTGGGATATCGTAAGAGGAACTGAAGTGCAGCCGGCTACGGAAGGTAGTGACATGACGAAGTGGATGGCAAACGATGCCAAGGCACAAAAGATTCTGGTAGTCTCGATGGGAGAAGAGCAGAAGCGAAGCGGTTGAATAAAGCAAACTTTAGGAAACCGAAGGGCAAGTGTTTTATTTGCAAAAAATATGGACACTGGAAGCTGGATTGTCCAAACAAGAGAACTGGGGAGAAGTCACCAAACGGCGATGCATTTATAAGTGAAGTTATGTTTGTAAAGTCGAGTATATTGGAGGAATATACTTGGTATATGGACTCCGGTGCAAGCGAGCATATGACGTTTCGTAAAGAATGGTTCCAAAATTATGTTAAGCTAGAGATTCCAAAAGATGTTAGAAATGCGGACGGTTCAGTTGTTCAAGCGTACGGAAAGGGCAACATAGTAGTGGAAGCTTTTGACGGAAATGTTTGGAATACAAAGCATTCAGCGGACGTATTGTATTTTTCGGATATTAAGCAGAACTTATTTTCTTGTAATGCTTGCTTGGACAAGGGTTACATTTTGCGCGCTCATGGAAATGATTGCACTTTCGAAAAGGTGTGTCTGCACGGTACGCGTAAATGCGCGAAGCTCTTTAAGCTACTCTTGAAAATGAATATTGCAGAAGCAGAAGCGAATACGGCAGTGAAAAGTGAATCTCTTCAACTATGGCATCAGCGAATGTGCCATCAAGGTAAGGACCAAGTAAAGAAAGTACTCAAGAAACAAAATATAGCTTTCAGTGGAAGTGATTTCTTTTGCGAAGCATGTGTTATGGGAAAGCAACATCGGCTTCCATTTGTCGAAAGCAAGAGTAGAGCAAGTGTGGCCGGAGAGCTGGTTCATACAGATTTATGTGGACCTATGCAGGAAGCATCGCATGGTGGTGCTCGCTATATGCTCTTGTTTCGCGATGAATACTCAAACTACCGCCATGTCTACTGCATCAATTCCAAAGCAGATGTTGCGAGTAAGGTGAAACACTTTTTAGATCGAGTTGAATCTGAAATCCAGAAGAGGGTGAGGTGCATTAGATCAGATAATGGGTTAGAGTTTGTAAATAAAGATGTGGCGAGAATTCTTAATGATTACCGAGTTTTGCATCAAAAGTCTACACCATATACTCCAGAGCATAATGGCAGAGCAGAAAGAGATATGAGAACCATTATAGAAGCAGCAAGGTCGATGATACATGCGACAGGTTTATGTCTAAAACTTTGGGGCGAGGTGGTTCAAAACGTTGCATTTACTTTAAACTGAACTAGCAAAACCAAAACTGATCAAATGACACCGTATGACTTGTGGTTCGGTCATTCCCCACACATTTTGAATCTTCGTGTTTTTGGTTCTGATGCATATGTACATACTCCACCGGAGAAGCGACGAAAACTAGATGCAAAGTCGAAGAAAGGTGTATTCGTTGGATATGAGGATCATTGTAAAGCCTATCGGATTTGGTTGCCGTACGAAAGAAAAATTGAAATTTCAAGAGACGTTATTATTCGCGAAATAAACGACGAAGCTGTTATTCCTCACAAAGACGAAACAAACGCAGAGACGCACGTTTATGTACCAACGGACGTTGAAAACTCTGAGCAGGCTACCGATGATGAATCAAGCGATGATTTCAAAGATGCGCAATCACTTGGTACGGATACAAAAGATAGGGAGTTTGTTAGACGATACAATACGAGATCCAGCAGAAGAGATAAAAATGATGCAGACCTCCTCTTTGCTTATTTGGCTGAGAGTGATGAGCCTGCAACCTTCCAAGAAGCGATGAGAGGTGATTTAAATACGCAATGGAAACGTGCCATGGACGAAGAGATTGAGTCTTTACTTAACAATAAAACTTGGGACCTGGTAAGTCTGCCCGAAAATAAAGTAGCCATTTCTAATAAATGGGTGTTCAAAGTAAAACGAAATGAGAAAGGTGAGATTGAAAGGTTCAAAGCGCGTTTGGTTGCACGTGGTTTCACACAGAAGTTCGGTATAGACTATGAAGAAACATTTAGCCCAGCTGCGAAGTTAACTTCCTTGCGTATAATTTTTGCATTATCCTGTGCATATGGCCTAACCATGAAGCAATTCGATGTTAAAACCGCGTTTTTATATGGCAATCTCGAGGAAGAAATTTACCAACCTTTAGGTTATGAAGACGATTCCGGTAGAGTTTGTAAGTTAAATAAAAGCATTTACGGTTTGAAACAGGCTTCCAGATGCTGGAATCGGAAATTCACACAAATGCTTGAAGCATTTAGTCTGAAATCTTGCCAGGCAGATCCATGCGTCTTTATAGGCAGTATCAATCATTCAAAGCTTATACTTGCCATATATATTGATGATGGTATAATCGTAGCTCATTCAAGCAACGCATTTGATGACTTGATCACCTATTTGAAAGGTGAATTCCAAATTAAAATCTTCGACACGATATTTTACCTAGGTATGCAAATAACGCATCAGCAAGTCAAGATTTTCATCAAGCAGGATGCTTTTGTTAGAAAAGTGCTGCAACGATTTAACATGTGGGATGCCAACCCAGTTAGTACTCCAATAGAAGGTGTACTTCAAAATCCAAAAGAGAAGGAACGGCCGAATTACCCTTACCGCGAAGCAGTGGGGTCCCTAATGTATTTATCACTAGTAACAAGACCGGACCATGCGTTTGCAGTATCCTATGTTAGCAGATTTTTGGACACTTACCAGAACGAACACATCATAGCTGTTAAAAGAATCCTTAAATATTTGCGAGGAACAATTAATAAAGGTATATGTTTCAAAAAAACTAATGATTCATCTTTAAACAGCTACAGCGATTTTGACTTTGCTGGAGATGTTTGCACTAGACGTTCAACTGGAGGCTATGTCATAATGTTCTGCGGTGGACCGGTCTCATGGTCTTTGAAAATTCAGCCAACAGTTGCGCTTTCAACGACCGAAGCGGAGTACATGGCAGCATGCAAAAGTGTAAAGGAGCTAATTTGGGTACGACGTCTTTTGAGTGAGTTATTCGATATCTCCACAGCGGCAAATTTATATTTAGATAACCAGAGCGCCAATAACCTGGTTAAAAACCCTCAATACCACAAGCGGACTAAGCATATTGAGGTCAAATTACACTTTATACGGGAGGTATATGAAGGTGGTGGCTTTACTTTGAAATATGTTCCAACAAGCGAACAGCTGGCGGACATCTTTACAAAACCTCTTAAAAGGCAGAACTTTGATGGACTAAAATCTCTATTAAATACTCAGTAAACATGAGAATAACCTTAATAATAAAAGTGGAAGTGTTAAGCGTGCCAATATTTGAGCCGCTTACTGTTTATCATATCAGCTTATTCTCCTCTTATGTTTCGATGTCCATTTCATTATTCTCTTAGTATATATATTTACATACATACATACTTATGTACGTTCGTACATACTTTCCAATAACGTTTCTTTTTAGTACATAAGAAGTATTGAAGTACATACATTTTCCGCTACATATAAATAAGCAAACTGTTTTAATAAAGGCACATCTCTTTTTTAATTGCATCGAGACCGGCTGTTCGTTTTTCTGCGTATATTAACAGTTATCAATGTCAGGCATTTATCTATACTCTTATTTGTTCATTTCATTTAATTTCATTTAACGAGTAACCATCTCTTTGTTGCCTTTGTCGAATCCGCGTGGAATATCGGGCCTCGCTTTCATTAAACCTCTTAGGGCCAGTTTTTCAGTGCAAGTTGAACTCTGTTTGTCGTTAAAACTCAGTATGCAGTTTTTCAGTCAACTTTAAACGTGGTTTAAACTAAGTTGAAACGGCCGATATTCCAGGATTAGTCTTAATTTATGTTCCAACAAATTTAATTGAGCGCAAGGAAACCAAGTTTAAATTTAATTTAAGTTTAACTAAACTAAGTTTAAACTGATTTTTGTTTGTGGTTTTTGACCTAAAAATATCAAAGAAAAACGTTTAATTTATGCAATTTTATATTTAAAGAGATTAACTTACGTTTTTGCAGCAACCCCGATTTTAAACATTGGAGAAATTTCTCTCAAAATAACATTTATTTTTCTCCTTTTTTGGCATTCGTGATGCCTACTTTTTCCCGAAAGACATTTTCCTTTTTTCGAAGATTATTCAGAATCAAACATTACAGATAAACGACAAATAACACATAAACTCCCTAAATATTTGTATGTTAAGCAAAACCATTTATGCTTTGTTATTACTACAAATATTAAATTTTCATTTTAATTTAGAGATTTCAACAAACATTTCGTAAAATAATTACATTTGCTCACTGTTTTATCAAAATAAAAATACACTGATCCTTAGAGCTTTTTCCATACATTTGCATCCGGTAGCCCACCTTTTAACGCGCCAGCTGTTCAGCGTCAGTGAGTTTATGGGCCGAGAGCTGACGCAAAAGTTTCGCGAGTTTGAATCGGACTTAAATAGCATGTCTAATTGGTGTGAAGTAAATGGTATGCAGCTAAATCTTAAAAAATGTAAAGTAATGTGCTTTTCCCGCAGGGCAGTTCAACCAGCTTCTTATGACATAAGTAACTACAACCTTGAACAAGTATTTATCTTTGTTGACCTATGTATCACAATGGACTCAAAACTAAACGTTAATCTTCATATCAATACTACAATCAATAAAGATAAGGGTGTTTTTGCGTTTGAAAAACGATGATCAAAAGAATTCAGTGACCCCTACATTACGAAAGCTCTTTTCACAACGTTAGTGAGGCCAATACTAGAATTAGGTTGCACCGTTTGGAACCCGCACTATCAAGTTCATTCTGACCGGATAGAGTCAATTCAAGAAAAAATTTCTGCTTTTTGCTTTAAGAAAGTTTTTCTGGGATTCCCACTATAACCTGCCACCCTATATTAATCTTCCTACGCTTGCTAGTCGCAGAGAAATGCTAGGCATCATATTTTTAGTCAAGATACTGACAGGCTTGACGGCAAGCCCACCTCTTCTGGCCGAAGTGAAGTTTCTTCATATTTATTCTGTAGCTGAACAATTTTAGAGTTTCGACACCCAACAAACTCCTGCTTTCATGACTCGACATGCAAACAAAAAAAATTTTAAATCAGTGCGTCATGCGGATACGCCCCTCGCGTCGGTTGGGCGGGAATGGAGGGTTAAAACCGTTGGGATTATTATTATTATAAATAAAACAATGACCACTTCAAGGTAAAGAGGAATCTATTCCAGAACAGCGGCTGCCAACATTATGTAAATCCGTGGCGAAATATTAAAATTTTGCGAAAGCAAAAGTGGGGGACAGATTTGGCTGCAAGGGAATGAGAGTTGGAGCAGAAAAACTTTCTTAAAGCAAAAAGCAGAAATTTTTCTTGAATTGACTCTATCCGGTCAGACTGATAGTGCGGGTTCCAAACGATGGAACCTAATTCTAGTATTGGCCTCATGTTGTGAAAAGAGCTTTCGTAATGTAGGGGTCACTGAATTCTTTTGACCATCGTTTTACAAACGCAAAAACACCCTAAGCTTTATTTATTGTAGTATTGATATGAAGATTAACGTTTAGTTTTGGGTTCATTGTGATACATAGGTCAACAAAGTTAAATACTTGTTCAAGGTTGTAGTTACTTATGTCATAAGAAGCTGGTTGAACTGCCCTGCGGGAAAAGCACATTACTTTACATTTTTTAAGATTTAGCTGCATACCATTTACTTCACACCAATTAGACATGCTATTTAAGTCCGCTTGTAGTAAATACCTTTAATCAACAGTGTTAAATGATCTAAAAAGCTTTACATCATCCGCATACAACAAAATTTTTTGAATATTTCACAACAGAAGAAATATAGTCTATAAAAAGAAAGAACAGAACCGGACTTATAAGATTCCTTGAGGGTACTTAAGTAATGAAACACTTCTTCGAGAGATATAGCGGGCATGATAGCGGTGGTCATCGGACAGAGTTTATATGGATAAACTTTGTTTGTAGGAGAGTTGATAGAGTAATTGGACCTGAAGAACTGGGCAAACATGCACGAGATGAATTGACTGTCACTTGACCATTTCCCATTTACTCTGCGGTTCGAGTTAACGAAATCATAAAATGATTTAGGATTTTGTATTAAAAGTATTTTTAATCTTGCATGAATAAGATTTGTAGCATTTTTTATTCAAATCAAAGTAACTGTGTCGGAAAATTGAGTACTTAATATAATCAGTGTGTAACCCAGTTAACTTATATAATTTAAACGATCGCGACTTTTTATTTTTTAAGTTTCTTAGTTCTTTTCTAAACCAAGTTTGCGATTGTTTTTCATGAACGCAGACACGTTTAGGCACAAACTTTTTAAATAAGCTGTATATAATTATGAAATAGAGTAAGTCGTGGTTTTAATAGGACTTTATTAAATGAATATCATCACGAGACTGGCTTAAGCTTAACAGCGTATGTGTTTCTTATTGGATAGGCTTGCTTATTGGATTGGGATATTCCAATAAGAGCCGGCGACATGTAATGAGTATCCAATGAGAGAGACACTCGATGAGAGAGACAGTGTTGGGAAGCGGGAGGTAGTAAAGATAAATGCTACAATATAACTCCTCCGGCCCTAGGTTTTTGCGTCTCTGCGAACACTAATAAAGCTTAACGACTAAACGAATGCTAAACATACTGATTTATAAAGAAATAGATACATTACTGATTTTTTTTTTTTTTTTTTGTACAGAAAATAATGCTTAAAGTTACAGTACATTTGTATGAATGTTTAAACATTATTTGAGTTTTGTAAATTGTATTTTCGCTTTTGTTGAGACTTATAGTATTTTGTTTGTCTTTTATTTGATGTGTCGATGATGTAATTACCGTCTTTATTGAAACTGCTTAGTTCGTTATATTTAGGTTTACATTTAGGTATTTGTCTATTATTTACAACATTATCTAATTGACAAACTACTTGGTCTCTTTTATTATTAAACTAATTGATTCTATCCACTTTGTTCTGCTTAAATTCTTCGCTTAATTTGTGAATGTAATCTCTATCAAAATTTTTTAAAATAAAGTCAGTTGGTCTTTTCTTAGTTGTTGAATGTATAGTATTATTGTATGTATTAAATATTTTGAAAAGCTTATCGTCTAGTTCGAGGGGTTTGTTCAATGTATCGACCTCCATAATTCTTAAATGTTCATTTAACGTTCCGTGCAATCTTTCAATATCAGAGTTTCCTGTCTTCAAAAATGTTTTGTGAGCCTCAATACATTGTTCGTTTAAAAATAATTCCACTGCGTTATGTACCATGCATCGTTCGTTGTCGAATATAAGTTTTTTCATTTTTCCTAAGAACACGATTCTCTCCTTCAGTGCTTTCAAAATGCTTATCCATGTTCGATCATTTAATTTATGAAAAGTGGCATACTTTGAAAATTTATCGATTGTGGTCAGGTACATATGGTTTCTACAAGGATACCATATATCCATGTGGGCAATGTGATTAAAATGTGTTGGGCTTTCGCTTATTTGAAAAGGAATTTTCACGGGGTGTCTGTCATGCTTTGCAATTTTGCATACCTGACAATTATTTACCACTAATGTTATTGTTCCAAATAGTCCCGGGAAAAAAACTTTGGATTTAAGTTCGAAAAATACTTCCTTGATACCTCGATGATTATTTTTCTTCTTTAATTAGTTGTAGAGCATGTTCTCTGTCCGTAATATCAGTTAGTTTTATGCAGGACCTATACAGGGTTAAATTATAATTTTGAAAGCTTTCCACATAAACATTTTGAAATTTAAGGAAAAGATCGTCGTTTTCACAAAAGATGCACATAAAACCTCTGTCTATTAATATTTTTTCCAATAACAATTTTAAATCAGAATGTTCTGTGACCGTTATATGGTTTTGACACTTGCGGTTTATTATTTTCGTAATAAATTGTTCGTGTTCGCCATATTTTAAAAAAATTTGATTTTTATAAGAATTTATACATTTATTAGTAATAAAAATATAATTCAGATTATCTTCTATGGCGCTATGAACTGTTGCGTCAGTAGAGCGTATTTCATCACAGTCGCTCTCTTCGTCAACTTCGTTGCTAAATATAATAGGAATGTTAGTCGTATCTTCTCGCTGCAGATACCTACTTAATGCATCAGCAACCTGTTATATAATATATATATATATATTCACCTTAATATATTATCACCTAATACTTAGTTCTAATGTTAGTACTACCCTAATGCTAATATACTCATGTACATATATCTGTTATACTTACTATTACACTTACAATGTTAACCTATACTCACCACTTTATATTGTACATCATACTTACCATACTCATAAGCTTGTACCTATGATTCAGTAATAAAGAGACATTGAAACTTAACACAACATGGTGTCAGGTGTTTACTCAAACAAACAATAAACAAAAAAAAAAAAAAAAGATTAAGAACATTTATTGTGAAAAAAATATAACCAAAAAATTTTTTTTAAATGGCTAAAGACGTAGCGAGTTCTCTAAGTGAAACAAATAAACTGGAAGTAACTCAATTTGCACCAATGGCACAAACCATATTGCCAATAGACCTAAGAGCTACAAATCTGGCGATGTCATGGAAAAAATGGAAAACGCAGTTTGCTATTTTTATGCGGGCCTCTGGTCTTGAAAACCACGATGACCAAAGAAAAGTCGCCCTAATTTTGCATCATTTAGGACCAGAGTGCTTAGACATTTTTAATTCTTTCGATTGCGATGTTAACACAATATCTTTTGATGGCCTACTTCAAAAGTTTGACGGCTATTTCCTACCAAGGGTAAATATAGCAATGGAGAGGCACAAATTCTTTACTCGAAAACAAAAAAGTGAAGAATAAATTGATGAGTATGTCACATGTCTAAAAAACTTAAGCCTTTCATGTGAATTTGGCGATCTTCGAAACAGCTTAGTGAAAGACATATTTGTGTGTGGGCTATCATCACACTTAAGTCACGTTAAAGAACGACTACTCAGTGAAGGTGACATTAAAATTGAAAAAGCAATTGAGATCGCAAAAAATATTGAAGTAGCCAGAAGTAATGCAGCAGAGCTGCGGAATGTTAACGAAACACAAACTGTAAATGAATGCGTTGGGGCTATTCGGAAATCGCGGAGCGGAGTTGACAAAACGGTTATGCAAAACATGTCATGCAAAAAATGCGGCCAGGTACATAAAACCAGATGTCCAGCACTAGGTGCTAAATGTTATATTTGTAACGGCAAAAATCACTTCGCCGCGATGTGCGTTTATAAAAACCAGCAGCAACAAAAACGCGCGCAATTTGTCCCAAAATCAGCAAAGCCTAATAGGTATAATGTGAAAAGCGTAGAAAAATATGAAGAACCAGAACACGAAACAGATGGAGAAGATGAAGGTGACCTTTTTGTCGGCGTAATTGAAACCAGATTGCTTGAGGAACAACACCGTGGGAGAAAATCACTTCAGTACGAGTATAACAGAAACCAACAGCAACAAATGTGTGCAGACGGCCCGTGTAAGTTAAAGCAGAAAATAGTTGACAGACAAATTGCGGGAGTAGTTAAGAGAAGAGATTTGAAGAAAGAGTGGACAGTCGATATTAAAATTAACAACACTATTGTTCATTGCCAGGTTGATACTGGTGCTCAGGCAAATATACTTTCATATAAAATGCTTTGTTTGCTAAATTTAAATAAGAATGTAATAAAATCGAATGTGAAGCTATTTACTTTTAGTGGAGAATTGTTGCCCCTTCTGGGAGTTTTGAAGACAAATGTAGTATTTCAGCAAAATGTATATAAGAATGTAAATTTTCATATACTAAATATGGATTGTAAAAACATTATTGGTTTGAACGCCGCTATAGAAATGAATTTAATCAACACAATTAATAAAATACAATGTCAAGTTTTTAAAGATTATATGGACGTTTTTGAGGGTTTAGGAGAATTAAGAAACAAGTGCAATCTAAAGCTTAAAGAAAACTGTACGCCTGTGGTTGATCCACCACGAAAAATTCCTTTTAAGTTGTTTGAAGAGTTAAAATATGAATTAAAATGAATGATGGATTTAAAAGTAATTTCTCCAGTTACTGAACCAACTGAATGGGTAAATTCCATTGTTTTGGTCAAAAAATCCAATGGCAAACTAAGAGTGTGTTTAGATCCTCGAAACTTAAATAAGGCAATTTTGAGACCGCATTATCCGTTTCCAAACGTTGATGACTGCAAGGCACAGCTAAGTAATTCAAGGTATTTTAGTTCGCTTGATGCAAGTTCCGGGTTCTGGATGATTCCTCTAGACTACGAGTCGTCAAAACTATGTACTTTTAATTCTCCTCTCGGACGTTTCCGGTTTCTTAGGCTTCCATTTCGTATAAATGCGGCGCCCGAAATATTTCACGCTGAAATGGTCAAGCTCTTTGGGGATATTTCTGGTTTAATAATTTATATAGATGATTTTCTAATTTATGCATCAACTGTTGACAAGCATGACGAAATCCTTTTAAATGTTTTAGAGAGGGCAAAAAATGTTGGCATAAAATTCAATAAAGATAAATCGATTATAAGAAAGGAACAAATAAAATTCATTGGACACTATTTTGATAAAAATGGCGTTAGGTCAGATGATGAAAAAGTGAGAGCCATATTAGATATACCGCCTCCAACTACAGTGGTTGAGCTACAGCGGTTTCTCGGCATGATAAATTATTTAGGAGCATTTATCAAAAATGTATCAGCAAAAAATAAACATTTACGTGAGTTATTAAGAAAAGAAGTACATTGGCATTGGGATTCAGTTCATGAAAAAGAATTTCGGAATTTGAAATATGAAATAACACAGACGCCCGTACTTACTTACTACAACCCAAATAAGCAAGTTACGTTATCCGTTGATGCGTCTAAATATGCAGTCGGGGCAGTGATTTCGCATGATCGAAATCCCATTGCCTACGCTTCAGCATCTTTGACAGATACGCAAACAAACTACGCGCAAATTGAAAAAGAGCTGTTTGCAATTCTGTTTGGAAGTCTTAGGTTTCATCAATATATTTATGGGTTAAAAGTCATTGTTGAAACAGATCATAAGCCCCTTGTTAGTCTAGTAAACAAACCACTTCATAAAATACCACCAAGACTGCAGAGATTTAGGTTACGACTCCAAGGGTATGATTTAGTTGTTGTATACAAACCAGGAAAGTTTTTATTCATAGCAGATACGTTGTCAAGAGCTCCTTTATCAAAAACGGCACTAAGCGAGTTTGAAGACGATTTGAAACTGCACTGCAATATGATAGTATCAGACATCGCTCTACCTTTAAAAGAGATAGATAAAGTCCGAGAGTGTTGTGAAAAAGACGAGTCTTTTAAACAAATCGCAAAATATGTAAAAGAGGGGTGGCCTCCTAAAAAAGAAATGGTTGACAAAAAAGTTATGCCATATTTCAAATAAAAGACGATATAAGTGTCATTGATGGACTATTTTTTAAAAATAGTCAAATACTCGTTCCGCAAACCTTAAGAAAGGAAATACTTCACCGTTTGCACGAGAGTCACATGGGAATACAGCGCTGTCAGAGTCTAGCTAGGCAAACAGTTTATTGGCCAAATATATACAACGATATTTATAATACAGTTTCTAACTGTGAAACTTGTATGAAGTTTCAAAACTCTAATCCGAAAGAAGAGCTAAAATCACATGAAATCGTTGATATTCCATGGCTCAAGCTCGGTTGTGATATATTTCAATTTAATAAAAAGAATTATCTTCTAGTTGTTGACTATTTTTCCAAATTCATTGAAATTGAATTGTTAACTTGTTGATATTCGACAAATGAAGTGAAAACAAAATTGAAGTCAATTTTTGCAAGGCATGGTATTCCGCAGCTATTGATTTCAGACAATGGTCCACCATATAATTCAAAAGAATTCCACGATTTCTGCAAAGAATGGAATATTGAGCACCGGACATCAAGTCCCTATGTAGCTAGGTCCAATGGACTAGCCGAACGTTCGATACAAACCATTAAAAAGATATTGAAAAAATGTGAAGATTCTAAATCAGATCCATATGTTGCGTTATTAAACTATCGAAATACCCCCAAAGGTACTAAACCAAGCCCTGCACAGTTGCTGATGTCAAGAAATCTGAGAACTAAAATACCAATACGTTCTGAAACTCTTAAGCCGAAAGTCATAAACAACAAAAGTTATAAACTGCTCTTAAAGGCTAGTAATACTAAATCTGCTGAATGATACAATAAGCGGACAAAAAACTTAAGTCCAGTTAGTAAAAACGAAGAAGTCATGTTTAAAAAGTCACCTACTTTAATATGGTTTCCAGGCATTATAGTAGAAAATTGTGAACAGCCCCGTTCTTTTTTGGTTCAAGATACAGGAGAAGTGATTTATAGAAGAAATAGGGAACATATCCGTAAAAAACCGAAGCTTGAAATACATAATGAGGAAGATGAAGATAGAAGCAAGTCCCCAGTAAAACCAAAAGAAGTTGAGAATTGTGAAAGTAATACCGACATTGATAATACGGAAGAGACAGTTAAAGGTGTAAATAATAACAATACAGGGGACAATGAAGGGAATCAAAATCAGCAAAACTATGTAACACTACGCGGTAGAAGAATAAATCCTCCAGCTAGGTTAGAATACAAAGAATAATAATTGAATATTATGAGACAAGGAAGATGTTATATAATGATATTCACCTTAATATATTATCACCTAATACTTAGTTCTAATGTTAGTACTACCCTAATGCTAATATACTCATGTACATATATCTGTTATACTTACTATTACACTTACAATGTTAACCTATACTCACCACTTTATATTGTACATCATACTTACCATACTCATAAGCTTGTACCTATGATTCAGTAATAAAGAGACATTGAAACTTAACACAACACAACCATGTTGTCTTTTCCCTTGATATAAGTTATATCAAAGTCGTATTCATTTAGTTGAATCTTCCACCTCTGTAACTTCATATTCGGCTCTTTAATATTATGAAGCCAGATAAGTGGTTTATGGTCCGTTTGGATTGTAAATTTCCTCCCGTAGAGATACGTTCGGAAGTGTTTCGCCGACCAAGCAACGGCTAATAATTCTTTTTGAATGGTGGAATATCTAATTTCGTGATTGGATAAGGTTCGAGAATCGTAACAAATAGGGTGATTGGATTGTGATAAAACGGCGCCAATTGCGAATTGCGAAGCATCCGTTGTTAAAGTAAATTTTTTTGAAAAGTCTGGTGATTGAAGAACAGATTCGTTTGTTATTAATTTTTTTAAATTTTTGAACGCACTCAAGTACTCTTTATCATGAATATTAAGTGGTATGTCTTGTTTTAAAAATTTAATTATAGGAAACGCTACTTTTGCATAGTCAGGGATAAATCGTCTATAATATCCGGTAATGCCCAGGAACTGCCTGATCTCTTTCTCGTTTGTCGGCGGTTTCATCGACTCAATAACTGCAATTTTTGAAGGGTCAGGTTTTATTCCGTCTCTTGAAACGAAATTCCCCAAAAATTAGGTGCATAATGCAGGGAAATGGCACTTGTCGACCTGGATTTTTAAGTTGAATTTACGAAGTTTTGAGAACACTTTTTTTATGGAATCAATATGTTCCTGAAAGCTGGTGGAAAAAATTAATATGTCGTCCATGTAGACTACACAGATTTTGTTTATGTAGTCTGCTAAGACGGTATTGATTAACCTTTGAAAGGTAGCTGGAGCTGTTTTTAACCCAAACGGCATGCGAGTAAATTCGTAGTGGCCACTCGCCGTGGAAAATGCAGTTTTATCTCGGTCATCAGGGTGGACCTCGATCTGATGGAAGCCTTTTGCCAGATCGAGTGTGGTAAAATAGGTGCACTTCCCCAGTTTGTCAAAAATGTCTTCCATATTCGGAATGGGAAATTTGTCGTCTACTGTCTGTTCATTAAGTTTGCGGTAGTCAATTACCACCCGTCATTTTTGCTTGCCGCTTCCGTCAATTTTTTTTGTTACCACCCACAATGGTGAGTTGTATGGGCTGGTGCTAGGCACTATTATCTTCTGGTTCAGCATTTCTTTAATTTGTTTATCTACTTCTTCGCGATGAATAACTGGGTATCTGTAGAGTTTACTGTAAATTGGTGTATCAGAGCGCATTATAATTCTGTGTTTCACCACGTTTGTGAAAGATAAATTTTCCCCATCTCTATAAAATAGGTCTTTATTTGATTTTAGTAGTAATTCAACGATCAGCAAACAATTTATTTTCAGATTCGCTTTCATTTTCACATATACATAAATACCTGCAATGACTTATTGCTCAGATAATTTTCTGCGGAAAACTCTTCGTCTTCATTAAAATATATAGGCAAAGTTGCATCAGGAGTAATTGTTGCGATATAACTTACGCTGGAAGCCCGGAGTAAAAATAAAATACCGAATTTAACGTCTTAACGTTTCAATGGTTTATTCAGGACTGAAAAATAATACAAGAGTAATTTTGGTGTCAGTGCAAAAATAACAGTACAAAAGAACTTTAAAATATTGTTGTTGCCAGGAGAAATACAGAAAGATATATTAGTGGTTGCCAGATTTCCAACACTCCTTCTTAACAAGAAATTTTTTTTTTTTTTTCAAAAAACTTAACTACAATTTTTTCATTCCAAGTAATTCAATTAACTTTACATGTTTAACTTTACAAAGGTTCTTAGTTAAAATATCTGCTGGCATATTGTCAGTACTTAAGTATTTAAAATTAATTACATTATTATTCACAACTTCTCTGATATAATGATATTTTATATCAATATGTTTACTGCGACTGTGGTAAACCGGATTCTTTGCCAACTGATGTGAACTCAAATTATCACCATACAGCGTGAATGCACCTTCGCCTTTGTAAAAATTCAATTCGTGCAACAGACTCTTTAGATACACCGCCTCTTTTGCTGCCGCCGGAAGAGCCATGTACTCGGCTTCAGTACTACTTAATGCTACTGTCGATTGTTTTTTACTCTCCCAAGAGAATACACAGCCAGCCATCTTAAATGCATAGCCGGTATACGATTTTCTGTCATCTAAATTGTTACCCCAGTCAGCGTCTACGAAGCCCTCTGCTTGTTTGCCAGTCTTCCTGAAATGAAGCTTTACATTTTTTGTTACAGAAAGATACCTTAGAATATGCTTCGCCGCAGTCTCATGCTGAATATGGGGATCATAATTTTTCTGCGCCAACTTGCTGACCGAATGTAGTATATCTGGCCTCGTCGTCTCTGCCAAACACATCAATGTGCCAATAAGCGACTGATACTTAGTGCAATTAGCCTTTTCGCACTCAACATTTGCACACTGCAATTTAAAACCTGGGTCTAATGGTGTAGAAACGCCACGACAATGCTCCATACCGTACTGTTTCAATGTATTCTGAACATACTGTGTATGGCCTACAGAAATATCACCAACGCTGCCAACGCGCTCAATTTCCATACCTAGGAAATGCTGTACTATACCCTTGTCGACCACATCAAAACTTTCGGCAATCTTACGTTTTATCGTCAATAAATCTTTCTCTCTCGAACATGCAACGATGATGTCGTCAACATAGACAGCTATCAAGTTGTATTTGCCGCCGATGTTACTTTTATATAAGCATGGTTCATGCACACAACGCTCGAACCCGATGCCCCTCAAAGTATTGTCTAACGAGTGTTACCATTCGCGCCCCGACTGCTTTAATCCATAAATTGACTTCTCCAACTTAAGAACACGATTGGGATACCTCGTACTCACGAACCCCTCTGGCTGCTCCATATACACTTCTTCTTCTAGCTTACTGTTTAGATATGCGGTTGACACATCTAGTTGATGCATATGCAATTCAAGTTCTGCGGCTAACGCGAACAACATGCGTATAGTGGCATAACGTACACAGGGGAAAACGTTTCATTGTAGTCTACGCCATACTGTTGACTACACCCCTTAGCAACCAACCTTGCTTTATATCGCTCGATGTCTCCATGTTGATTCTTTTTAACATTAAAAACCCATTTACACCTTATTTTACACTTTCCAGCTGGCAAGTCAGTTAAAATCCAAGTTTTGTTGTAGATCAGAGAGTCATACTCTTTATTCATCGCTTGCTGCCATCGTTCGCTGTGTTGGCTTGACAAAGCTTCCTTCACATTAAATGGTATTTCAACATTACCCCTTTTTACGAAATTTACACGATCAAAATCTTTACGTGGACGACCTGGATTTTTCGTTCGCACAATTCTCGGTCTACCACTTCCTCGTTTTCCATTTAGGTTACTCTCACCGGCAAATATACTCTCTCGGTATTCTTCATCTTCTTCAACGATTTCCGCTCCTCCTCATTGTGAAGTTCATTTACTCCTACAGAATCTAACACATCTTGCTCATCTTTTTGTTTCAGATTTATCTCGACAGCGACATGATCTGTTGTCTCCTTCTCTTGCATTCTGCCTAATGTACCTTCGTTAAAGATAACATCGCGTTTTTCAACTATTTTCCTCTCGTTAGAATCATATAGGCGGTATGCTTTTGCAATCAAAGAGTAACCCACAAGCGTATACTCTTTACCTCTCTCTCGGAACTTTTGATGTTGACTCTTATCTAAACCAAATGATTTTGCTCCAAACACACGAAAGTGACCAACAGTTGGCTTCCTGCCTGTCCATACTTCGAATGGAGTTTTGTCAACCAACTGCTTTGTGACTGACCTATTTCGTATATACACCGCCGTTGCAACTGCTTCAGCCCAAAGGGACTCGCATACGCCTGCCTGTACAAACATACTTCTCGCCATTTCTACAATTGTACGATTGGCACGCTCTGCCACTCCGTTCTGCTGAGGCGTATATGGAACGGTTAACTGCCTCTGGATGCCGCTTGCACTCAAAAAATGGTCAAACTCACGATTCACATATTCGGTGCCATTATCGCTTCTTAACACTTTAACCTTCTTCTCAGTTTGGCACTCAATAAGGCTTTTGAAAATTTTAAATTTTTCTAACATTTCATTTTTGGCCTTCATAAAGTATACAAATATGCGCTTAGACTTGTCGTCTATAAATGTTGCAAAATATCGCGCACACCCAGAGAAGCTTTTGGCATAGGACCACACACGTCAGAGTGAATCAAATTTAACAAATCCATAGAACTATGCTCACTACTCTTTGGGAACGGTTTTGCACTTATTTTTGTTTTACTACAAATGTCACAGTTTATTTCTTTAGGCACATTTTGTAAATCTAAGCCTTTCACTATTTTCTTGTTGGACAATTCTATCAAACTCTGAAAGTTCAGGTGTCCATAGCGCTTATGCCATATCATGGCGTTCTCTTCAGCCACAGTGAAGCACGTATGTACACTCTTACTTTCAAAAATGTAGAGATTGTTTCTTTTAGGCGCTTTCAACACAACATTGCCTTTGTGATTCCGAATTATTGCGCAGTCCCTGTTAAAGTTAACAATCACACCATTGCTTATGGCTTTACTAACTGATATAAAGTTTCCAATCATAGATGGTACAAACAACACATCTTTCAAAATAATTTTGCAATTCGCTGTGATTTCCACTGACCCTATACCCGCAGCTTCTACACATTTATCTGATGCTAACATCACTTTTTCCCTGCTTTCTTTGAGAGACGTAAACATATTTCGCTCACTGCATATGTGAGTGGACGCACCACTGTCAATACACCACGACGATCGTTTAAAGCCAGAAACGTCTGCTGCTGCTAGCGTAGAAAAAGCACATTGCTCACTCTGCTCATTATTTCTATCCTTTTTTGGTGCTTTACACTTTGCTGCCATGTGCCCACGTTTGCCACAGTTAAAACACTTGCCGTTAAATTCCTTTCTTTTCCCCTTGATTGCCCCTTTAAAATTTGCTAGAAACGCCTGTTGATTAACGGATGTATCAATCTCTTTTTCCTTTTGAGTTTGGCGATCATACTCCTCTAACAGCTTCATTTTCAACACATCGAGCGTGGGGAACGAATCACGTGTCTCTATTGCTATGACGAAATTCTCTAAATTTCTTGGCAAACTGGACAGCAATATTATGATCAACAGCTCTTCCTGCAGCTGTATGCCCACCTCAGCCAATTTTTCAGAAACGCTGACGAACTCCTGAATATATTGAGCCATTGACGATCCTTCAGTCATACTGAAGTTTAATAACTTTTTGTACAGACTCACTTTTCTTATTGGACCGCTTGGCTTATACATGCTTTTTAACTTTTTCCAAGCCTCGGACGCACTGGTACAGTTCTTTACATATCCCAACTGCGAGGGCTTAACACTTAGCATTACTGTGGCCAAAGCCTTCTCATTTTCGGCTTTCCATTTAGCCGACAACACTGCATCTTCCGGCTTCGCGAACTCATCACTCACTACCAACCAAATGTCTGCATGCACCAGAACACATTGCATCTGTATGCACCACGTTTCGTAGTTGGCATCGTCCAACTTTTCTATTTGGTATAGCGAACCCATATTTTTCGAACTTTATTATATTTATTTTTAAACCGTCTTGGGCTCTGGGCCCATAACCTGTTGCGACATAACTTACGCTGGAAGCCCGGAGTAAAAATAAAATACCGAATTTAACGTCTTAAGGTTTCAATGGTTTATTCAGGACTGAAAAATAATACAAGAGTAATTTTGGTGTCAGTGCAAAAATAACAGTACAAAAGAACTTTAAAATATTGTTGTTGCCAGGGGAAATACAGAAAGATATATTAGTGGTTGCCAGATTTCCAACAGTAATTAATCTCCTATTCTTATAATCAATAATTGTATCCAGATGAAGCAAAACATTGTTGCCAATGATTCCATCAAAATTGGTGTGAAAAAGGTATTCAATAAATTCAATGTAGGCGCTTGGCCTGTTAAATTCCCTAAAGAGAGGTACGCGGTATTTAATATTTGTTGTAATGTTACGATTTAAAACCTTCAGTGTGAAGTTGTTATTATTTACCTTCCACTTTGGATTACAAATATTAGGGTTCACAATACTGAACTCAGCGCCAGTATCTATAATAAATTTTAGTTTTTTAAAATTCGTATTAATTGTTATATAGGGTAGTCCCCTTGGCTGGTTTCCTGAAAATTTGGGCCTATTTGGTTAAGGCTGACGTCCATTGGCTCTACCTCAGGCTCATTGCGAATATTTTGTCTATTGTAGAAAGGTTCTTTGCTTCTGTTATTATTTGCCCTGTAAGTGTTACTATAGTTATCTGTATGGTTTCTACTGTTGTACGTTTGCCTAGTTTGTCTGGATTGTGTCGATAAATTGTGTTGGTGGTTGTTATCGTATGATTGTTGTTGTGCGTTTTGGACTACTCCACTGCTGTTAGTGTAATGTGGTTGCTGTGTGAATGTATTGTAATTTGTCTGTCCATGTTGTTGTAGGTTCCTATTGTGAGATTGGTTACTCTGAACTGAAGATTGCACGTAGTTATGAGAAAAATTTTGCGACTTATTTCTGTATTTTAAATACCCGTTAGCTTTCATTATTTTATAGGCTTCCCTTAAATTTTTTGGATCTCGGCTAACGATGATGCTCTTAACGGGTTCGGGCAGCCCGTGTTTAAACGAATTTAAAGCAATTCTCGCAATGCTATCAACTTCCGTGTTATTGTGGTTTTCTCTTAAGTATAATGAATTATTTAATCGACACAAATAATTGTTTAACTTATAATAAAAATTCTCAATAGTAGAGTCACAACGGCATGCCCTAATTTTATCGATTAGTTCGTCTGGTGAGTCTTTCTCTCCATGGTTTTCCACTAATATTTGCTTTATTTCCGGCCAAGTATTTAAATTTCCATTAATAAGTAGTGTTCTTCTCGCACTACCGACAATTTTATCTTTTATAATACCTAACAATAATTGTTTGTAAACATTATCAAATGCATCTAGAATACTTGCCATCGAGTCAATACGTTCAATAAAATTTATTAAAGAATTTCTACACCATCGAAATTCGTGAAACTTCTTAGAGTAGAAGAAATAACTTTGAATTTCCCATTAATGTCAAGTGCTTCCATTGTTTTTGCTTATGGTCTCTTCTTCTTGATATCGATTGCTGATTAAGCCGTCACTGCGTTACTGCCGCTGCTAACCTAGCTCTGCCGCTACTAGCGCTGCTCCGTCGCTGCTAATGCTGTTGCTGTTTTGTTTAAGGCTGCTGCCGCTGCTGTTGTTTTTGCCCCTTTTGTTCGAGAAGATGCGTGTACGTGCATGTGCATACATACATACATATGTGGTCACCGGGTTTTTTTTTTTGTTTTACTAAATTTGCTTTTCGCACTTCTGCATGTAGTACAGTCACCAATTTTTGTTTTAAGTTCTTTTTTTTTCCACTTGGAATTTTTTTATTTTATTTTTTTCGTTGTTCTGTGTTTTACATACGAAATCTAGGATACATTATAATTGATAATTTTTTTTGACTTTAAAACCTTTTTTTTCGTTTTTATAAATGTAACAGTACTTTGTTGAATTTAAGTAACTTTTTTCTACAAAATTTTTTTTTTTTTTCAACACGTGAAACTGTACGAACGGTTTTTTAATAAATGTAACAGTACTTTGTTGAATTTAAGTAACTTTTTTCTTCAAAAATTTTTTCCAACACGTGAAACTGTACGAACGGCTTTTTTTTTTTTTTTTGCTACCGACTGCGCCAATTATGAAATAGAGTAAGTCGTGGTTTTAATAGGACTTTATTAAATTAATATCATCACGAGACTGGCTTAAGCTTAACAGCGTATGTGTTTCTTATTGGATAGGCTTGCTTATTGGATTGGGATATTCCAATAAGAGCCGGCGACATGTAATGAGTATCCAATGAGAGAGACACTCGATGAGAGAGACAGTGTTGGGAAGCAAGAGGTAGTAAAGATAAATGGTACAATATAACTATATAGTATTATTAAAATGCTGGACACTTAGTTCAACGTCCTCTGAATAAGTCGGCCCGGCAAATTTTGATAATTCACGATTTAATTTCTTGAAATGGCCTTCGCGAAATTAAAAAGCGGGCTTAAGCTACACGATTTATCGTCGTAATTTCCAAAATCATTTATAATTTCGTAATTTAACTCAATTGTGGGGTGGTGAGAATCCTCAGGGAGAACCAATGGGTCACACTGATTTATGGATGATTTAGATATATCATCAACATAGACAATATCTAAGATCGCTCCAAATTAGTTTGGAATTTAATAATTTTAATTAAGGCAGAGTTCAGCCATATCTTTTAAGAACACATTATACATATACTTTGATGAAATCGGAATGATTTCTTTGTCTATTAAGTTCCATTATATGCTCGGCACACTGAAGTCGCTTTTCACTGGGAGACAACAACCAACTTCTTTGTGGGTGATTCACGCCCACCTAAGGAATAGAAGCAGGTAGAAGGGATTGAGGTGGCAATGGCACCACTTCATGGGAACCAACCCGTAGCTCGCCTTGGTCAGTAGTGTTTTTAAGGCAGAAGCCCCAGTGCAGATAGCTCTTGACGATGAAGAAGGGCGCTCAGCCTGGGGGGATGGAGATAAAAGATTTATAAGCTCAGTTCATTGAGGCTGTGGCACTAAATGTTGTTCAGCTTTTTCATTGAGATTGAGATTGGGAACGATTTCCATAGACGGACTTTTGGTTCGCTTGCGTTTGTTTTCCCTTGGCTATCCAAGCACTTAAATGATTTGCTTAAAGCTTGAATTTATCAGTAAGCGCGAGGAGGTCTCTAACGATTTCAAAAAAGCCATTTCTAGTTTGCCTAAAAAATGTATAAAGTTCAATCTCAGTTGATTAGCAATTAAAACCGACCAACGAATGCCCCTGCCTTCATTAATTAAGTCTATGACTCTACCAATCAATCCGGCACACTTGATATGGGCAATTCATTTATATTTATAATAGGAATTTCGATTTACGCAAGATTAATATTTTAATGGTAGTATCAGCACTTTCCATTATTTCTTCAACTACAGTGCAAGCGCTTAACCGGGCGCCATCCATGCAACCTGGGCCTGTACTTCCTTTCCATTTCATCGCTTTCTTAAATGTAGATCGCATATCTCTAATTTTTTCACGCATTGATTACCAAATCAACAAGATTTTTTTTCTGTAGATGGCTAAGTAAAGATTTATTCGTAAATTCTGCAGATTTAAAGGAACATGAAAATAGTACAATGGACGGCATGTAGTCTGAGTGCTGTTTTCTGCACGCGATGTTTCGTGCCTGATTCCCACAAAAAAACAAAACACTGAACATCAAAATCATGATTCTCTGGAAGGAATCCAATCAGTTGTTTGTTGTTTTTTTACTCCGACAAGGTTGAAAGTTGATGTATTTTGGAACGATTTTCTGTCGATCCTTGTCAAATTTGGTTTTGAAACAAACCGGTTTCGGCGTTGTGCCATCTTCAGTGTTATATATAGGAAGTATTTCGAACTTCGAATCAACTGTTTCGTGCACATTTGACATTTCTTTTAAGGGCAAAAGTGCAAACAAATTTTACGTAAAGTCTGCAAGAAAAGTGTATTTAGTAAAATAAACTGAGAACTTGTGTTTTTGAATACAATAAATGCATTCCATTGCATTGCGCTTAGCGGTAGAGGAGGCGGAGCAGTTAAGAATTCTCCATGAATCCTTTTGTCGAACATACTTATTTTGATATGTCCAAACCTGAAAATATTCAATAAAGTAATTGTTAAGCGTGCCAATATTTGAGCCGCTTACTGTTTATCATATCAGCTTATTCTCCTCTTATGTTTCGATGTCCATTTCATTATTCTCTTAGTATATACATATATTTACATACATATATACATATGTACGGTCGTGCATACTTTTCAATAACGTTTCTTTTTAGTACATAAGAAGTATTGAAGTACAAACATTTTCCGCTACATATAAATAAGCAAACTGTTTTAATAAAGGCACATCTCTTTTTTAATTGCATCGAGACCGGCTGTTCGTTTTTCTGCGTATATTAACAGGTTATTGGCCCAGCGTGGTCATAATTATATAAGTAAAATAATAATTTAAAATAGAATTTTTTGCAAAATGGAAGATATTAAAATTGCTAAGCTCGTCGGCGATGAAGGCTGGACACTTTGGAAGTGCCAGGTAAAAGTTATACTCAAAGCAAGCGGACTTTGGGATATCGTAAGAGGAACTGAAGTGCAGCCGGCTACGGAAGGTAGTGACATGACGAAGTGGATGGCAAACGATGCCAAGGCACAAAAGATTCTGGTAGTCTCGATGGGAGAAGAGCCGCTAATGCATGTCATAAATTGTGAAACAGCAGCTGAGATGTACTCAACATTAGAAAGCGTGTACGAGCAAAAGTCGGAGACTTCTATTCACCTTCTGTAACAACAATTCTTTCAGTATGCGAAACATCCTGAAGACAGCATTGCAATGCATATTGCAAAGTTACAACAAATTGCAAGGCAACTCGAAGATCTTGGCGAGAAAATCTCCGAAAATATGCTCATCACAAAAATATTAATGACGTTGCCGGAGCAATTTAATAATTTCTTTGCTTCATGGAAAGCGACATCGAAAGAAGAAAGAACTTTGAAAACTCTGACCTCACGGCTGTGTATGGATGAATCTCGTTTGGATGTGCATTCTAGCAACGGTAGCAAACCAGAAGCGTTCGTAGCGAAGTGGTTGAATAAAGCAAACTTTAGGAAACCGAAGGGCAAGTGTTTTATTTGCAAAAAATATGGACACTGGAAGCTGGATTGTCCAAACAAGAGAACTGGGGAGAAGTCGCCAAACGGCGATGCATTTATAAGTGAAGTTATGTTTGTAAAGTCGAGTATATCGGAGGAATATACTTGGTATATGGACTCCGGTGCAAGCGAGCATATGACGTTTCGTAAAGAATGGTTCCAAAATTATGTTAAGCTAGAGATTCCAAAAGATGTTAGAATTGCGGACGGTTCAGTTGTTCAAGCGTACGGAAAGGGCAACATAGTAGTGGAAGCTTTTGACGAAAATGTTTGGAATACAAAGCATTCAGCGGACGTATTGTATTTTCCGGATATTAAGCTGAACTTATTTTCTTGTAATGCTTGCTTGGACAAGGGTTACATTTTGCGCGCTCATGGAAATGATTGCACTTTCGAAAAGGATGGAAAGGTGTGTCTGCACGGTACGCGTTAATGCGCGAAGCTCTTTAAGCTACTCTTGAAAGTGAATATTGCAGAAGCAGAAGCGAATACGGCAGTGAAAAGTGAATCTCTTCAACTATGGCATGAGCGAATGTGCCATCAAGGTAAGGACCAAGTAAAGAAAGTACTCAAGAAACAAAATATAGCTTTCAGTGGAAGTGATTTCTTTTGCAAAGCATGTGTTATGGCAAAGCAACATCGGCTTCCATTTGTCGGAAGCAAGAGTAGAGCAAGTGTGGTCGGAGAGCTGGTTCATACAGATTTATGTGGACCTATGCAGGAAGCATCGCATGGTGGTGCTCGCTATATGCTCTTGTTTCGCGATGATTACTCAAACTACCGCCATGTCTACTGCATCAATTCCAAAGCAGATGTTGCGAGTAAGGTGAAACACTTTTTAGATCGAGTTGAATCTGAAATCCAGAAGAGGGTGAGGTGCATTAGATCAGATAATGGGTTAGAGTTTGTAAATAAAGATGTGGCGAGAATTCTTAATGATTACCGAGTTTTGCATCAAAAGTCTACACCATATACTTCAGAGCATAATGGCAGAGCAGAAAGAGATATGAGAACCATTATAGAAGCAGCAAGGTCGATGATACATGCGAAAGGTTTAAGTCTAAAACTTTGGGGCGAGGTGGTTCAAAACGTTGCATTTACTTTAAACCGAACTGGCAAAACCAAAACTGATCAAATGACACCGTATGACTTGTGGTTCGGTCATTCCCCACACATTTTGAATCTTCGTGTTTTTGGCTCTGATGCATATGTACATACTCCAGCGGAGAAGCGACGAAAACTAAATGCAAAGTCGAAGAAAGTTGAATTCGTTGGATATAAGGATCATTGTAAAGTCTATCGGATTTTGTTGCCGTACGAAAGAAAAATTGAAATTTCAAGAGACGTTATTATTCGCGAAATAAACGACGAAGCTGTTATTCCTCACAAAGACGAAACAAACGCAGAGACGCACGTTTATGTACCAACGGACGTTGAAAAGTCTGAGCAGGCTACCGATGATGAATCAAGCGATGATTTCAAAGATGCGCAATCACTTGGTACGGATACAAAAGATGGGGAGTTTGTTAGACGATACAATACGAGATCCAGCAGAAGAGATAAAAATGATGCAGACCTCCACTTTGCTTATTTGGCTGAGAGTGATGAGCCTGCAACCTTCCAAGAAGCGATAAGAGGTGATTTAAATACGCAATGGAAACGTGCCATGGACGAAGAGATTGAGTCTTTACTTAACAATAAAACTTGGGACCTGGTAAGTCTGCCCGAAAATAAAGTAGCCATTTCTAATAAATGGGTGTTCAAAGTAAAACGAAATGAGAAAGGTGAGATTGAAAGGTTCAAAGCGCGTTTGGTTGCACGTGGTATCACACAGAAGTTCGGTATAGACTATGAAGAAACATTTAGCCCAGTTGCGAAGTTTACTTCCTTGCGTATAATTTTTGCATTATCCTGTGCATATGGCCTTACCATGAAGCAATTCGATGTTAAAACCGCGTTCTTATATGGCAATCTCGAGGAAGAAATTTACATGCACCAACCTTTAGGTTATGAAGATGATTCCGGTAGAGTTTGTAAGTTAAATAAAAGCATTTACGGTTTGAAACAGGCTTCCAGATGCTGGAATCGAAAATTCACACAAATGCTTGAAGCATTCAGTCTGAAATCTTGCCAGGCAGATCCATGCGTCTTTATAGGCAGTATCAATAATTCAAAGCTTATACTTGCCATATATATTGATGATGGTATTATCGTAGCTCATTCAAGCAACGCATTTGATGACTTGATCACCTATTTAAAAGGTGAATTCCAAATTAAAATCTTCGACACGATATTTTACCTAGGTATGCAAATAACGCATCAGCAAGACAAGATTTTTATCAAGCAGGATGCTTCTGTTAGAAAAGTGCTGCAACGATTTAACATGTGGGATGCCAAGCCAGTTAGTACTCCAATAGAAGGTGTACTTCAAAATCCAAAAGAGAAGGAACGGCCGAATTACCCTTACCGCGAAGCAGTAAATTACTTGTTTTAATCTCGATAAAATATAAAACTCTATATCATTAGATGAAGTATCTTTGGCAAATCTCGAAATAAAAATCGATTTTCTCTGGGAGACAACAACCAACTTCTTTGTGGGTGATTCACGCCCACCTAAGGAATAGAAGCAGGTGGAAGGGATTGAGGTGGCAATGGCACCACTTCATGGGAACCAACCCGTAGCTCGCCTTGGTCAGTAGTGTTTTTTAAGGCAGAAGCCCCAGTGCAGATAGCTCTTGACGATGAAGAAGGACCCTCAGCCTGGGTAGATGGAGATAAAAGATTTATAAGCTCAGTTCATTGAGGCTGTGGCACAAAATTTTGTTCAGCTTTTTCATTGAGATTGAGACTGGGAACGATTTCCATAGACGGACTTTTGGTTCGCTTGCGTTTGTTTTCCCTTGGCTATCCAAGCACTTAAATGATTTGAACGTGCTTTCTTAAAGCTTGAATTTATCAGTAAGCGCGAGGAGGTCTCTAACGATTTCAAAAAAGCCTTTTCTAGTTTGCCTAAAAAATTTATAAAGTTCAATCTCAGTTGATTAGCATTTAAAACAGACCAACGAATGCCCCTGCCTTCATTAATTAAGTCTATGACTCTACCAATCAATCCGGCACACTTGATATGGGCAACTCATTTATATTTGTAATAGGAATTTCGATTTACGCAAGATTAATACTTTAATGGTAGTATCAGCACTTTCCATTATTTCTTCAACTACAGTGCAAGCGCTTAACCGGGCGCCACTCATGCAACCTGGGCCTGTACTTCCTTTCCATTTCATCGCTTTCTTAAATGTAGATCGCATATCTCTAATTTTTTCACGCATTGATTACCAAATCACCAAGATTTTTTTTCTGTAGATGGCTAAGTAAAGATTTATTCGTAAATTCTGCAGATTTAAAGGAACATGAAAATAGTACAATGGACGGCATGTAGTCTGAGTGCTGTTTTCTGCACGCGATGTTTCGTGCCTGATTCCCAGAAAAAACAAAACACTGAACATCAAAATCATGATTCTCTGGAAGGAATCCAATCAGTTTTTTGTTGTTTTTTTACTCCAACAAGGATGAAAGTTGATGTATTTTGGAACGATTTTCCGTCGATCCTTGTCAAATTTGGTTTTGAAACAAACCGGTTTCGGCGTTGTGCCATCTTCAGTGTTATATATAGGAAGTGTTATATATAGGAAGTATTTCGAACTTCGAATCAACTGTTTCGTGCACATTTGACATTTCTTTTAAGGGCAAAAGTGCAAACAAATTTTACGTAAAGTCTGCAAGAAAAGTGTATTTAGTAAAATAAACTGAGAACTTGTGTTTTTGAATACAATAAATGCATTCCATTGCATTGCGCTTAGCGGTAAAGGAGGCGGAGCAGTTAAGAATTCTCCACGAATCCTTTTGTCGAACATACTTATTTTGATATGTCCAAACCTGAAAATATTCAATAAAGTAATAGTTAAGCGTGCCAATATTTGAGCCACCTACTGTTTATCATATCAGCTTATTCTCCTCTTATGTTTCGATGTCCATTTCATTATTCTCTTAGTATATATATTTACATACATACATACTTATGTACGTTCGTGCATACTTTCCAATAACGTTTCTTTTTAGTACTTAAGAAGTATTGAAGTACATACATTTTCCGCAACATATAAATAAGCAAACTGTTTTAATAAAGGCACATCTCTTTTTTATTTGCATCGAGACCGGCTGTTCGTTTTTCTGCGTATATTAACAGGTTATGGGCCCAGCGTGGTCATAATTATATAAGTAAAATAATAATTACTTACTTACTTACTTAATTGGCGCAACAACCGCCTAAGCGATTTTGGCCGAGGTCAACAAAGCACGCCAGCTGTCCCTATCTTTTGCTAACTGGCGCCAATTGGTAATCCCAAGTATAGCCAAGTCTTTTTCCACTTGGTCTTTCCAACGCAGAGGAGGTCTTCCTTTTCTTCTGCTACCACCCGCGGGTACCGCGTCAAAAACCTTCAGGGCTGGAGCTATTTCATCCATTCGTACGACGTGGCCTAGCCAGCGGAGCCGCTGGTTCTTAATTCGCTGCACTATATCTACGTCACTGTACAGCTCGTACAGCTCATCGTTCCATCGTACACGGTATTCGCCGTCGCAAAGACGCAAAGGTTTATAAATCTTTCGAAGAATCTCTCTCTCGAACACTCCAAGAGCTCTCTCATCTGATGTTGTCATCTTCCATGCTTCTGCGCCATACAATAGGACGGGCATGATGAGAGACTTATAGAGTATGGTTTTTGTCCGTCGAGAGAGGACTTTACTGTGCAATTGCCTACTCAGTCCGAAGAAGCACTTGTTGGCAAGAGAGATTCTGCGTTGGATTTCAAGGCTGACGCTGTTATTGGTGTTAATGCTGGTTCCTAAGTAAACGAAGTCCTCTACTTTTTCGAAGTTATAACTGTCAACAGTGATGCTTGATCCCAGTCGTGAATGTGCCGACTGTCTATTTGATGACAGGAGATACTTCGTCTTGCCCTCGTTCACCTCCAGACCCATTCGCTTCGCTTCTCTATCCAGTTTGGAGAAGGCAGAACTAACTGCGCGGTTGTTAAGACCGATGATGTCAATGTCATCGGCGTACGCCAGCAATTGTACACTCTTATAAAAGATGGTGCCTGACCGATTAAGTTCTGCGGCTCGAATTATCTTCTCCAGCATCAGGTTAAAGAAATCGCACGACAAAGAGTCACCCTGTCTGAAACCTCGTTTGGTATCAAACGGCTCGGAGAGGTCCTTTCCGATTCTGACGGAGCTGGTGGTGTTGCTCAACGTCATTTTACATAGCCGTATAAGTTTTGCCGGGATACCAAATTCAGACATTGCGGCATATAGGAAACTTCTTGTCGTGCTGTCGAAGGCGGCTTTGAAGTCGACAAAAAGATGGTGTGTGTCGATTCTTCTTTCTCGGGTCTTTTCCAAGATCTGGCGTATTGTGAATATCTGGTCGGTGGTAGATTTACCAGGTCTAAAGCCACACTGATAAGGTCCAATCAGTTCATTGACGGTGGGCTTAAGTCTTTCACACAATACACTCGACAGAACCTTATATGCGATGTTAAGAAGACTAATCCCGCGATAGTTGGCGCAAACTGCAGGATCACCCTTTTTGTGGATTGGGCAGAGCACACTTAAGTTCCAATCAGTAGGCATGCGTTCTTCCGACCATATTCTAGAAATGAGCTCGTGCATGCACTTAACCAGCTCCTCTCCGCCGTACTTAAATAACTCAGCTGGTAACACATCGGCCCCGGGGGCCTTGTTGTTCTTCAGCCGTGCTATCGCTTTCCGAATTTCGTCACAGTCGGGTGATGGTACATCGCGTCCATCATCATTGATTGGGGATTCGGGTTCAACATCTCCAGGGTTGCAGTTGCTTCCATTAAGCAGTGTGGAGAAGTGCTCCCTCCATAATTTAAGTATGCTGTGGACATCAGTCACCAGGTCGCCGTTTTCATTCTTACAGGAATTCGCCACGGTCTTAAAACCTTCTGTAAGCCGTCGAACTTTTTGAAAAAATTTTCGGGCGCTTTTCCTGTCGGCCAGCATCTCAAGCTCTTCGCATTCACGCATTTCGGCCTCTCTCTTTTTCTCACGAAAAATGCGTCTTGCTTCCTTCTTCAGCTCACGATAACGCTCCCGCACAGCTCGCGTTGCGCCCGATCGCAGTGTGGCCCTGTAGGCAGCGTCTTTACGTTCCGTAGCGACGCGACATTCCTTGTCATACCAGTTGTTCTTTCGGGCTCGCTGAAATCCGATGGATTCTTCAGCGGCGGTATGTAGACAGCGAGAAATATGGTTCCACTTTTCGGAAACATCGTTCTGTTGATTATTGCTCTCAGAGAGCAGGTGTAGTATGCACATACATAACTGATACACACACACACATACAATACACATTGCGTACAATATTACAAACTAATATACAAATATGCTAAACGATAACATACAGACATACAAACATACACAATGCACATAGCACAGAATGAAACATACTGACACACACACACGTATAATGTACACTGCCAGGAGCGCAAGGCACCACACACAAAGTGCAACATAAAACCAAATGTCTGGGCGCAGAACAGCGAGCTCATTACACAACAAGTGCAAGTACTTTTGGTGATTGACCGCTTAGCAAAAACACATAAGGCATTCCGGCATCAAATTGCTGTCATTGCATTTCGGCAATTTGAAGGCCAATAAATAAAACAAACAATACAAAAACACCAAGTGCATTTTACCCTAATCATATTTTATTTAGTACCGTGTGAAATCAATGCGTGAGAAAGTATTTGAAACTTTGTGTTGATTTCCCATTGGTTAATTAAGAATTATGAATAAGTTTCCTCTGTGAGGAAATTAGTATATAAGAACAACATTTTTTAAAATAAAGTCAATGATAATTTACAAGCTTAACCGTTTAGACATTATTATTCATAAGAGCGGCCTGGTGGCCTACAATATATAGCGTGTCGCGCTTTGTACGATGAATGTTAGGAAAACAAATTTGGACCAACAACAAACATTACATGGCGATCCTGCCAAACTCCTTTAACTAAAGGAGTAGGACCACAATAAGTTAAAAAGAGAGAAGAATTCTGAAATGAAAATTTCGAAAATTTAGAACTAAAATTACTGCGGTAGTGCGCTAGTTGAAATGAAAATTATAAAAAGATTCCGCATAGGAAATAAGCATAAGAGACGTTTAAAATTTCGTTAGAAACAGAGCATTTTAACTAGAGATGAGAAAGCTAGTCAGTTGCTATCACTTGCAGATGTGGATAGAAATTTCCCAATCATTGCACATAGGAAGATATCTGAATGGAAATTAATATACTTTGCTAAAGTAGTTAAAGCTGATTGTGTAGTAAGTTTACTAAACGAAATCATCATCCTTTAAGCATAAACATTTGTATAAGTTGAAACAACTTAAAAAATGTGCGGCAAAAAGCAGAACCAGCTGGGACCAACAGAAGTAATAAATAACAACGTAATAGCAAAAGAAGACCACAATATCACTTATTTGATATACCTGATGTTAATTATTATAATAATATACGTTTTTTTTTATAAAAACTATGTAAAAATGTAGATTTCTAAATCAGTAGCTAATATAACAGCTTAAAATAAATATTATTACATGCTTAAAATAAGTACATGGACAAATTAAACAACATTTTATCCAATTTAAAAAAGAATCCAACTAGGACATATTCAGATACATATATTGAACATACAAAAAGGAAAATACAAGAGATTTGGGCAGACATTGTATTGCAAAATAAACAGCATCAAATTGACGAAATACATCCGTTATTTCAAAACATAACTTCCAAAATTTATTCACTTCTAAAGAACAAAATGGCAAGCTTTGATATTTCAACTGCCTCAAAGATAATCCCCGAATTCGGAGGAGAACATTATCTTCTTACAAAATTTTTAGACACCATTGAGTATTATGCAAATACACTCAATGATGCACAAAAGAATATGCTATTAAAATATATATTAGCAGGAAAAATTGCACAAAAAGCAAAAAACAGACTTTAGCAGAAACAGAGCCAACCACTATTGATCAGCTCAAAGAAACTCTTGAAAAACTATATATATTAAATAAAAATCCGCTGAAGCTACAAAACACGCTTAGTGTGATAAAGCAAAATAACATTCCATTGCAGAATTTTGCATCGAAAATTGAGAGCATAACAGCCTCACTTAATGAAATTCAAATATCGCAGCAAGGCTCAGAATCTAAATCGATAAATATCAAGCTCAATGACTAATTGACATTAAACGCTTTTAAAAATGGTGTAAATGAACCAATAAAATCAATTGTTTTCGCGGCTAGACCAAAGACTTTTTCTGAAGCACTGCAAACAGCTCAAGAAACAGTTGTACCGACTAACAACTCGATTATATATCGGACAAGAAATAACAATAACAATAGTAACAATAATAACTATAATAATAACACGCGTCAACCATTTATTACAAGAAATAATAATGGAAACAGAAGGTATGACGATCGCAATCGAGTTTCTAATAATACAAATAATAACAGAAATTATAATAACAGCAATAGGAATTATAACAATAACAATAACAATAGAAGTTATAATAACAGCAACAGAAATATTAATAATAATAGTAGAAACTATTCTAATAACAACGGAGACAACCGACGTTCACAAAATTCTGATCAGAACAGAACAAATAATAATAATCAAAGATAAAATTCTCAGGAAAACTAGGACGTCCCCGGATGAAAGAAGCTGGGGCCATCAATAAAACATTAAATACGTATAGTATAGCACAAAAAGATACAAATTACCTTATATGTACTTAAATCAAAGACAATACGAAAACCAATAGCATTTTTAATAGACACAGGTGCAGACATTTCTATTATAAAAAAATCATCAATAGACAACAGTCTAATAACAAATTGTCAACAATATAACATAAATGGACTTAGTGAAAATTTATTAACAACAAATTCAAAAACTAAACTTTCACTTCAATCTGATGAACTTAATATTGAACATACATTTTATATTTTTGATAATATTAACATATCTACAGACGGAATTATAGGCAGAGATTTCTTAACTAAATATAATTGTAAAATAGATTACGAAACTTTCGTAAACACAATTATGTATGAAGAACAACAAATAATCTTGCCAATGTACATGAAACTCAGCACATTACCAAGTATTCATTTACCACCCCGAACAGAAATTATAAAAGAAGTAGACGTTGATTTAAATGAAGACAGTTTAGTATGCGCTAGTGAAATAACGCCAGGCATATTTATAGCTAACACAATAATTCCAAAGAAAGGTCACAAACATATAAAGTTCAGAAATACAAATGAGTGTGACATAACAATTAAAGATATTCCTTTACACATACAACCAATAAAAAATTTTTCAATATTGAAATATGACACAAAATTTAATTCAAAAAAACGAATAGATATTATTAAAAATACTATAAATTTTTAAAACCTAGATCCAGAAGCAAAAGAATCCATAATAAATATTTGTATCAATTACAATGAAATATTTCATCTAAAAGGAGATATTTTAACAAAAAACAATTTTTATACACAGAATATTTCTGTACATGACAAAACTCCAGTTTATAAAAAAAACTACAGATTACCAAATGCACATGTTGAAGAGATTAACCAACAAGTTGACAAATTAATTAAAGAGGACATTGTTGAACATTCGACCAGTCCATATAACTCTCCATTATTAATTGTGCCAAAGAAAAGCACAAATGATGAAACTAAATGGAGATTAGTAGTTGACTACAGACAACTAAACAACAAAATTGTAAATGATAAATTCCCATTAACAAGACTAGAAGATGTGTTAGACAAATTAGGAAAAGCCAAATATTTTTCAACCTTGGACATGACCAGCTCATTCCATCAAATACCTTTAGATAAGCAATCCATACCGCTTACAGCTTTTTCGACTAATAAAGGACATTATCAGTTCAAAAGGCTACCTTTTGGTTTAAAAATTGCGACTAATAGTTTTCAACGCATGATGACTATAGCTTTGAGTGGACTCCAAGAAGCTGCATTTTTATATGTAGACGACGTAATAATTTTTGGTTCAACTCTAAAAGAACACAATGAAAATTTAATAAATGTATTCGAAAGACTGAAACAATATGATTTAAAACTAAATCCAGACAAATGTAACTTCTTAAAAACAGAAGTAGTTTATTTAGGTCACCTTATAACAGCAGAAGGTATCACGACTGATCCAAATAAGTATGACACTATAACTAATTTCCCATGTCCTAAAGATGCAGACGAGGTACGCAGATTTGTAGCATTTTGCAACTACTATAGACGTTTTATAGAAAATTTTGCGCAAATAGCTAAACCGCTAAATGAATTATTAAAGAAAAACAAACTATTTATATGGTCAAAAGAATGTGAAATAGCTTTCAAAACTCTAAAGTCAAAACTAATGACACCACCTGTTTTGAAATATCCTGATTTCTCCAAACCTTTTATTTTGACTACTGATGCATCAAACTATGCCTTAGGAGCATTTTTATCTCAAGGGACGCCTGGAGAAGTATTGTAAAATATTATAAATCTGGCAACTCTAGTTATCACTTTTCCTCATTCCTTTGATTCCATTGTATTATATGTTTCTTATACTTTGAATAATGGCAAATGCCAAAAGCGCAAAAGACGCTTGGGACTCGATAATAACCGCATATGAAGACAGTGGTTTAACTCGCAAGGTTGAGCTTTTAAAAAAGCTGGTGCAGTTGAAACTAGAGCAGTTCCAATCCATACAGGATTTCGTGAACGAAGTGGTAATGACTTCAATCAAGTTACAAACTGCAGGTCTAAATATGGGTGACGAAGTTTCGCTTCATTATTGCTTGCTGGGTTGCCTAATGAGTATCAACCACTCGTAATGGCAGTCGAGAATTCAAAATCGGATTAACCGTCGACAGCGTTCGGAGTTTGTTGTTGCAAGATGTTAAATTTGACTGCAGCAAAGATTTCACGGACAACGCTTTGTATTCGAAGAACTATCAACAGAAAAAGAGCGACAAAAATTATAATAAGAAAAAGTTTCGATGTTATAATTGTGGTCAAGAAGGCCATATGCGTAAAGAGTGCCGCAAGACTATGCAGTCGAAGAAAGCTAACGAGAGCGAAGGTAAAAATAGGACAGCGATGGTTTCTAACTCGCTGTTAGCAAACTCGTGTTTTCACTCTCAGAGCGGCGTGAGCGGCGAAAATTTGTGGTATGTTGACTCAGGTGCAACATCGCATATGACAAATGATCAGCAGTTGCTTTCGGTAGGCGGCAGAGCATAGCGAAGTGATTTTGGCAAACAAAGAACGAGTGACTGTCAAAAGCGTTGGCGATCTCAGTCTAGTACTGAAAGTGAACAAAAGAAAAATTCTAACGAATGTTCGAAATGTAGAGTACGTACCCAGCCTTTGCGCAAACCTTTTGTCAGTTCGGCAAATAACGAAGCAAAACAAAAAGGTAGTGTTCGAAGGCGATGTGTGTAAGATTTTCGATTCGAAAGGCGAATTGGTAGCAACAGCGCATGTGGATAACGATTTGTATAAATTGGATTGCAAAAAAATTGCAGTTGGCAAGGCGATGACAACAATTGACAGCTTTGAGCTTTGGCATCGCAGATTGGCACATATTTGTAAACAGAGCATGAAGCAGGTGCAAAATTCAACAGTAGGAGTTAATTACAGCGGCGCAAATGATAAAGCATGTATTATTTGCTGTAAGGGAAAGCAAACTAGAACAATTGATAAATCTGCTGGTTCACGTGCACAAAATTTATTGGATGTAGTACACTCCGACGTTCTTGGTCCAATAAGCACAAAGTCGTTCAGCGGTGCAAGATTTTTGTTGGTGTTTGTTGATGATTTTTCTCGAAAGTCCGACGTATTTGAGAAATTCAAGCAATTCAAGAGCGAAGTTGAGACACAGTGCGGCCGTAAAATTAAAGTACTGAGGACAGATAATGGCACTGAATATTGCAATGAGATGTTTATAAAGTTTATGCGCGATTGTGGTATTGTTCATCAAAAGACTGCTCCATACACGCCCGAGCAGAATGGCGTTGCTGAGCGGATGAACCGTACGATGATTGAACGTGTCAGGTGTATGCTATTAGACTCTGGTCTGGGAAATATATTCTGGGCAGAAGTTGCAAATACAGCGGCCTACTTGGTGAATCTCATTCCTTGTAGAGGCAACAGTAAAAGTCCGGAAGAAATATGGTCTGGAGTTAAACCGAATTTAAAGCATTTACGTATATTTGGTTGCACGGCGATGGTTCATATACCGAAACAGAAACGTCTGAAGCTTGATTCAAAATCAGATGAATGTATTTTTGTAGGATATTGCACTGTTTCTAAAGCATATCGACTTTACCGAAAATCTGACTACAAGTTTATTGTTAGCCGTGATGTTACGTTTTTGGAAAACAAAAGAAGCGCAACACAGCATTCAGAACCGAATTTATTTTGTGATGTTGGTGATGCAAGGGAATCTTGCGACATTAACAATTCAGCGGAGAGTAATGATAAAGAATTGTTAGATGTCAACAACAAATCTTCTGACAGTGAATACGATACTCCTAATGAAAGTGAAGCAGCTATTCAGCATAATATGAATGACAACAAAGTACATATGTCCAGTTCGGCGTTCGGAGCGTATTGCAAGCAAGGCAAAAAAGAATTTGTTGTTTAGTGCAGTGTCAAATACTGATGATCCTGTTAGTGTTAGCGAAGCTTTAAGTAGTTCTGAAGCATGCGCTTGGAAGCGTGCGATGGAAGAAGAGATCGATGCACTTAAATCAAGCAACACTTGGGTACTTACGAAATTACCTGCGGGTAAAAAAGCTATACAATCGAAATGGGTTTTTAAAGTAAAACGCAATGCTGACGGTGCGCTTGTTCGTTACAAAGCAAGGCTAGTCGTAAAAGGCTGCTCGCAGAAACAGGGCGTTGACTATTCGGAAACCTTTTCACCTGTAGTGAGATACAATTCACTTCGGTTTTTGTTTGCAATGGCAGCGAAGCATGACTTGTCAATGCATCAACTAGATGCGGTGACTGCATTTTTGAACGGAGAACTTCAAGACGAAGTGTATGTAAATCAACCTGAAGGTTACGATGACGGGTCAGGTAGAGTTTGTCGGCTGATAAAGGCTTTGTACGGCTTGAAGCAAGCGAGTAAGGTTTGGAATGATACACTAAACACGGTGCTTATCAGTTTAATGCTAATAAGAAGTGAAGTCGATCAATGCATTTACTATAGCGTGAACGAATGCAGCATGGTGTACGTTGCAATTTATGTCGACGACGTCTTGGTGTTTTCCAATGACAAAAAGGCTACGCCGCGTATTAAGAACGAGTTGTCTTTTCGGTTTCAAATGAAAGACATGGGTTCAGCTTCATCGGTGCTTGGCATGCGTGCTCAGCGTGACGAAAAAAAAAGCGTATTAAACTGGATCAGTCTGAATATATTTCCAGTGTTTTAAAACGTTTTGGAATGGACGATTGCAATGCGGTCTCAACGCCACTGGACTTGTCTCAAAAGCTAACAGCAGAAATGTGTCCACAAAATGAAGACGCAAAGAAAGAAATGGAAAACGTTCCATATATGGAAGCAATTGGTTGTCTTCTGTATGCAGCGCAAAATACTCGCCCTGACATAAGCTTTGCAGTCAATTTGCTTAGTCGTTTTTCGCAAAACCCCGGCAAAGGTCACTGGCTTGCTGTGAAGCGTGTGTTGCGGTATTTGAAGGGTACTGTTGACAAGGGTATTGTTTACGAAAAAGCAGCTGAAGGTCTTTCTGGTTTTTGCGATGCTGACTGGGCAGGCGATCTTGATGAAAGACGGTCAACGTCTGGTTACGTGTTTGTTATGCAGGGTGGAGCAATTTCTTGGGCTACGCATAGGCAGCGAACGGTTGCATTGTCATCTACTGAAGAAGAGCTAATGTCAGTAGTGGGTGCGATGCAAGAAGTCAGTTGGTTAAATCAGCTAGTATCAGAGTTGATTCCTGGCATTAAAAATGCAACAACACTTTATTGTGACAACAAGAGCGCAATCCATATTGTTCGCAACAACAATTTTTCACCACGAACTAAACATGTGGACATAAAATTGAAGTTCATACGAGAGATGATTGAGAATAAATTCGTTAAGCTGGAGTACATTTCTACAAAAGACATGATGGCAGATGGTTTAACAAAAGCGGTTCGAGCAGTTAAGAATGAATATATTAATGCTAATATTGGCTTACAGTAAAGCTTTGAATTTATTAACGTAACTTTCAAATTAAAATTGTTTCAGCCTGAAGTAATATTTGTAAACTTTGAATTAAATATGTTTTTGCAACGTTGCCAGATGTTCTATTAAAGGGAAGTATTGTAAAATATTATAAATCTGGCAACTCTAGTTATCACTTTTCTTCATTCCTTTGATTCCATTGTATTATATGTTTCTTATACTTTGAATAAAGTCAGTCGCCATCTTACATTGAAACTGCGCGTGTCTATCTTTGCTCAACAAGAAGACACTCCAATAGCATATGCGAGTAAATCTTTGAACAAACATGAAGTCAACAAACCAATAATAGAAAAGGAGTTATTAGCCATTCATTGGGGAATAAATTATTTCAGACCTTACCTATTCGGTAGAAAATTCATGGTATACACTGACCATAGACCATTAGTAAGTTTATTCACACATAAAAACCCGTCATCAAAGTTAACAAGAATACGAGTAGATCTTATGGATTATAATTTTGAAATAATTTTCAAACAAGAAAAGATGAATACAAATGCAGACGCACTATCTAGAATAAAAATTACATCAAAAGAACTAAGAAAAATGATACCATCATATGATATGCTTACAATTACAAGAGCGGTTAGTAAAAAATTAGAAAATGAAAAAAGCCAATATAGTAGCGCAAAAGAAAAATATTGTTGTTGATTATAGCGATAAATTGTTATCAACTATGACGTTGATTCTGAGGAAGCTAGGATTATTCGTAGAACAACAGGAAATAGCTAAATTAGCAGTCTCTGCAGAAGACAAAATTTTCCAGTATATAAGCATGCAAGAATTTAAAGAAAAATGGAATAAGCTACAAAAAGAAATGAAAACTAATACAGCCATTATAGTATATACACCGTCAAAAGAAATAAAGAATATTAAAGAAATGAAGCGTCTAATAAGCAAATGTCATGATGAGGAATTAGGAGGACATATAGGAATCTCCAGATGCATTAAAAAATTAAAACAAAGATATGTTTGGAAAAACATGAGTAACATGGTAAAGAATTATATTAATAACTGCAAGTTAGGCAATGAAATAAAAGTAGCTAAATACTCAAAAGAAAAAATGACCATGACAGACACTCCAACAACTTCATTTGAAACAATTACAGTTGACACAGTAGGCCCTTTACGTCCATCAAACGGATACAAATACATACTTTTCAATGTGAACTCACAAAGTATATAGCAGCATTTCCAATGCAAAGTAAAGATGCAGTTACTGTAGCAAGAACAATTGTTGAAGGATTCATATTAAAATATGGATGTTTTAAAACCATAAAAACTGACAAAGGTACAGAATTTACAAACGAATTACTTACCAACATATGTAAACTATTAAACATAGACAAGAAGGCGTCAATAGCTTTATACAGATAGAAAATAAATTAGTTAAAATACACAATAGCAATATAATTAAAGCTAGAAACATATAATTAATTGTAAACTATAATATATTAATATACATAAATTGTAACATAATATGCACATTTGCCTAACTTTTAAGAAACTACAGCAATTGTACATTTAACTAAAGGGGTAGGATGTAGTATGCACATACATAACTGATACACACACAAACATACAATACACATTGCGTACAATATTACAAACTAATATACAAATATGCTAAACATACACAATGCACATAGCACAGAATGAAACATACTGACACACACACACGTATAATGTACACTGCACGCGCGCAAGGCTCCACACACAAAGTGCAACATAAAACCAACATTATTATTCATAAGAGCGGCCTGGTGGCCTACAATATATAGCGTGTCGCGCTTTGTACGATGAATGTTAGGAAAACAAATTTTGACCAACAACAAACATTACACAGGAGTGCAAGTCGAGTGGCGAAGTGGGTAGCTGTCTGTTGCGATTGCAGCTTTCCGACGTCGAGCTGGTGAATCTTCTTATGCTGGAACCTGGTACTACAGACTACCATGTTTCGGGCCCCGGCGAAGTCGATCAGTCTCAATCCGTTATCGGACGTTTCGTCGTGGAGACTGAATTTTCCGACTGTGGAACCAAAGATGCCCTCCTTGCCCACCTTGGCATTGAAGTCGCCAAGCACGATTTTTATATCGTTGTGGGGACACCGCTCATATGTGCGGCCAAGGAGATCGTAGAAGCGATTTTTAGTCCCATCGTCCTTCTCTTCCGTCGGGGCGTGGGCGCAAATTAGGGAGATGTTGAAGAATCTCGCCTTGATGCGGATTGTGGCGAGACGTTCATCCACCGGAGTGCACGAGAGTACTTTACGGCGCAGTCTCTCTCCCACCACAAATCCGACACCAAATTTGCGCTCCTTTAAATGCCAGCTGTAGTAGATGTCGCAAGGGCCTATAGATTTTTTCCCTTTCCCCGTCCATCGCATCTCTTGGATGGCGGTGATGTCAGCCTTCGCTCTGCTGAGGACATCAACCAGCCGGGCAGAGGCACCTTCCCAATTAAGGGTTCGGACATTCCAGGTGCATGCCCTCAAATTATTGTCCTTTAAACGTTTGCTGTGGTCGTCATCAAAAAAGGGGGGTCTCATCCGAGGCTTTGTTTTGTTTTTCATTGGATATTGGTTTTTACGTGGCGGGTTCCAAGCCCTGCGCACAACCCATTGCTGGGGGTTGAAATTTTATATTCGTTTATATAGCGAGCCGCTTGCTCCAAGACAGACGCCCGCTTGCAGCCGCACCTCCTGGTGGACAGACGCTGCGGACTTTAGTGGACCCTTAAACCGAATATGTCGGAGTGGCTCCGCTAAAGCTCCCTCTCTATTAGCCGTGACCCATGGCTCCACAAGGGTTGGTTACCGTATCTCGCACATGGGTTGCTCACGTTGCCCAAGGTGCACGAACGTGGACATTAGAGTAGGGATTGAGTACAGCCGTGCAACTGTAAACGCATACCCAGAAGCACCACTGCACCCCATTACACCCCATAATAATTTAAAACACAATTTTTTGCAAAATGGAAGATATTAAAATTGCTAAGCTCGTCGGCGATGAAGGCTGGACACTTTGGAAGTTCCAGGTAAAAGTTATACTCAAAGCAAGCGGACTTTGGGATATCGTAAGAGGAACTGAAGTGCAGCCGGCTACGGAAGGTAGTGACATGACGAAGTGGATGGCAAACGATGCCAAGGCACAAAAGATTCTGGTAGTCTCGATGGGAGAAGAGCCGCTAATGCATGTCATAAATTGTGAAACAGCAGCTGAGATGTACTCAACATTAGAAAGCGTGTACGAGCAAAAGTCGGAGACTTCTATTCACCTTCTGCAACAACAATTCTTTCAGTATGCGAAACATCCTGAAGACAGCATTGCAATGCATATTGCAAAGTTACAACAAATTGCAAGGCAACTCGAAGATCTTGGCGAGAAAATCTCCGAAAATATGCTCATCACAAAAAGCTTAATGACGTTGCCGGAGCAATATAATCATTTCTTTGCTTCATGGGAAGCGACATCGAAAGAAGAAAGAACTTTGAAAACTCTGACCTCACGGCTGTGTATGGAGGAATCTCGTTTGGATGTGCATTCTAGCAACGGTAGCAAACCAGAAGCGTTCGTAGCGAAGCGGTTGAATAAAGCAAACTTTAGGAAACCGAAGGGCAAGTGTTTTATTTGCAAAAAATATGGACACTGGAAGCTGGATTGTCCAAACAAGAGAACTGGGGAGAAGTCGCCAAATGGCGATGCATTTATAAGTGAAGTTATGTTTGTAAAGTCGAGTATATCGGAGGAATATACTTGGTATGTTAAGCTAGAGATTCTAAAAGATGTTAGAATTGCGGGCGGTTCAGTTGTTCAAGCGTACGGAAAGGGCAACATAGTAGTGGAAGCTTTTGACGGAAATGTTTGGAATACAAAGCATTTAGCGGACGTATTGTATGTTCCGGATATTAAGCTGAACTTATTTTCTTGTAATGCTTGCTTGGACAAGGGTTACATTTTGCGCGCTCATGGAAATGATTGCACTTTCGAAAAGGATGGAAAGGTGTGTCTGCACGGTACGCGTAAATGCGCGAAGCTCTTTAAGCTACTCTTGAAAGTGAATATTGCAGAAGCAGAAGCGAATACGGCAGTGAAAAGTGAATCTCTTCAACTATGGCATGAGCGAATGTGCCATCAAGGTAAGGACCAAGTAAAGAAAGTACTCAAGAAACAAAATATAGCTTTCAGTGGAAGTGATTTCTTTTGCGAAGCATGTGTTATGGGAAAGCAACATCGGCTTCCATTTGTCGAAAGCAAGAGTAGAGCAAGTGTGGCCGGAGAGCTGGTTCATACAGATTTATGTGGACCTATGCAGGAAGCATCGCATGGTGGTGCTCGCTATATGCTCTTGTTTCGGGATGATTACTCAAACTACCGCCATGTCTACTGCATCAATTCCAAAGCAGATGTTGCGAGTAAGGTGAAACACTTTTTAGATCGAGTTGAATCTGAAATCCAGAAGAGGGTGAGGTGCATTAGATCAGATAATGGGTTAGAGTTTGTAAATAAAGATGTGGCGAGAATTCTTAATGATTACCGAGTTTTGCATCAAAAGTCTACACCATATACTCCAGAGCATAATGGCAGAGCAGAAAGAGATATGAGAACCATTATAGAAGCAGCAAGGTCGATGATACATGCGAAAGGTTTAAGTCTAAAACTTTGGGGCGAGGTGGTTCAAAACGTTGCATTTACTTTAAACCGAACTGGTAAAACCAAAACTGATCAAATGACACGGTATGACTTGTGGTTCGGTCATTCCCCACACAGTTTGAATCTTCGTGTTTTTGGTTCTGATGCATATGTACATACTCCACCGGAGAAGCGACGAAAACTAAATGCAAAGTCGAAGAAAGGTGTATTCGTTGGATATGAGGATCATTGTAAAGCCTATCGGATTTGGTTGCCGTACGAAAGAAAAATTGAAATTTCAAGAGACGTTATTATTCGCGAAATAAACGATGAAGCTGTTATTCCTCACAAAGACGAAACAAACGCAGAGACGCACGTTTATGTACCAACGGACGTTGAAAAGTCTGAGCAGGCTACCGATGATGAATCAAGCGATGATTTCAAAGATGCGCAATCACTTGGTACGGATACAAAAGATGGGGAGTTCGTTAGACGATACAATACGAGATCCAGCAGAAGAGATAAAAATGATGCAGACCTCCACTTTGCTTATTTGGCTGAGAGTGATGAGCCTGCAACCTTCCAAGAAGCGATGAGAGGTGATTTAAATACGCAATGGAAACGTGCCATGGACGAAGAGATTGAGTCTTTACTTAACAATAAAACTTGGGACCTGGTAAGTCTGCCCGAAAATAAAGTAGCCATTTCTAATAAATGGGTGTTCAAAGTAAAACGAAATGAGAAAGGTGAGATTGAAAGGTTCAAAGCGCGTTTGGTTGCACGTGGTATCACACAGAAGTTCGGTATAGACTATGAAGAAACATTTAGCCCAGTTGCGAAGTTTACTTCCTTGCGTATAATTTTTGCATTATCCTGTGCATATGGCCTTACCATGAAGCAATTCGATGTTAAAACCGCGTTCTTATATGGCAATCTCGAGGAAGAAATTTACATGCACCAACCTTTAGGTTATGAAGATGATTCCGGTAGAGTTTGTAAGTTAAATAAAAGCATTTACGGTTTGAAACAGGCTTCCAGATGCTGGAATCGGAAATTCACACAAATGCTTGAAGCATTCAGTCTGAAATCTTGCCAGGCAGATCCATGCGTCTTTATAGGCAGTATCAATAATTCAAAGCTTATACTTGCCATATATATTGATGATGGTATTATCGTAGCTCATTCAAGCAACGCATTTGATGACTTGATCACCTATTTAAAAGGTGAATTCCAAATTAAAATCTTCGACACGATATTTTACCTAGGTATGCAAATAACGCATCAGCAAGACAAGATTTTTATCAAGCAGGATGCTTCTGTTAGAAAAGTGCTGCAACGATTTAACATGTGGGATGCCAAGCCAGTTAGTACTCCAATAGAAGGTGTACTTCAAAATCCAAAAGAGAAGGAACGGCCGAATTACCCTTACCGCGAAGCAGTGGGGTCCGTAATGTATTTATTACTAGTAACAAGACCGGATCTTGCGTTTGCAGTATCCTATGTTAGCAGATTTTTGGACACTTACCAGAACGAACACATCATAGCTGTTAAAAGAATCCTTAAATATTTGCGAGGAACAATTAATAAAGGTATATGTTTTAAAAAAACTAATGATTTATCTTTAAACAGCTACAGCGATTTTGACTTTGCTGGAGATGTTTGCACTAGACGTTCAACTGGAGGCTATGTCATAATGTTCTGCGGTGGACCGGTCTCATGGTCTTCGAAAATTCAGCCAACAGTTGCGCTTTCAACGACCGAAGCGGAGTACATGGCAGCATGCGAAAGTGTAAAGGAGCTAATTTGGGTACGACGTCTTTTGAGTGAGTTATTCGATATCTCCACAGCGGCAAATTTATATTTAGATAACCAGAGCGCCATTAACCTGGTTAAAAACCCTCAATACCACAAGCGGACTAAGCATATTGAGGTCAAATTACACTTTATACGGGAGGTATATGAAGGTGGTGGCTTTACTTTGAAATATGTTCCAACAAGCGAACAGCTGGCGGACATCTTTACAAAACCTCTTAAAAAGCAGAACTTTGATAGACTAAAATCTCTATTAAATACTCAGTAAACATGAGAATAACCTTAATAATAAAAGTGGAAGTGTTAAGCGTGCCAATATTTGAGCCGCTTACTGTTTATCATATCAGCTTATTCTCCTCTTATGTTTCGATGTCCATTTCATTATTCTCTTAGTATATATATTTACATACATACATACTTATGTACGTTCGTGCATACTTTCCAATAACGTTTCTTTTTAGTACATAAGAAGTATTGAAGTACATACATTTTCCGCTACATATAAATAAGCAAACTGTTTTAATAAAGGCACATCTCTTTTTTAATTGCATCGAGACCGGCTGTTCGTTTTTCTGCGTATATTAACAGTAATCAATGTCAGGCATTTATCTATACTCTTATTTGTTCATTTCATTTAATTTCATTTAACGAGTAACCATCTCTTTGTTGCCTTTGTCGAATCCGCGTGGAATATCGGGCCTCGCTTTCATTAAACCTCTTAGGGCCAGTTTTTCAGTGCAAGTTGAACTCTGTTTGTCGTTAAAACTCAGTATGCAGTTTTTCAGTCAACTTTAAACGTGGTTTAAACTAAGTTGAAACGGCCGATATTCCAGGATTAGTCTTAATTTATGTTCCAACAAATTTAATTGAGCGCAAGGAAACCAAGCTTAAATTTAATTTAAGTTTAACTAAACTAAGTTTAAACTGATTTTTGTTTGTGGTTTTTGACCTAAAAATATCAAAGAAAAACGTTTAATTTATGCAATTTTATATTTAAAGAGAATAACTTACGTTTTTGCAGCAACCCCGATTTTAAACATTGGAGAAATTTCTCCCAAAATAACATATTTATTTTTCTCCTTTTTTGGCATTCGTGATGCCTACTTTTTCCCGAAAGACATTTTCCTTTTTTCGAAGATTATTCAGAATCAGGCAACATTACAGATAAACGACAAATAACACATAAACTCCCTAAATATTTGTATGTTAAGCAAAACCATTTATGCTTTGTTATTACAACAAATATTAAATTTTCATTTTAATTTAGAGATTTCAACACACATTTCGTAAAATAATTACATTTGCTCACTGTTTTATCAAAATAAAAATACACTGATCCTATGAGCTTTTTCCATACATTTGCATCCGGTAGCCCACCTTTTAACGCGCCAGCTGTTCAGCGTCAGTGAGTTTATGGGACGAGAGCTGACGCAAAAGAGAGAAGTTCCGTAGATGAGAGCCGAGCCACCCAATTCGACTCCCGTGTGCACCACTGCTCTTGTTGCTTGATGTCTGTTAGGGCTAATATTTCCATTGCTTTGAGCTTCATTTCCTTAACTTTTAATTTCAACACTTATTATTTTTGCTCCAACTCTCATTCCCTTGCAGCCAAATCTGTCCCCCACTTTTGCTTTCGCAAAATTTTAATATTTCGCCACGGATTTACATAATGTTGGCAGCCGCTGTTCTGGAATAGATTCCTCTTTACCTTGAAGTGGTCATCGTTTTATTTATAATAATAATAATCCCAACCTTGAAGTGGTCATCGTTTTATTTATAATAATAATAATCCCAACGGTTTTAACCCTCCATTCCCGCCCAACCGACGCGAGGGGCGTATCCGCATGACGCACGGATTTAAAATTTTTTTTGTTTGCATGTCGAGTCATGAAAGCAGGAGTTTGTTGGGTGTCGAAACTCTAAAATTGTTCAGCTACAGAATAAATATGAAGAAACTTCACTTCGGCCAGAAGAGGTGGGCTTGCCGTCAAGCCTGTCAGTATCTTGACTAAAAATATGATGCCTAGCATTTCTCTGCGACTAGCAAGCGTAGGAAGATTAATATAGGGTGGCAGGTTATAGTGGGAATCCCAGAAAAACTTTCTTAAAGCAAAAAGCAGAAATTTTTCTTGAATTGACTCTATCCGGTCAGAATGAACTTGATAGTGCGGATTCCCAACGATGGAACCTAATTCTGGTATTGGCCTCACTAACGTTGTGAAAAGAGCTTTCGTAATGTAGGGGTCACTGAATTCTTTTGATCATCGTTTTTCAAACGCAAAAACACCCTTAGCTTTATTGATTGTAGTATTGATATGAAGATTAACGTTTAGTTTTGGGTCCATTGTGATACATAGGTCAACATAGATAAATACTTGTTCAAGGTTGTAGTTACTTATGTCATAAGAAGCTGGTTGAACTGCCCTGCGGGAAAAGCACATTACTTTAAATTTTTTAAGATTTAGCTGCATACCATTTACTTCACACCAATTAGACATGCTATTTAAGTCCGCTTGTAGTAAATACCTTTAATCAACAGTGTTAAATGATCTAAAAAGCTTTACATCATCCGCATACAACAAAATTTTTTGAATATTTCACAACAGAAGAAATATAGTTTATAAAAAGTAAGAAAAGAACCGGACTTATAAGATTCCTTGAGGGTACTTAAGTAATGAAACACTTCTTCGAGAGATATAGCGGGAATGATAGCGGTGGTCACCGGACAGAGTTTATATGGATAATCTTTGTTTGTAGGCGAGTTGATAGAGTAATTGGACCTGAAGAACTGGGCAAACATGCACGAGATGAATTGACTGTTACTTGACCATGTACCATTTACTCTGCGGTTCGAGTTAACGAAATCATAAAATGATTTAGGATTTTGTATTAAAAGTATTTTTAATCTTGCATGAATAAGATTTGTAGCATTTTTTATTCAAATCAAAGTAACTGTGTCGGAAAATTGAGTACTTAAAATAATCAGTGTGTAACCCAGTTAACTTATATAATTTAAACGATCGCGAATTTTTATTTTTTAAGTTTCTTAGTTCTTTTCTAAACCAAGTTTGCGACTGTTTTTCATGAACGCAGACACGTTTAGGCACAAACTTTTTAAATAAGCTGTATATAGTATTATTAAAATGCTGGACACTGAGTTCAACGTCCTCTGAATACGTCGGCCAGGCAAATTTTGACAATTCACGATTTAATTTCTTGAAATGGCTTTCGCGAAATTAAAAAGCGGGCTTAAGCTACACGATTTATCGTCGTAATTTCCAAAATCCTTTATAATTTCGTAATTTAACTCAATTGTGGGGTGGTGAGAATCCTCAGGGAGAACCAATGGGTCACACTGATTTATGGATGATTTAGATATATCATCAACATAGACAATATCTAAGATCGCTCCAAATTAGTTTGGAATTTAATAATTTTAATTAAGGCAGAGTTCAGCCATATCTTTTAAGAACACATTATACATATACTTTGATGAAATCAGAATGATTTCTTTGTCTATTAAGTTCCATTATATGCTCGGCAAACTGAAGTCGCCGATAACAATCATCGAGTCATGGGGTGTGACCATTGCACTAAAGGAGTTAAGTAATAAAATAAGTTTCGAATATAACGTTAAGTCTGAATTTGGAGGGATGTAGGTAAGACCTAAGTAAATGAATCCCTTACCCACCATTATCCGTATTGCTTTAAATTCAATGGGCTCAATAACGGCGACACTCACTTCTTCGGATGGTATTGAAGAATGAACTGAAAAAAAACACCTCTGTCCTTACGATCATTTCTGTAAATTTGGAAATTGTCAAGCAAGATCTCTGAATTGAAAATGTGCGGTTTAAGCCAAGTTTCAGTGATGCATATTACTTTGTAGTTGCAATCAAGGCCTTTTAAATATAAGTCATTCAATTTAGTATTTAAACGTCTTACGTTTTGGTACAGGATACTTAAAGCAGTATTAGAAATTAGTTTTTTGGCTTTGTATCCCGGTGAGATATTGTAGCTAAGTTATTAATTTTATTTTTATGTGGCTTATATTCAAACTAGCGAACAAATGCTCCAGTCGGCCAGAATGAATTTTGAAGCAGATAATCAAAATCTGAAGAATCTACATCAATTTTTGAAGGCAAGACGTTACCTTCATACTTAAAGTTAAATTTTCGTATCGTTAAATTACTTGTTTTAATCTCGATAAAGTATAAAACTCTATTTCATTAGATGAAGTATCTTTGGCAAATCTCGAAATAAAAATCGATTTTCTCTGGGAGACAACAACCAACTTCTTTGTGGGTGATTCACGCCCACCTAAGGAATAGAAGCAGGTGGAAGGGATTGAGGTGGCAATGGCACCACTTCATGGGAACCAACCCGTAGCTCGCCTTGGTCAGTAGTGTTTTTTAAGGCAGAAGCCACAGTGCAGATAGCTCTTGACGATGAAGAAGGACCCTCAGCCTGGGGAGATGGAGATAAAAGATTTATAAGCTCAGTTCATTGAGGCTGTGGAACTAAATTTTGTTCAGCTTTTTCATTGAGATTGAGATTGGGAACGATTTCCATAGACGGACTTTTGGTTCGCTTGCGTTTGTTTTCCCTTATATATCCAAGCACTTAAATGATTTGAACGTGCTTTCTTAAAGCTTGAATTTATCAGTAACCGCAAGGAGGTCTCTAACGATTTCTAAAAAGCCATTTCTAGTTTGCCTAAAATATTTATAAAGTTCAATCTCAGTTGATTAGCATTTAAAACAGACCAACGAATGCCCCTGCCATCATTAATTAAGTCTATGACTCTACCAATCAATCCGGCACACTTGATATGGGCAACTCATTTATATTTATAATAGGAATTTCGATTTACGCAAGATTAATACTTTAATGGTAGTATCAGCACTTTCCATTATTTCTTCAACTACAGTGCAAGCGCTTAACCGGGCGCCATCCATGCAACCTGGGCCTGTGCTTCCTTTCCATTTCATCGCTTTCTTAAATGTAGATCGCATATCTCTAATTTTTTCACGCATTGATTACCAAATCACCAAGATTTTTTTTTGTAGATGGCTAAGTAAAGATTTATTCGTAAATTCTGCAGATTTAAAGGAACATGAAAATAGTGCAATGGACGGCATGTAGTCTGAGTGCTGTTTTCTGCACGCGATGTTTCGTGCCTGATTCCCACAAAAAACAAAACACTAAACATCAAAATCGTGATTCTCTGGAAGGAATCCAATCAGTTTTTTGTTGTTTTTTTACTCCGACAATGTTGAAAGTTGATGTATTTTGGAACGATTTTCCGTCGATCCTTGTCAAATTTGGTTTTGAAACAAACCGGTTTCGGCGTTGTGCCATCTTCAGTGTTATATATAGGAAGTGTTATATATAGGAAGTATTTCGAACTTCGAATCAACTGTTTCGTGCACATTTGACATTTCTTTTAAGGGCAAAAGTGCAAACAAATTTTACGTTAAGTCTGCAAGAAAAGTGTATTTAGTAAAATAAACTGAGAACTTGTGTTTTTGAATACAATAAATGCATTCCATTGCATTGCGCTTAGCGGTAGAGGAGGCGGAGCAGTTAAGAATTCTCCATGAATCCTTTTGTCGAACATACTTATTTTGATATGTCCAAACCTGAAAATATTCAATAACGTTATCAATGTCAGGCATTTATCTATACTCTTATTTGTTCATTTCATTTAATTTCATTTAACGAGTAACCACCTCTTTGTTGCCTTTGTCGAATCCGCGTGGAATATCGGGCCTCGCTTTCATTAGACCTCTAGGGCCAGTTTTTCAGTGCAAGTTGAACTCTGTTTGTCGTTAAAACTCAGTATGCAGTTTTTCAGTCAACTTTAAACGTGGTTTAAACTAAGTTGAAACGGCCGATATTCCAGTATTAGTCTTAATTTATGTTCCAACAAATTTAATTGAGCGCAAGGAAACCAAGTTTAAATTTAATTTAAGTTTAACTAAACTAAGTTTAAACTGATTTTTGTTTGTGGTTTTTGACCTAAAAATATCAAAGAAAAACGTTTAATTTATGCAATTTTATATTTAAAGAGATTAACTTACGTTTTTGCAGCAACCCCGATTTTAAACATTGGAGAAATTTCTCCCAAAATAACATATTTATTTTTCTCCTTTTTTGGCATTCGTGATGCCTACTTTTTCCCGAAAGACATTTTCCTTTTTTCGAAGATTATTCAGAATCAGGCAACATTACAGATAAACGACAAATAACACATAAACTCCCTAAATATTTGTATATTAAGCAAAACCATTTATGCTTTGTTATTACTACAAATATTAAATTTTCATTTTAATTTAGAGATTTCAACACACATTTCGTAAAATAATTACATTTGCGCACTGTTTTATTAAAATAAAAATACACTGATCCTTAGAGCTTTTTCCATACATTTGCATCCGGTAGCCCACCTTTTAACGCGCCAGCTGTTCAGCGTCAGTGAGTTTATGGGACGAGAGCTGACGCAAAAGAGAGAAGTTCCGTAGATGAGAGCCGAGCCACCCAATTCGACTCCCGTGTGCACCACTGCTCTTGTTGCTTGATGTCTGTTAGGGCTAATATTTCCATTGCTTTGAGCTTCATTTCCTTAACTTTTAATTTCAACACTTATTATTTTTGCTCCAACTCTCATTCCCTTGCAGCCAAATCTGTCCCCCACTTTTGCTTTCGCAAAAATTTAATATTTCGCCACGGATTTACATAATGTTGGCAGCCGCTGTTCTGGAATAGATTCCTTTTTACCTTGAAGTGGTCATCGTTTTATTTATAATAATAATAATCCCAACGGTTTTAACCCTCCATTCCCGCCCAACCGACGCGAGGGGCGTATCCGCATGACGCACTGATTTAAAATTTTTTTTTGTTTGCATGTCGAGTCATGAAAGCAGCAGTTTGTTGGGTGTCGAAACTCTAAAATTGTTCAGCTACAGAATAAATATGAAGAAACTTCACTTCGGCCAGAGAAGGTGGGCTTGCCGTCAAGCCTGTCAGTAACTTGACTAAAAATATGATGCCTAGCATTTCTCTGCGACTAGCAAGCGTAGGAAGATTAATATAGGGTGGCAGGTTATATTGGGAATCCCAGAAAAACTTTCTTAAAGCAAAAGGCAGAAATTTTTCTTGAATTGACTCTATCCGGTCAGAATGAACTTGATAGTGCGGGTTCCAAACGATGGAACCTAATTCTAGTATTGTGAAAAGAGCTTTCGTAATGTAGGGGTCACTGAATTCTTTTGACCATCGTTTTACAAACGCAAAAACATCCTAAGCTTTATTGATTGTAGTATTGATATGAAGATTAACGTTTAGTTTTGGGTTCATTGTGATACATAGGTCAACAAAGTTAAATACTTGTTCAAGGTTGTAGTTACTTATGTCATAAGAAGCTGGTTGAACTGCCCTGCGGGAAAAGCACATTACTTTACATTTTTTAAGATTTAGCTGCATACCATTTACTTCACACCAATTAGACATGCTATTTAAGTCCGCTTGTAGTAAATACCTTTAATCAACAGTGTTAAATGATCTAAAAAGCTTTACATCATCCGCATACAACAAATTTTTTTGAATATTTCACAACAGAAGAAATATAGTTTATAAAAAGGAAGAACAGAACCGGACTTATACGATTCCTTGAGGGTACTTAAGTAATGAAACACTTCTTCGAGAGATATAGCGGAAATGATAGCGGTGGTCATCGGACAGAGTTTATATGGATTTGTAGATGGCTAAGTAAAGATTTATTCGTAAATTCTGCAGATTTAAAGGAACATGAAAATAGTACAATGGACGGCATGTAGTCTGAGTGCTGTTTTCTGCACGCGATGTTTCGTGCCTGATTCCCACAAAAAACAAAACACTAAACATCAAAATCGTGATTCTCTGGAAGGAATCCAATCAGTTTTTTGTTGTTTTTTTACTCCGACAATGTTGAAAGTTGATGTATTTTGGAACGATTTTCCGTCGATCCTTGTCAAATTTGGTTTTGAAACAAACCGGTTTCGGCGTTGTGCCATCTTCAGTGTTATATATAGGAAGTGTTATATATAGGAAGTATTTCGAACTTCGAATCAACTGTTTCGTGCACATTTGACATTTCTTTTAAGGGCAAAAGTGCAAACAAATTTTACGTAAAGTCTGCAAGAAAAGTGTATTTAGTAAAATAAACTGAGAACTTGTGTTTTTGAATACAATAAATGCATTCCATTGCATTGCGCTTAGCGGTAGAGGAGGCGGAGCAGTTAAGAATTCTCCATGAATCCTTTTGTCGAACATACTTATTTTGATATGTCCAAACCTGAAAATATTCAATAACGTTATCAATGTCAGGCATTTATCTATACTCTTATTTGTTCATTTCATTTAATTTCATTTAACGAGTAACCACCTCTTTGTTGCCTTTGTCGAATCCGCGTGGAATATCGGGCCTCGCTTTCATTAGACCTCTAGGGCCAGTTTTTCAGTGCAAGTTGAACTCTGTTTGTCGTTAAAACTCAGTATGCAGTTTTTCAGTCAACTTTAAACGTGGTTTAAACTAAGTTGAAACGGCCGATATTCCAGTATTAGTCTTAATTTATGTTCCAACAAATTTAATTGAGCGCAAGGAAACCAAGTTTAAATTTAATTTAAGTTTAACTAAACTAAGTTTAAACTGATTTTTGTTTGTGGTTTTTGACCTAAAAATATCAAAGAAAAACGTTTAATTTATGCAATTTTATATTTAAAGAGATTAACTTACGTTTTTGCAGCAACCCCGATTTTAAACATTGGAGAAATTTCTCCCAAAATAACATATTTATTTTTCTCCTTTTTTGGCATTCGTGATGCCTACTTTTTCCCGAAAGACATTTTCCTTTTTTCGAAGATTATTCAGAATCAGGCAACATTACAGATAAACGACAAATAACACATAAACTCCCTAAATATTTGTATATTAAGCAAAAGCATTTATGCTTTGTTATTACTACAAATATTAAATTTTCATTTTAATTTAGAGATTTCAACACACATTTCGTAAAATAATTACATTTGCGCACTGTTTTATTAAAATAAAAATACACTGATCCTTAGAGCTTTTTCCATACATTTGCATCCGGTAGCCCACCTTTTAACGCGCCAGCTGTTCAGCGTCAGTGAGTTTATGGGACGAGAGCTGACGCAAAAGAGAGAAGTTCCGTAGATGAGAGCCGAGCCACCCAATTCGACTCCCGTGTGCACCACTGCTCTTGTTGCTTGATGTCTGTTAGGGCTAATATTTCCATTGCTTTGAGCTTCATTTCCTTAACTTTTAATTTCAACACTTATTATTTTTGCTCCAACTCTCATTCCCTTGCAGCCAAATCTGTCCCCCACTTTTGCTTTCGCAAAAATTTAATATTTCGCCACGGATTTACATAATGTTGGCAGCCGCTGTTCTGGAATAGATTCCTTTTTACCTTGAAGTGGTCATCGTTTTATTTATAATAATAATAATCCCAACGGTTTTAACCCTCCATTCCCGCCCAACCGACGCGAGGGGCGTATCCGCATGACGCACTGATTTAAAATTTTTTTTTGTTTGCATGTCGAGTCATGAAAGCAGCAGTTTGTTGGGTGTCGAAACTCTAAAATTGTTCAGCTACAGAATAAATATGAAGAAACTTCACTTCGGCCAGAGAAGGTGGGCTTGCCGTCAAGCCTGTCAGTAACTTGACTAAAAATATGATGCCTAGCATTTCTCTGCGACTAGCAAGCGTAGGAAGATTAATATAGGGTGGCAGGTTATATTGGGAATCCCATAAAAACTTTCTTAAAGCAAAAAGCAGAAATTTTTCTTGAATTGACTCTATCCGGTCAGAATGAACTTGATAGTGCGGGTTCCAAACGATGGAACCTAATTCTAGTATTGTGAAAAGAGCTTTCGTAATGTAGGGGTCACTGAATTCTTTTGACCATCGTTTTACAAACGCAAAAACATCCTAAGCTTTATTGATTGTAGTATTGATATGAAGATTAACGTTTAGTTTTGGGTTCATTGTGATACATAGGTCAACAAAGTTAAATACTTGTTCAAGGTTGTAGTTACTTATGTCATAAGAAGCTGGTTGAACTGCCCTGCGGGAAAAGCACATTACTTTACATTTTTTAAGATTTAGCTGCATACCATTTACTTCACACCAATTAGACATGCTATTTAAGTCCGCTTGTAGTAAATACCTTTAATCAACAGTGTTAAATGATCTAAAAAGCTTTACATCATCCGCATACAACAAATTTTTTTGAATATTTCACAACAGAAGAAATATAGTTTATAAAAAGGAAGAACAGAACCGGACTTATACGATTCCTTGAGGGTACTTAAGTAATGAAACACTTCTTCGAGAGATATAGCGGAAATGATAGCGGTGGTCATCGGACAGAGTTTATATGGATAATCAACTCGCCTACAAAGAGTTGATAGAGTAATTGGACCTGAAGAACTGGGCAAACATGCACGAGATGAATTGACTGTCACTTGACCATTTACCATTTACTCTGCGGTTCGAGTTAACGAAATCATAAAATGATTTAGGATTTTGTATTAAAAGTATTTTTAATCTTGCATGAATAAGATTTGTAGCATTTTTTATTCAAATCAAAGTAACTGTGTCGGAAAATTGAGTACTTAATATAATCAGCGTGTAACCCAGTTAACTTATATAATTTAAACAATCGCGACTTTTTATTTTTTAAGTTTCTTAGTTCTTTTCTAAACCAAGTTTGCGATTGTTTTTCATGAACGCAGACACGTTTAGGCACAAACTTTTTAAATAAGCTGTATATAGTATTATTAAAATGCTGGACACTGAGTTCAACGTCCTCTGAATACGTCGGCCAGGCAAATTTTGACAATTCACGATTTAATTTCTTGAAATGGCCTTCGCGAAATTAAAAAGCGGGCTTAAGCTACACGATTTATCGTCGTAATTTCCAAAATCATTTATAATTTCGTAATTTAACTCAATTGTGGGGTGGTGAGAATCCTCAGGGAGAACCAATGGGTCACACTGATTTATGGATGATTTAGATATATCATAGACAATATCTAAGATCGCTCCAAATTAGTTCGGAATTTAATAATTTTAATTAAGGCAGAGTTCAGCCATATCTTTTAAGAACACATTATACATATACTTTGATGAAATCGGAATGATTGCTTTGTCTATTAAGTTTCATTATATGCTCGGCAAACTGAAGTCGCCGATAACAATCATCGAGTCATGGGGTGTGACCATTGCAATTAAGGAGTTAAGTAATAAAATAAGTTTCGAATATAACGTTAAGTCTGAATTTGGAGGGATGTAGGTAAGACCTAAGTAAATGAATCCCTTACCCACCATTATCCGTATTGCTTTAAATTCAATGGGCTCAATATTGGGGACACTCACTGCTTCGGATGGTATTGAAGAATGAACTGAAAGAGAACACCTCTGTCCTTACGATCATTTCTGTAAATTTGGAAATTGTCAAGAAAGATCTCTGAATTGAAAATGTGCGGTTTAAGCCAAGTTTCAGTGATGCATATTACTTTGTAGTTGCAATCAAGGCCTTTTAAATATAAGTCATTCAATTAAGTATTTAAACGTC